>JAWRVF010000007.1:1295000-1653911 GCA_036785485.1 Physcomitrellopsis africana
ACATTCAACAACTGATGTCAGAAGAAAAGAAAATATAGGCACACAAAAAAACAAAAGGCGAAAAGAAAGAAGCAAGGTTGCAAGTGGAGAAACACGGATGTCGAATAAAGAGAAAGCATGTTACACTAGCACGGTGTGCAAACTGTACACAAATGTGTGATGGAAAGGAGGGAGCAATCCCTATACAATGGATAGGCTAAGAATTGTGGGAAATGTGGTGGGGCAAAATTGAGGGTAGCGCAATGTGGGCTTCGTAGGAGACAATCCGGAGTGCCTAGATGCCTGACAGAAAGAAAGATTCAAGAAAGAAAGGAATAAACAGAAAAAAAAAAACTAAAAACTAAAAACTAAACTGGAATTGTACACTCACTGCTGCTCGACATGCGATGGAGAGCTCTAGTCTCACATGAAGCGATCAATCTGTACCAGGGAATGGGGAAATGGGGAATTCTAACTAAACAGCCTCAATGTGGGTCCTGCTGCAATGCAATGCGATGCCTGACGATGCGATGCCATGCGATGGTGGAAAGGCGCTGCAATTCAATTCAGCTACTGGACAACTGAGCGAGGTCGTAACCGACGGAGTGCATGCGAGATTTTGGAATTCGTTGGAGCACCACGACCTTCGGGTACAGAGACCGCGCTCTTTCTCCTCGATGGTGCCGTGTTGTTGTTGTTGTTGTCGGTTTTGATCTCGGGTTCAGATCTGCGGCTCCATTTTGAGGGTTCTTTCTTGGTCGACCACGGAGGCTTGGTGTCGGCGTCTCGCTTGACCTCGGGCTCGGGTTTGCGACTCGGTTTTGTGATGGGTTTTTTCGGTAATGGTGCCGGTGCGGGAGCTGGGGGTGAGATTGGAACAGCGATTTCACTTAAAGGCTTCGGGATGACCAGCGGAGGCGGCTTTTCAAGCTTCTTGTCGGACGGTATGGTGCTGCTTATCGGTCTAGGTGTCTCGACGCCTCGACCTCTACGCGATGGTTTCTCCCCTGCGATGAACATTCCAGCACGTTTCAATTATCACAATGGAGACAGTTTTTGTTCCTCCGTAGTTCTACTCTCATAGTTACACCGAAGAACAGCACATTGTGTGGTTCAACACAAGTTAAGGCTGGATTTCGAGGTTTCACATACCTGTCAGAGCACTGGAATCGCCGTATATCTCTTTGATGAATGGGGTGACGTAATTCTCTTCTCGAATGTTTTTCACTGCACACGTGATGTCGAATTATGAACACATTTCAATTCAGAAATCAAAGCGAAGACGGGGCAATCTAGAGCCGTCTTCATGGCATCACCTTGGTGAAGAAACATCCAGGGAGTTCGAGCACATGCGAAATCAAAACTTCACACTGTCTTTCTCTTCAAGCAAAAACTTAGAGAAAGCACCATAGCTCACAATGATTGTAGAAACCGTTTCTCCCCAATGAGCCAGCTCCCACAAGCAGAATGGTTGCCTGCTGCTTATCCCTTGCTGTTCCTGCGGACAAGTTCTTTGTGTCCACAAGAATTCCTGCAAGCTGTCACCGGCCACACGAGAAAGTCGAAAGCGTAAGACACATTTTCCATGACACATGTGCTTAAAGTTTACTTCCTGACCGAAAACATAGAGAAGAAAGAACTAGGAGCAGAGGATAACATCGCACCAGAAGCGTCTTCATGTAGCGGGCCTGGAGGAGTTTAGGAGCTTCCTGTCGAAATTTTTCAGAAACAATGGTGCAGCTAGATGCCTGCATTCCACAAGACTGTTTCCTCCGTAGAAGAACATGTTCAAGTCAATGCAACGCTGACACGCACGACGGTCTTTCTCATCGACCTCGTCATCATCTTCCCATTCCCAAAATTGCTCATCCACTATCAGATGATTAGAAACTCTGCACATGTAAGCTCGCGCTAGCTTACGGTGGACTATTCATCAAACCATCAATCCCAAATAATGTCCAAGAAGTTACCTCGTTTTTTGTAACCAGAATGTCTTGGCCAGTAACTGCCCGCTTCACTCGCCCAGGCATTAACGTCTCAATATTTGATGTAATCTACAGAGGTCGAGAAGGCTGTTCAGAACGCTACCCAGATAGGGCTCAAACATCAATTGTTCTATCAAAGAATACGTAAATATGAATTGTTTATGATAGGATTACCTCGTCGAGGAAAAGAATGGCGTTTGATTCGATTCCAACGACATGGAAAAGCCACGCAACGTCCCGATGCTGCCACATTTCATCCTGGCACATGTTCATCACCGGAATGGGATGCCATTTCACGGAAGCCGAAGCAATTGTGTTCTCCAACAGCCAAGCTGTGCAGATCGTAGACACCATGGAGCTTAGACCTGCGAGATAAATCATCCATCTGTTACACGATTGCGAACCAAATCTGCGAGCATGCATGGAGATGTCCAAAAGATAGATGAACGTTCCACGAAAAGCAATATTGTTTGTGGGAAATAGACCACACCACACCACACCACACCACACCTTTGCCTGCTTCTGACAATATCATGTGGAAGCACTTCGCTGTCTCCGTATTGAATGACTCCAGAAATCGTTTCTTCTGGAGCGCAAGAAATTTGTTCAGGTGCTCAATTTCCCGGCACTTGAAGAAAAACTTCATGAGAGTGTTGTCTGTGGGAGGCGTCCGACCGCGACCAGCAACGATCTGCTCGAAGGACACTATCTGCGACCGTGGCGAAAGAGGCAGCGGAACTGCACTACCACTCCCTGATTTCTGCTTGTCCGAATTTTCTCTTTCACTCGACGATGGACTGTGAGACTCGTGAGCTTTTGCTCCCTTGAAGCCGTCTTTGGGCACAGACGCATCGGCGCGCGATTGCTCCTGTTGAACGCCCTTCGCCATTGAATCAGCCAAACTGGTGCTGTCCTCGAGCAAGAGCTGCTCCTCTGAATTCTGTCCTGGACTCCTTCGCGAAGTTACATCCAGTATTGCAATAAGAGAGTCCTGAAACCCTGCTCCGCTTGTAGAAGAAGCTCCACACATTCCAGGACTTGTTGGAGTGCTCTGTATTCCTGTCCAACCTAGAGATGGTGTATACAACACAGGACTCGTTGGAGTGCTTTGCGTTCCAACAAGAGATAATGCAAGCCGTTCGGGGCTCTTCGAAAGACCAACAGAATTTGCATAGATGGGACTCGATGGAGAGCTCCGCGACCCAACCCTAACTGGCAATGGCAAGGGTGAATTGAACCCTTTAAAACTTGACCCGAAGCTGCTACCCCGCGACGAAGGCTGAGCTGCAGGAGATATCGATGGAGTGTTCAATGCAGCTCTCTCTGGAGAAACATTTCTTGGAGACCTTTGTGGCTCTGCCCTGTCTGAAGACGTCGGACCTACCGTTGAGGGCAACGCAGGAAGAGAGAGACCTTGTTCAGTTTGCCCTTCATGAGAACTCTCTACAACGACTATAGCTTTGGCTTCAGGCGCAGCGGGCGCAGTTCCCTTCTCTACAGTCTCGTTCACTGAGTTACTCGGTGATGTCCGTTTGTCTGCAACATCAGTGGTGGTGGTCGGAGTAGACAACCGGGATTCTGTGTTCAACGTGGACGGCTTGCCTCTCCTTCGCTGGAATTCGGTTTCTCCTACGTGACCTGTAAGTCGCTTTGGAGGCGCAAGCAATACATGAGCGTCACTCTTGTGCAACCGCGGCTGCTTGGGGGAGAACGGATGATCTGTTGGACTTAGCTTGCCAGCATCCCAGGTGGAATTCCGCTTGTGCTTTGTGAGAAGCTTAGAGAGAGAGTTCTTCTCCAAATGATATCTAGCCGATCCATTTAGGGATGCACTGTCGCCATCTTTGGAATCTGCACCATCATGAAGCGTTGCCTTTCGGACTGCTTCATAAATGTCGTCTTCATTCTCCTTGGTCCCCCGCCCCTGGAATTTCTGATGCACCCTCTGCAACCACGGTTTTGACTTCCCCGACTCAGACTTGGCGTGTTGCTTGTGGTGCGAATGCTTGTTGCTAAACGACTTCGAACTGACATCAGAAAAACTAGTGCTAACACTCGACGCAGAGGATCTTGAACTGCATAGAGGACCGTCATCATGGTGTATTTCGGGATCGAACTTCGTAGCGCGCTCATCAGCCTCTTGCTCTCTGTCTGCTTCAACCTGCTGCTCAGCCTTGGAAACACTCTTACAACTACCACCATTCTTTTCACCCTTCAAACCAGAACTTGATTTGGAGCTTGTCTTTCTGCCTAGCCAATTGAACATTCGACGCAGCCGACTAACTGGCTTCGCAGAATTCCCCTCCGTATCAGTGCCATGTGACTTGATCGGCTGCGAATGCGTACTCATGGTCGTGTTTCCATGGAACGAATGCGGGGTTTTAGAATTGGTATCCGCACGAGACGAGCTATCTTTCCTACCAGAGAAACTACTGCCCAGTTTCTCTTTTATCCTGCCCGGCGACCAGGTGCTGCCTATCCGGGCCGAAGTTGATTGCAACTTCAGCATCGCAGCACTTCCTGCCTTGAAAGGGCGCGCACTTCCTTCAGATGATGACTTCTGAAGCTCAGGAGACTTGGAACCTTGAAGGTCAACTGCTCCATGAGACTCTTCCAATTCTTCAGTCTCCACATTGTCCGAAGGTGGTGGGGTAGAATCCGTCTCTAGTTTCTCGGGTGATGGTTGCGATGGATTATTTGAGAGAAGGCCTGTCCCAGTTCCAGCCTTGACACGTAAATGCGCAGGTGCTGGAGCAGGCTTGCCCTCGTAGGACAACTCCAACGTTGGCAGGGAATTCGCAGGCTCATAGAAATGTTCAATCGCATTTTCTGCTCGAGGTATTCGCGGTTGCTGCCTAATGCCCTCAGTTCCCTGTGGCTTATTTCCATCTTTGTCACGTACCTGCGTCTGACGAGGGGACTTTAGCGTGGCTTCCTTGACTGTTCCATTTCCAATCGTCGCTGCACTCCGAGGAGTTTTCTTGAGACTGGGTGAGTTTACCTCCAGCGACATGGCTTCATTCCGTGATTCACTACCACTACGAGTGCTACGGGTACTGCGAGCGCTACGGGGGCTATCGCTGACAAAGAGATCCGTCTGATTGCCAGTCGGTGTCTTGACTCTTAGCTCAGAAAAGAACTGATCCGGTTGCAGGAACGAACTCGACGATTGTCTTGAGCGATTAGAAGCAGTTGGGATCTCAACCATGTGCTTCTCAATTGGTGAGAGCGGGGAAACCTCTCCTAAGTTCTCCACGTCTACTTTGAGGTCTACAGGTCTACCAGGTCGCCTGATTCGTTCTCCTTGGGCAAACTGCTCGGGTTTCATCGTGGAGGATGACTTCGCGTCCTTTCGCCCTTTTTTGCCGTCACTTCTCTGCGCAGGAGTTTTGGGTCCGCCCATGGTGATCGAAATCTATTGGCATTACTCCATGGGTTGGCTGGAGACCTTCACGAATTCGTCGGGGTGGTGTACAATCTCCTCTGCGGAGTCATCATTCCCTTGTTGCAAAGAAATACACACTTATCATCTGTTGTCACACAAGCTCCTCTCGATGTGCGGCAAATCCCCTGCTACGTGAATACTAGTCAAGTATGAGTAAAAAACAAAATCCTGACGCAAGCGAGCCATCAGAGAACAAGTGCTAACCACTTACAAGCAAATATGACGGCAGCACAACACTAATTTGTGCTTGTTCGGAGAACCGTTGATTTCAGACCCTTGCAATGCATGTGCACCCAACAGGCATTGGCAGCTCACATTGTCAAATGCGGAGCGCATCTATCTAGGGAGCAACGAAAAAATAAAAAAATAAAAAAAAATAGAAAATCACGCCGACTTTAAATCTCACCCACGGTAGCACTGCCAGTGACTCTCAAATATCCATTGATTTGAACGAAGTTTCAGAAGCTTACGTGTTTCAATATTCAGATGATTCGTTTTCGGGAGAGAATCACCCTACCTATTGTGCAGAAACGCACGGGTTGAATATGCATAATGACCCGCACATTCAGCCTCCAAGAACCGCAGCATATTTCAGGAGGATTTCTGAGGAAACCAATTCTGTGCCTCTTCGCTAAGTTACATCGAAAGTATACCAACGTGTGTCGAAAAACACTCCCACATTGATTCGTACTCAGTTCAACGAAACAATAACCGCGAAGCTCGCGTTTGGCTTCATGTCTCTTGATGATCCCCGCAAAGTTTCAGAATCTCCCTATGCATGTATTCAGTACCCACCAGAAACTCTTTGAGCTACAAGAAACCAGCTAATCCTATACCGCAACCGATCATCTGAACATGAAGCAGTCTCACAAGGCAACTCGTGAGCATTGTCGCTGTCTAGACGGGAATGCCACTTGAACCGATCGAACTCCCAAAACAAACAAAACGAGTGCTGGTGAAAGAAACCATGCACGCTACTCAATCCTTCACCAGACACCCGGCCGCTGCGAGTTCCGCAACCACAGAGCGTTGACACTGGCTTCCAGTTGCATTGAAATGGCAGGATGTGTAGCGGAGAAAAGAAGCTCCCGGATGATGAGGCGATGATGGCAACGACGACTAGAGGGTGGGGTAGGGAGGGGGAGAGCGGGATGAGCCGTGCCAGATTGGTTTGTCCGTCCCCCGAAGTAGAAGGGCGAGGTTGCGCTTTTGCGAACAAAACCACCCTGGCATGGTGCCTCCTCACGGAAACTTTTGAGCGCATCATATCCATCCTCTTTCCCATCTCCGAACATTTGCTGCGATGGCGTGAGCAGTGGTTGGCTGCACTTTAATAGCACCTAATTTAGCGAACTTACCATTGACCTGTACATAGCTGGAATTCAACACGTACAAATCTCCCTCCGCCATTATGCACACACGAAGATTGAGATTGCGCCTCTCGAAGCCGAGCGGTTGCTGGAATAAATCGACAATGTCAGAGTCAATTCTGGATCGGTTGTATGTGGCGTAGCATCGTGGGCTATAAATGGGCAAACTTCGCCAGACGGAACCGAAAAGTTAGTCTGGGAGTCTCGGTGAGTCAAGGGTGACGGGGCTCACCCACCGTCCACGCCGCGGTATATTCTTCCCCCACCTGTCGTAAATGCCGAAACATCCACCTGCAAGGATTTCCACGGCAGTGGCGATTTAGCCATTCTGCTTTTTGTCATTCAGTTGGGCACCATCTCTGAATCTAGAGCTCATCTTGCCGGAGTTGGGTGGATTTGCAATCACAGAGGGCGATGGTCGCGTCAGCGATGCTCGATTGCGCAAATCGGAAGCAGACCTCAACTGCGCTGTGCGCCGTAGCATGGGTGCTCTAGTTTTGCCATTTTATTCATTTCTTCGGACCATTTCCTTTGTCTTTTTTTTTTTGTCTTTAATCTTTGGCTATTTTCTAACCATGTCCCTGCTTCATGTCTCCCCAGCCTGCAATCCACTCGCTGCATTCCCTCTATCTCTTCACCCAACTTAGTGTGTAGCGAATGAGCCCACGTAATCTAGATGACGTCAGTGACTCTCCTGGAATCAACTTGGGATGCTCGGCGTGGATTGATTGATTAGGGTTTCGGTCTTGATTAGGGTTTCCGTCGATCGACCTCCGTTCCTTTCAAGACCACACCACCGACATGAACATTCATCGTACATATGGGGAGTGTAGATAAATCTAGTGATGCGACAAAAGAAAATCGTGGAAGCATTTGGGAAGTTGGGAGAAATTTATACTGGGTGATAATTGGAGATTGTGTATGGGAGGAAGTACGAAACTTCATCACCAAAGTATACTGTGGTTGTTTGTTTGATTGTGGTTTTTTGATGTGGGTTGGCTAGGAACTAAGTAGACATGTTTGTAATATCTTTGTATATTTTTTTAATCAAAGTTGGTAAAATACATGTGTGTCATTTGGCATTTAATCATTAAAATGTGATATTATAAAGTGGTCAAATTGTATTTAATTTTTTAATATAAATAAATTACTAAAAAATATTAATATACATTTTTTATGTGTATTTTTTTTTTTTTTTTTTTTTTTTTTTTTTTCTCCCTACATCAATAGTATTTAAGAATCTCATAAATTTTTATTGTGTTTAATTTTAATAAATTTGTATGCATATATATATATATTAAATTTAGTATAAGAAATACATCAAATGTGCCACTAAAATTAAACTTGTTTTATTTTTAAAAGTTATTAAAAGAAATTCAATAATTTTTAGGCACAGAGTTTGTATGTTATAATAAAACATAAAAAAATATATAAAGAAATTGTTTGGTCTGGTAAAAAATATATAATTATATTGCACATTTCTATTGTAACTTAATTATTGTAGAACTTGCTACACAATTCACACATATATCTTTCATTTTACAAAAAGTAAAATAGTAACATGTCAAATTATTATAAGTCATATTTATTAAAAATCTATAAATAAAAATGTGATTCTCTCACTCATGAACACAAAGCATGCTATTGTTTGATTACAAATTCTTGCAACAACAACATTACTCCATCTACAGTTTAATGACCATTTAAAAATCAATTTTTACATATATTTTATCCATCAATAACTTATTAGATATATAAGCATAACAAAAGATAAATAAAATAAAAAACCAAGTCATTTTATCACACTTTTGTACCCAATAAATACTAAATTTATTTAAATTTATAATGAAACAAATGAATCAAACTAAGAGTGGACATAGTAATCAAATACAAAGAAAAACACAAAGTAATCCAACACCAAAAAGGTACAAAAGAGAGTTAGAAGAAATACCTACTAGCAAAAGTTTTATTAGATGACATAGGACAAAGAAAATGGATAGATGAAAATTTCTCAAAGAAATAGGGAACCAATGACAGAGTGCAAAAGTAAAATCCATTGGAGGACATAACTTGCAAAAAGAAAAATAATTGAAAAGAAAAGATAAACCATAATTTGTGGAGAATATTAAACAAAGGTACACTAAGTTGTACAAATATATTTCCATCATTATCCTAACTTTGAAATTAATAAATGATAAAAAAAAAATGCTTAAGTAAAACCAAATCATTCTTTACCAAGTACACCAACTACTCATTCTATCATTGTTTTTAGATTAACCCACAACAATTCTCTCCAGAGATTTTTCAGATGACAATTAATACCCACAATTGAACTGAACCACTAAACTGACCCAATCATGATGGCAAAGGATACCATGACAACAAAGCACACACTTTAATAATAAAGATGTCCAACTAATCACAATGTTTTACAGCATAAATTTTCTAACCATCGTCTATATTAAACTCGGATAATGAAACTGATTGGCATATACACACACACACACACACAAAGCAAGTTGAAGAACAGATTGTTGCTCTGTCTAGACGATGATGAAAGGCGCATTCAATCAGCATTCACCAGAGCTGAGGCACGAAGCAAATGGATCACGATCAAGGGGCAGCCACAGGCTCAAACAATGCAAACAAGGGCAAGTCTTGGGTTGTGCATTTACAGCATTACCTGCAAAAGTGGAAGCTGGGCCATCATCCCGAGGAGAGGAGGGGGGGAGGGAAGAGCAGCCCGAGGATGAAGCCTGGAATGCAGGGAATCCCTCATGGCCACGCTTCTCGCAATGTCCTGAAAGCCGTCAACGGACCGCCTCATTAATGGCACCCTACAGCTCTGTATTGGATCGTTGCATGCCCAGCTCTAGATCCCCACGTAATCTCTTCTACTCACCAAAAATAAACCACACAACACAACACTACACTGCACCAAAACAGAGAATTCTGCACAACAGTGGTGTGTCAAAAAATGGAAGTAAGCAAGTATCAAATGACCGAAGCTATGGTTGAAGTTTCCTGATATGTTCAAACGACGTGGGTGATGTTCGTGCGAGCTTCGGTTTATGTTCGTGGTTCATGCTGGGAAGGTTCGGTCCCCGATATTGTGAGATTTTTGTTGTGTTCTGTGGGAAATGGGGGGAATACTGTTGTTTCACCAGGCTGGGGTTTTTGTGTGCTCTACACTCGTGTTGTCGTTGGTCAGCTGGGTGGAAGCATCGTGTCTGAGTTGCATCCACATCGTAGAGCTGGGATGGGATGGGATGGGATGTGCACTATACCAATTCAGTTCACACGACTGACAAAAGCGGTATTTAAATGCTAAAGTTGCAAGGAACTCTAATGCTCTATTCCAGAAGTTCCAACTTTCGACCAGCTTTTCATGCTGCAAGTTGATGACTTATTTACGCATCTATGATAGATGACGAGGCGCTGTGTCGGTGCGAGGTTCAGTTAATTACCGTCTGGCTGGCGTGAGATGTCCCTCGATTCCCGGGTTTTTTCTTATGTGTGGAGTTGCGAAAGTTGCGTATAGTTTGTTGAGATGCCATCAGGAAATATCGGAAAATTTGGAGTGTTAATGCAGCAATTGTCGTTGGGATATGAAAAAAAAAAAATTTGTTAACAAAAGTAATGTATGATTCTGGTTGGACCAGGTAAGGTCCATGAGGAGCATCCTACTCAGTAGCCCGTGGCCTCCACAGCTAATGAACCACTCTTCAAATTAGAGAAAGCCAAAAAATAAAAATAAAAATTACAGTATGTGCCGATTGAAAAAACATCGATACAATGACTGAAAAAGTGCCAAGGGTTTTTTAAAAAAGAAAACTACAACCGCGCAAAGCGTGTACATACGAGTAGTAGATGATTATCCACAGATCATCTAGAAGTTCAAGCCCTAAATCACAACCATCCCCTTGCTGGTTGGGTTGATCGTTACTATCCAACGTAACCCTGCACCGCAACTTCCTCACAGCGAAACAGCATCATCTTACTACACTGCGTTCGGGTACGCTGCCGCCATCCTGCTGTTACACCTTGACTTCCGTTAACAAACTTACTCGCTCATATTCGACTCCTCGTCGGACTCATCCTCAGACATGGATATGTCCTCAGAATCGGAGGTAGACTCACCGCCTTGCTCTGTCAATTTAGCGCCATTCTGATCTTTCCTTTGTTTTACTTTACCCGCTTTAGACTTGGCTGCAACCCTTGTCCTCTTCCGCTCCAACTGCTCCGACCTTTGAAAGAGCACATCCCCTTTCACAGCACCCTGCATACTTCCGACTGCCTTGAGGTATGCGTGATCTGCGTCGAATTCACCCTCTGCAACATCGGGCACGGTAGACTTGGATGTATCTATGAAGAACAGAGTTTCGTCGGGATGTTGGACTTGTTCGATGTCCATGCCTGCAGCCACGTCCTCGGGTATTTCATTCTTCGGTCGCTCTATGCATGTCTTATCCAATACTACATTGAAGTCAGCATTGCGGGCATTCAGAAGCCATTCTACTAGAGCCTGAGGCTTCTGAAGAACAGGTGTGCCGATCAAGACCCTCAAGGAAGCTGTACCACCCAGCCATTCTCCAAGCTGTGAAGGTGCCTCCCGTTTGTACAAACCTGCGAGTAAATCTGACGCTCGGAGGTACTCCTTCCGTGACCTAAAAGTCGCAGCCAATTGACGTGCGACAACAATTCTCTTCAAAAATGGAACACAGTCTTTTTCTATTGTAGCCCCTGCAAACGAATCGCCTAAATCCTCGTTGAAAATCTTTGAGCTGGGCACCCCTACCACTGCTATCTCACTAAGCACGTTACGCAAATGAGCCTCTTCTTCATCGCTCAAAATACTGCTAAGATGTAAGGGTGCATCAAGGAGCATGTCCAAGATGATAGTTGATCTGCCCAACAACTTGGCATACATGATAACGATATGCTTCAGCTTCTTCTCTAGCTCATCCTTGCTTGGAGAATTCGGAAATACTCGCCCGTGCACTATTTCCGCAATAAGCCTTAGCAAGGCCACTTCTATCTCAACAATTTCCCCGAAGTGAAGGACCGATTCTGCAGGGATTAGAAAACCATCCAACTGTAACTGTGTTGCAAAAGGGAACAAAGAAGAATACTCCAAGGTCTGGGAAAGCCAAATGTCAAGTCCTGTGGTGGCGGATGGAGCCTTAAAGAGGCCATGCATTGCCGATGTATCTTTGTGGTGGCACAGAGTGATGAATCCGGAGAGCTCAGAAATAACCTTCTGCAGACTTTCCCACAATTTCCTCTTTATCTTCAGCCTAACGTCAGCGGCTTTCGCATTTTTACTGAACGTAGATAAGGACTGGACAACAATGTGTACGATTGGAGCAGCTGCGGCTATGGCTGTAGGTCCACCGCAAAACCCAGCCGTCGCCAACTTCAATGAATGGAGTAGAGACTGTGCTACCGAGAGCTGAGAACCAATACTGACAAAATCTCCAGCGTTCAGGGGTCCCTCACTATCCAGACTGCACTTCTGAACAGCAATAAACGCCCAGAACAGAGCGAGAGGGGGGTTGCTTCGAGATTGCAAAAGCCGCAAAGTGGCATCTTGCCACTCCTTGCAAATCTCCTTCGTAATTCCTCTTCTGACTGAGATCACCACTGCTTCTACCGCACGGGTGTAGGATGAATTGCTCAACAATGGACCTTGCGCAACTTTCAATAGAGATGTAAGGGACTTCTCCTCAACAAGCTGATCATCCTTGGGCTGTAAAGCAAACTTCGCCTCCTCATTCGCCTTCACTGATTGCTTCATCTTGTTCCCCGCAATCCTCTGCAACGAGACTCGAAAAAACACAAAACCCTAAACCCTGGACACCATCTCCCTTAACACCCTTCAGCCCTAAAAAACAACAAAACCCTGCTGTTACAGTTTGGCGCCGCAGCTTCCCACTTCAGCAACACAATCGTCCCTGAACCTTCTGAACACCCCAACCAAACGAGAGGTGTACAATCTCCATGTTAAAAACTAACCTCAGCAGTCTAACCCTAAAAACTACAGCATCCCCAACCCAAAAAAAAACGCCTCACGAGGTTAGATACACAACTAAAAACAATCTCCTCGACGAGGAACACAACATCCTCCGCGAGATTTGCAGCAGGTTCGCAACATCACAACGCAAAAGCACGTCACCTACGAGACAAGAATCCCTGCCTAAACTAATCACTTCTAGATTTTCTCAAACGTGTAGAATATACATCCCATTCATATCACTTCTGCGCAATAAGCAGTGCCCATCAAACACAGATGGGCTACACTGAATTCTGGATTCTCGAAGCCCTCCACTAAATTTCTTCAAAGCCTCCAGAAACACGAGACGGGAGCCGCAACTATCAAGGTCCGCAGCTCTGGAAACCAGTTCCAACAGGATGAATGAATGTAGGTCTTGGGGTCATGGATGAATAGAAGTGTTGAATCTGTTCGTTCTAAATCCCTCGCTCGTTTCTCCCGTTTTGAAAGGGTTTTGGAGTTGGTTTTTAATGTCTTGAAACTAGAGTTTCAAAATAAACAATAAATAAATATTATATTTTAATATTAATTTGAAAAATTGAGTCTTATGTTCATTTTTCCTTGGCTTCATATTTCTTTTTATCTTTTTATCTTTTTTTAATTATTTGTTACTTCAAACCAAAATAAAAAGCTATAATATGTTTTTATTATTTTTTAATTTTTTAATTTTTTAAATATGTGGTTTTATTCAATGACGCCAATTTTTGTTAAAAAAATTGGAAAACCATGTTACATTTGATCTGAATATTACACTTGATACATCTAAATTTTAAAATTATTCTTTGAAATTTTAAAATGATTAATTTAATTATAATTAATCAAAACATTAAATAAATTTATATAAAATTTATTATTCTTAAATTTACTACTTAACTTATTAAAAAAAAAGTAATGATTCATCTTTTTAAAAGAGAAATTATATTGTGGTAAAATATTTAATCTTTGTAAAATTTTGTATACTTTAAAAAAATTATTGACTCTAAATTTAATAATTTCGTGTTTAAAAAAATTATATAGATAAAATAAAATAAGCATCAAAATATATATATATATATATATATATATATTTTGTATATATATATATATATATATATATATACACACACATATATATATATATATATATATATATTCAAATTTTGAACATATTAAATAATAATTTTGATTAATAAGTAAGTCTATTTATTCATTCAAATGACTTTTGATACATCAGACACAGTTTAATTTTGAATATATTTTACTAATTAATACACATTCTATTTATTTTATTTTAAAAAAGAAATATACTACTTCTCCCTTGTAATGCAAATATTTTCTGAATATATATTTTAAGCTAAATATTATCTATATAATTTTTACAAATGGTGATGTATGAATTTGCAAACACAATACAAAGACATTCATGGTTTGGAAGTTGTAAGATTTTATATTTATTTAAAATAATTTATTTTATTCCTATTAATTAATTAATTTGTATATTAATGTTATTCATCACTCATTAATCACTGGAAACTTTTATGTGAACATGTTTTCTCTACTCACTTCCAAACATACAAGTATTATTGCCCTGGAGGCTTTAAAATTAATTTTTCTATCTTATACTTTGTTGGTCCTTGTTGGAAATTATTTGTATGAAAAACAAATATATGTTTTTAATATTACATATTAAAATTTATAATAGGAATTTTTTTTATAAACATATATATATATATATATATATATATATACTTAATAACAAATCTTTAAATGATCTTATAATATATTTTTAAAGAGTATATCATTAAAAGATTATATAATATTGTTTTAAAGAATATATCTTTAAAATATCATATAATATTTTTTTTCTACTTTAGATGATAAACATTATAAATCTATCTATATTTATGTAATATGATATTAAAAATTTTAAACTATAAAATTCTATAAAAAAATTATATCTATTTTTAAATTTTAGAAAATTTAGATTATTTACGTCAATCTGTTGTTTCAAGTTACAAGTACCATTAGTGTCTTTGAGAGTGACTTCCCTCTAATATTTTTAAAAAATGAAGGTTTAAATATTATTTAGGTATATTGATTTAAAAATAAAATTTTGAGTTTGTCTTTTATTAAAGGAAAATTTTACAAAATATCCTATTTAATAAAATTATTCTAAAAAATGCCCCATGTAACAATGATTACTGCCAAAATCCCCTACAACTCCTTTTATTGGTTCTCTTCTTCTTTTATTTAAATTTAAATTAAAATCTTTTTTATTTGATCCAACATCTCTTCTCTTTTTTATCCCGTTGTCGTACTATAATTACTTACAGTATGTAAAAATTAGTTAAAATATATTATATGTTTATGAATCTAGATGTGTGTTAGAATGGTTAGTAAGTTAAATTAAAAATGGTTGATATAAGAAACTTTATTTTATTTTATTTTACTTATTTTAGTTATGGTATTTGAAAATTATAAGATCTAAATGTTTACTATGAAGCCTTGAGAGAAGGTGGGGACTTAAGGATGAAAATTTAAGCTAGTAAGAGGCTAATTGGGAGGGATGAAATCAAGCCATGGTCGGATGTAGGCAAGGAATAGGGAACTTCATCCCTATTGGTCGAATACCATGCCCAATGGGCTTTGAAGAGGCTGCCTGCGACCTCAACAAGGGGTTTTCGGTGACTTCAAAGGGGGGGATTCGCAATTTCAGAGGTAGGGTTGTAAAGTTTAGGATTTTGGGTATAATTTGAGAGAAACTTTTAGGCGATTTGGAGTCAAGGTGAAGAAGTTATACTTGTTCAAAGTTAAAGAGTGGATTTCATGCATACTGTCACTCTTTTGGGATTTCGCGGAGTTGTACGGAGGCTTTTGGAGATCGGATGGTGCAATTGGAAAGGTGATTTCAAGATCTACGTCTATTAGGAAGGAATTTTTAAGTTTTGAGTTTAGATGAAGGAGATATGAAGAGTTGAAGACAGCGCATCCAATTCCAAGGCAGTAAGCACACTGTGTTGTTAATAATTATGCTTTGAGCCATAACTTGAGTTTTCAGACGAAATTTTGGCTCAAACTTCTTGGAGAATGTGACATTTTGTGTTAAGAAGCTATACATATAAATTTCATGGAATTTGAGCTTATAGTTTGTGAGATATGAAGAAATTTGTATGCGGGTGTATAAAGACAAGGGTTTGAAGCGACTGTTAGAGTTTTCATGATATCTCAAGATCCGCAATGAATTTGCGGTTGAAAATTGTTGTAGGGGTTGATAAGAATTCATCAGTACTTCATATAAAATTTTACCATGTTTGGACGGTCAGATCAAGAGATATGAGATGTTGAAGTTCAAGAAAACTTCCACATAAAGATATATAAGGTTTTAGAGGATTTTATCATACTTTGGATGTTGTTAGTTACTTGAGGCTTATGTATTTGATGTAATTTCTCAAAAAAGAAAAATATATATATAAAAACTTTGAGTTTTCCTCATTTTTGAAGCTTGATTGAGAAATTAGTGATAGCTAGAAGCCCAGCGCTTTCTTAAGGCAAATTCTCTGTACCCCGACAACGTGTTAAACATATTTTCAAAGGAAGGATTTCACTTGAAAGGCAAATAGTTAAGAGAGGAATATTGGGCAAAAACAAGCCTTCTTGTTGGGTAAAACTTTATTTTAAAACTTTATTTCTTATATGGAATGGGGTGCCTTGAATGGAACTTCATTACTACTTCATAATGGTGAAATTGTGAAATTCCTTGTCTAGAGAGGAATAAGAGTAGAGAGAAAGGAGGAAAGAGGAGCAAGGGATATAGATTTTAAAATGAAATTGACACATTTTGGAAAATACCTTTAAGTAGGATAGTTTATAAAATTCTTGTTTATTAAAATGTCTTAAGTCTAAATTCGTCTTTATCAAATTCTTCTAGCTCTTTGATAGTGTAAGAATCCTCTAAAATATAATTGGTTTGAAATAAAGTATTTAAAAAAAAATTGAATAAAATTATAATAAGTTTGTTTACTATTGCATGTAAAATAACTTTTTTAGTATTTGCTCAGAGGTTCCATTTAGAATACATATTCATTTCTTTCTAAGTTATTTTTATAATGTATTTACTATAAGATTAGGTATTTAAGGGAAAAAAAATTTGATACAAGTAAAATGAATTTCAGTATTATAATTTAAAGTTTATAAATAATAAAGATAGAAGTATTATGTATATTGATATAAAAATTAAAGTATAATTTTAAAGATATGAAAGTTAAGATAATCTATAAAATAAAATTCAAATATCAGTTAGATAATATCATACAAGTCAATAATTTATAACATTTTTTATAGTAATGATTCTAATTAAAATTGTATTAAATAATTTTTTTATCAATCAAATTGTATATGTATATATTTTTAAATATATAATATGATTACATATATTTGCATATTATATGTGTTTATATATATATATATATATATATATATATATACACACACATTATTAAAAATTAGATGTCTAAAAATAATTTCATGGATTTTAAAAAAATTATAAAAAAAGAAGTAAAATGATAGTTAAATCAAAGTTCAAATACCTTTTTCTATTAAAAATCATTTTGGTGGTAACATAATTCATTACAATGCTCTCTATAAACAAATAAAAAAAATTCTTTGAAGTTTAATTGAATATTATAACTAAATATTGTATTAGCTATTAGTATTAATATCATAAATATTTGTCAGAAGAAAATTTTAAGAATAATAATAAAAATAAAGTTTACTTACATGATGCAACAATATATGAAATTCTTGTTGATGAATTCAAAATTAAGGTAACATTCAAGTGAATAAAGATGTTGGAAATTATTCAAATGTAATTTAGAAATAAAAAATGTCATAAATCAATTAGAAAGTACATCAATTATAAATCTAGACAACAGAAATGAATCTTTAACAATGTTGATAACAATAACAAGCTAATAAAATAAAATACGAATACAGTATAATTAAGACAACAAGAAGATAAGCATACGTTTCTTGGAATCAATTAAGTTTCAAAAAATAAGCACAAGATGAAAACAAAACGTTACAAAAGATTAGTCTCTTCATATAGAATCAAATAAGAGTATACGGAAAAAAATAAAATAAAATAAAATAAAATAGCCAACTGAAAACAGTAGGTAATGAAATCGTACCGATCTTTTCACAGAAACTAGTTATGAAATCAAAGTCACATAATAAGGAAACATTTTCAAATATCCATATGAGATGCAATGTTTTCAATTCTTTTCCACTTGTAACACACGTTAATGTTAAAATTAAAAAGCGTGATGTTAAAACTCAATAAAAACAAACAAACTAGTAGATTCCAAGCTAAAACTGGGTTTTTGTAGAATGCAATCACTTTTCAAACCGAAGAATATCGTTAAAAATTCAGTGATTCCACAGCAACTCTACGACGCCGCATCCACATCAGCAAGCAATACATTGTAGCTGGAAAAGAATCCACATTAGAACAAGTACAAACTATAAATGAAGCTACAAAAAATGCATCAGAAAATCAGATATCCTGACACCATAAACTGAAAAAGATGCTGCGTATCGACATATCCGAATGAGAACATGAGAGTAAACACTGAATGCTCAGGGACCTTCCACGCTACAGTTTCTAATACTAATCCAACAGGTTGTAGTTATGACTAGAAGCTTGATGAACAAGAGCTCATGTAAAAAAGATGTGGACCTCACGAAACATCTATCGCCGTTGTACAGTTTCTAACAATTTCTCTCTGTTACATAAGTCACTCGGTGGTTTGAACTACTATTCCTGCATATCCCACAATACCATTCTCGATGTCGGCACTGGGTATTCATACAAACGCATTGCTGCTGGTGTGCTAGCTATGGGGCTATGAACACCGGTGAAGTTCAAGTTGGGACTGACGGAATTAGCATTGTGTCCAGTGCACCCGGAGAAAGTGTGCTGCGTTGTGATGTCCGCAATGGAACCAGTGATGCCGTTCGGTGATGTGCTTAATGACTCGCGGAGGCTGCTGCTGTAGCCGACGTTCTCTTTCATGGATCTCTGCTGGTTGAAGCCGAGGTTGATCCTCACATCTAATTCACTAGCTGTTGCATTTCGCCGTTGTTTTGACATATCTGATCCATGTAGGTAGGAAATAGTGGCGTGATCTTCACCGAGATAGTTGTGCAGTTCCGAGTTGAAATGAATGAGTGGCAACTGCACGGCGGTGCTCACTCGAGAGTTGAGAATGTCAGCATCCTGTGGGAGTGCGCTTGTGGAAGCCAACCATCGTGTGTAATCGGCACTTTGTTGTTCCTCGGCGCTTTCTGAAGTATCATAAATTGGGGCGCTTGGATGGAATCCGTTGCTTGCATACCTCGTGGTGGTGAAGACGAACTGTTCCGAGCTAGTACTTTGGAGCGACAACGTCGGCAATTGGAAAGATGATGGAACACTAGCGCTAGTTTCAGTAAAGTGAGCCGCGATCGTTTCGTTTATCCGTGGTAAGGAGAGATATAAAGTTGGATCAGCAGATTCTTCAACTACCGTGCCTGTCAAGCTTTGCTGTATATTACTTTGATAATGTTTCGCATCAGCGCCGTAGTATCTATTCTGATTGGACTGCTCCATGTCGATTGAAGAAAGCGGGCTTGTTGGGGATCGTGAAGGAGCCTCCTCGGTGCTGCTGCTACTCTCGTCCATGTTGTACGAGCCGGAGTTAATGGAGCTTTTCTGGCTTTCATCACCAGAAGGGAGCTCTGGTCTGGGTAGTGCAGCAGTGTCGTGTAAGTTATGACAACGCAAATCATTAAGGGACTGGTGAGGCATGAATTGGAACGCAAGTGAATGATGAATACTGCCGGATTCTCGACGACACCTCCGTCTTGCTTCTTCTTCTACCTAAGAAGATACACCACCAGATTCAGCTGAAAATGCAACATACCACGAAGATATCCTAAACCGAGTTGTCGAAGGTGAACAGTCTTAGAAAGTGTGTCAACGATAATGGTGACAACGATGTACCTGATTCCCTTGTCCAGTAGGGTGAGCCATAGTGCCAGCTAGTTCCTTGAGCACGTCCGCAATGCGCTTGTGTGTGACGGGATCAATGCCCATATCGCATAGCTTCTTCTTCAACCGTGTGTTCCAATGATTCTTTATGTCATTATCGGTTCTTCCTGGCATCTGTGCGGCAATGAGAGACCATCTGTAAAGTTGGTCACTTCTCGGTCAGTCTTTTCTGGTCTTATTTATCAACGTTAAGCAATGATGCATCACACAGACTCAGACTCTCCATGAAATAAGCCCGATTGATACCCTTCGCCAGTTCATCACCGTCCACATTGTAGTTGCCAACCTAATTCCAGGAGCTCTTACAAGTTCAGCGAAATCACCTGCTTCCATGAGCTGCATGTAGTTTGATGATGAGGTTTTCTTCCTCCGAAGAGAAACTACCATGTCGAATATCAGGTCGCAAATAGTTCGTCCAGCGCAGACGGCAGCTCTTCCCACATCTTTGCAGACCTGCATGAGTACCAGGATCAGTGCGCGAGGTTGTAATCACTTCTGCTTTCTTTCAGTGACATAATCGAATCTGAGTGTTTCACTACCTAAACTGGAATGCAACAACTACGAAAGGAAAATTATGACAATGTGTACAGATATCATTAATTATTCCGTAGTTCCAAGGATTGCGACATTGCAATGTATGAGTGAAAGAAAATTGTCAGGTGACTAAAAGTTGCGGTGCCGCAGTACTTAATACTTCATCTTGTAGCGGGATGTGATTTCCTGCGCTATCAAGTTGAAGCCAACTCCTAAAGCTAAACTCACGGGTGGAACTTGTTCGTCAGCTATGCATCATACCTGCTTGCTTTCCAACGCTGCGCCAGTGCCCAGTTCCATAAGTCTCCACGTACTTTCGAAGTTTTTCATCCTCCTCAGCAGTCCATGCTCCTTTCCGAATATCTTCGTACGGTGTCGACAGCCTCGTCATCTTTGCCAACCACTTTCAGTTTCTCTCGTCTTAGAATTTGCAGAGAATGAAGTTGCATAGGTGCGACGAGGCCACGATACTATAGTCTTGAGGCTTCCAAGTTGTGAGAAGTAACAGATACAGCGAAGCAGTCACTGTTAGACTGGCTAAGATGAACCGCAAATCGATGGTGATTGCTTTGGAGAAGCACAACAAATTTAGAAAGGAAAATGAGTTCAGGTAATCAGTGAATCGACTCGTTTAAATGAATCTAGTTCAAATGGCTATCCTTGAGAACATCAAACTGCAAGTTAAGTAGGTTAACAAAACTCAGAAAAACTTCCGGGAAAACTACCTGAGCTATGTTGATAAGTGTCCACGCACATGCAAGACCACAGGATTCTAAGAATGAATCAAACTGGTGCGAGGCAACCAGTTACTAGACATTCAGACCAACCTCCAAGGTGATGCTTGATGAGGAGCCAGCGTTTACTGGAACACTCGTAAATAAGACACTTAACAGCCACCATTCGATTAACTTAATGGACACCTACCGCGACAAGTGAAACTCGCGGGCCGCTCAACGACGAAGTCTGGAGCTTCAGAATTCACCGAATGATATCCTTGCTTTAGCTCACAACACCGTACAGCAGTATCACTAGATAACGATCAGAATGACAACTGTGAGTAAATGGCCACTATGGAGGGCAATATATCCCCCACAGCTTCCTTGCAAAGCTCTGACTGTCCTCCTTTGATTTGGTCCCTTCATGCACTCACGGCTTCATGAATCCTCATGCCGAAGCCTTACAGGGAGGATCTGACGTTTGGAAGTGGGCAGCTCGGTAAACGAAAGGTTGAATAAATAAAAATACATCACGAATGATTATTTTTTTTACCCCTCTAAAAGTTGAGGAGAATCTTGATTTCCCAACCAACCGGTAATTCTTATTCAGAAGTTGGAGTTCTATCAGTGTCTGAACTGGTAGCATTTCGTAAAATAACTTCGAGATATGTTAGAGAACCAAGTAACTATATAACTAATCGTACATAAATGTAAATTTATTGTAAACAGTATTCATCCTCAACCCACGAAGGCCTTCAATTCGGCTCCGATGCCCACCACGCAGTCACTGCGAGTGTGCCGCTCCCCTAGGACCGCCACTCCCGCCACGTGACCCCTCCCGACTCCCACTTCCTCCCTCCATCTCATCAATGCAACACACCCTCCCTCCCATGTATTCCCAGCGCTTGTAATTAAGAAATCCAAACCAAAATACTGGTATTTTAGTTTAAAAAACCCACAAGTTCCTAGCGAAGGTTACAAGAAACAACAGGCTCCCACGCCTCTTCTTCCTCTCTGGCCTTCCATCTCTGACCAAAACCTGGCGAGTCCCCCTTCACATGTGCCAATCCCTGCATTACTGGCCTTCATGGAAACTGTCTTTTCTTGCACCCACTTTGCATGGCACAAGTGAGAGCTTGCAGACATGAATTCAAGCCAAGTCATGGTTCAGTGAGTTCATGGAGGTGAGGCCAACGTGAAGGAGTTGAGGCGAGTGCATGTTATATCTCTCCCACTGGATTCGTAATAATGCGGCACACAAAGTGAAGAAAACTCACGTCGTGATTCATCACTTTGCAAGTGTGAATGTGATTTTGTAGTTTGTCATTGTGATGGTCACCATCCCCCCTCCGAGGATGTGCTCGAGTTCACTAGGATTTTGGAGGTGTGAGTAAAAAGTTGTGGGTTTCTACATTCGTTAACAAAATCAGTGGGTAGTGAGACTGATGAATGTTGCAGATCATTGAACACACATTCTCTGTTTTGTTTTGTTATTTGGATGGATGAGGTATAAGATACATGAGTCAATATTTATACAAAACATAGGTAACACATTTGTTTGAATTTAAATATAAGACACATTTTAAAGTAGGTCTTAATTCCTAAACTAATTCTATAAAATGCTTCCTAAGGCAACTTAGTAGCCTAATTCAAGAATTTGTCTAAGAAATTGACATTGGAAGTTTAATTTTGTGTCTTAATTTTAAAATGTCAATTATTATGCTACTCAAGAAACTTTTGAAGTATTTTGAAAAACTTTGAGATTATATTAAGAATTCTAAAGTAATATTCAAATAAAATTAAAAAATAATTTTGGTAATTCAAATATAACATAAATCTAATCATGTAGTTTTAGAATTGTTACCATAATAAAGTCAAAGTGAGAGAGTTACTTAAATATAATAGATTAAAAAGTAATGGTATCTTTGAATAATTTTAAATAAAATCTAATTAGGATGTGATGCTTTTGGTGCTTTTAATAAACTATTAAAGTATATATTAAAGATATTTATATAATAATTAATTTTTTTCTATTTAAAATTTAAAATATTTTAAAATATTTTAATTTATATATAATTCTTTATAATTATATATTTTTTCTTACAATTTTAGTTTCTAAAAAATCAATTGTTGTATCTTTGAATTTTACAAGTTATACACAATTAATTGTTATACCAATCGTTAGTGTATAACAATTGATTGTGTATAATAATAGATTTTTTAGAAACTAAAATCATCAATTATATATAATTTATACTTAAATTATAAATATAGTATATGGACGTTGACTATAAAATGCATTGATTTTCACTTGCATTTTTTTACAAATTTCATAGGCTTTTTAAAGCCTTACAACATGGTTTTATAATACATATAAAATATTAGATTTTGGTAGTATTAAAACATTAATTTAAATTTTATCTAATAATTTAAATTATTAAGAAAATAAATATTTTGAATACCACTAATATAACTTAGTGTATAACAATTGATTTTTTACAAGTTATAAATCAATTGGTATACCACTAAACTATATATAATTGATTGTGTATAACAATTGATTTTTTACAAGATAAAAAATCAATTGTTGTATCACTAATATAACTTGTAAAATCAATTGTTATACCACTAATATAACTTAGTGTATGACAATTGTTGCCAAATGTCAATGTGATAATTATTGAGTTCTATGTTCTTTTATCATATGTGTGTATATACTTATCTTGAAACTCACATGGAATTGATCTAGATCTACTAAATTTTTTAAGTATGACTTCACCGGGCTCCTAGAAATTCCAAGCCTAATTTGAGCTGCATTAGAACCTGACATTTGCTAAACCACCTTGAACATGGTTCGCTAATTCCATCCTATAATTGTCACAAAGCTCTTATTCTATTGTTGTTGAGGTGGCAATGAAGGACTCCACGTGTCTGCCAGCTGTAGTAGTAGACACACTTCAACACAAAAAGACATTCATGAATCGTAGTATTGAATGAGCCTGACGGCGTAGAATTAACACCCACAACAATGGCTGTGTAGCTAAGAATACGATCACACTCTCCTAATAAATTGCCAGTACACAATGATTTGCCACTAAATCTCACTGGAATAACAGAATTATAATCAGAATCCGGCGTGAAGTGGCCGATTTCTACAGCTGACGGCGTGAGCAATCTGCAGCCAGTTTTCCCTTTGAAAGCTTTGCTTTGCACCCTCTTTCCTTGCACTGAATCCCATCAGTTTCAGTGCAAACAAGTCATGTGAATTGCTGTGGCAGTGGCGGCAAGGAGATAGAGAGAAATGAGAGAGAGAGGCGATGATGATTGTAAAGCAGTCTGATCTTCTGCAAAGCAAACCCGCGGCACGTATGAGCAAGACAAGCAGTTAATGCGGGTTTCTCTCCTTACATTGTGTTTTTACATATATAATGGTATTATAATATGAATTCGAAGAGGATAGGGGAGGGGAGGGGAGGGGAAACCCAGGTGGATGCTGCACAGATCTGTCAGTCGACGTGTGGAGGTGCTCCGCAAGGGGGAGATCAACGCAACCGAAGTGCAGAACCACTTCCAGGAGAGGTCTTGGCTTCATCATTATCATCATCCTCTTCCTCACCCGCTTTCACTTTGACAGCCCCCCCTGAGAGTCGCACGAGTTTGGCCTTGTAGCGGGTACCGTCACAAGCGTAACCTGATTCACGTCTCGATTGTGTATCCTGTCGAAACGGTGCAGTGCCGCTGACAACGCGCTTTCTTTCGCACAGGGAAGGGAGTTGCAGGCCCCGCGTTGACATCGCAGACGGTTTCGGACGGTACTGGAGGTCGATGAGTGGGAAGGCGGTGACGCGAATCCGCAGCCACACGAGGGATCGCGGTCTGTGAGTCGCTGAAAGCACCGAGCATTGAATGCAAGTCGGGGAGCTTCATGCGCACTACAGCTCCACTTGAAATGGGTCCAGGGCGTTGGGGAAGCCAGCTGATCATCACGATGGTGGAACGACATATGGTTGCGAGCCCCCCTGCGCCCATGAAACAGCGCATGCCTCCAATCACCCCCAGTACGTTGGGGGCATGCGCTTGTCGCCACACACGGCCAACCGATACAGACAAACCCATTGCTTCGATCGGCGAGAAGCGCCCCTGCAATCATCTGGACTCATGCAGCACCTCGCCTTTGATGTCGACACGTGAGCCGCAGCACCACGACACCGACGGTGATATGGCCTCTGTGTATACAACACAGTGCTTGCTTAGATCCTGATCGATATCAATGCAGCTTCTTCTTCTTCTTCTTCGATCAGTGGAATTGAACTCACACTGTGTTGCATCCAGAGTTTCTCACCGATGATGCCTCTCCTCATGTGCTTCGCCGTGTAATTCTTTCCTTGAATGATCAGGCAGCGATCGATCTGGGCACTTTCAACATGACAAGACTGTGGGTGTGAAATTTTTGGCATGAATTTGGTGTGCAAGGGTTATTGTGCTTTTGATCTGTTACTTCTTCTTCAACATTTTAATTACAAATTGAGGCTTAAGAAAGGCTTGAATTGCAGGGTATCTGATGCAAGTTCTGTCGCACACAACGACTGTTAAGGTGACTGTTTAAAGGATTTGACTCAATACTGATCACTTCATTCGTGAGTAATTTGGATTTGGTTATGTCTGCTGTTTATTTCTATATTAATTCTCTTTTATAGGGTATTGCTAATGCTACCACAATTTTTGTTAGAGCCACCACAACTTCCCATCAGCCAAGTGCCACTTTGTTCAATACCTTTCAAACCATTTAATTGAACAAATTTTTTGATTGGAATAAAAAAGGTAAAAAAATATGTCAAGTGGGAGATGGATTGTAGTGGATGAGGCAAAAATTGTGGTGGCATTAGCAATATCCTATTTATATGTGTGTAAGTATGTGTATGTATGTCTATGTGTATATATATATATATATATATATAGAATTTTAGTACTAGTCTATTTTATTATATTAAAATATAATTTATTATATTTTAAATTATATATATAATACATAATATTTGATTGTAAAGAAAAATGCTTTGTATCTATAAATTGAATTGAGATAGAATATGATTTGCTATTATACATATATTGATAAATATATATATATATATATATATATATATTCTAAAATTGTATAATATTAATGTAGAAAAGTTTAGAATGTATTTGATTGTTTACAAAACACATATTAAATACATTTTGAAGATATGGTTTGAAGTTTAGAATGCAAGATAATGTTCAAATTTGGGAAATAGAAAGAACAGTTATGCCACTTGGTATAGTAAATATAGTGTCTTGCTTTGCTCAGATTTACCAAAATAATAAAATTCCACTTGGTCTCCTCAATAAGCATTTGAGTATATATTTTAAAGGTTTTTTTTTAAAAATAAGTATTTTAAGAGCTAAAATGTTCAGTAAATCTTTGAAGTAAAATTCAACTAAATATTTCTTGAATCAAAATTGCAACTGAATCAATTTTTTAAGGGCAATAAAACATAAGTAATTTTAAACTGAAATTATAATAAGTTATTTAAATTTTTTTAATTTTATTAATAAAGCTTTAATCTCAAACATGTTAGGTATGTATTTAAGATGTTAACTATTCACATCATTTACTTGCATTTTTCTTTATCAAAAGTATGATAAATATGGTTTTGGAAACATGAAATATAGAAAAAAAATCTCAAAATTTATTTATTAAAATATTTTCTTGATTATATATATATATATATATATATAGTAGTAGTTAGAACTATTTCAAAAGCTTATTGTATATTTTTGTTACCATCAAATTAAAAGTATTAGGTAGTATAAGGGATAACCTTGGCTCCAATGATTGCATTTGAATTGTGGTGTTCAAAGTATTTATGAATTTCACTTTCCTATCAAACATAAAGTTACTGTAAATTTCATTTATACAATGATGTTGATTCACAAAAAGATTTAATTTTTACGGGAAAAAATGAGGTTAATTTTCGTAACTATCTTACAAACATGAGTATTTGATTTTAAAACATTATGTTGAAATTTTGTCTTTTTAGGATGAGAGCACTGAAGTGTTTTAAGCTTTGTACTTAATTCACCTTTACTTTATCTTTCTTTTAGATTTTTCGGTATATGTGTATACATGTGTATTATGGAAAACATAAAAAAAAATAAAATAAAGGATAGCATAATGCAAATGAAAGGAAAAGAATTGATGCTGGTATATTATTGCCTTTGAACACAGTCACAAAGTTCAATCATGCAAACACAGAAACGGCTCTAAAATTTTCAGTACCACAACAAAATTTCAGAATGTATAAACAATTATGTTATTGTGGCCATTGAAAACCAAGGTTTATTTCAATGGATAAGGTTGCAAGTCTTATCAAAGTTTCAAAAAGGGTTCTTAGAAGTAGGTATATATATTATTTTCTCTTTTAATCATTTCTAGCACTTCTTTAGGATCCATACTGGTATTCATTTGTATTTATTGCACAGTAATTTTTTTTATAATCAATGAAATTTTGCAAAAACATGTTGTTTGAAACTATAACATCAGTGTTCTGTTTCAACTTCTTTCTGTTGTTTATTTATTTATTTATTTTAATATATATATATATATATATATATATATATATTCTACTTTTTTCTTCTTTTGTACATGTTGTGATTGCTGCAGAACAAAGTTTTTAATTTTAATTTTTTATTTGATTCAATAATTATTAATTTAGATCCTTAGCTATAATTTTTTATTGTTCAAAACAGTATAAGGTTAATGGAAATGAGTTCATGCTATTTGATTATTTTGATTTAATTTTCTTGTTTATTTATTTCTGCCTTTGTTTGGTTAGATCACCAAAATTTCTTTTATGGGTAGATTTTTAAACTTATACTTATCTATGTGGATAAAAATAAAATTATCATAAGAAACTCGTCAATGATTCATAATTTGTACGCAGGATCACATTTTTAAAAAATCTAAATTTTAAAAAAAAAATCCCACCATATCAGAAGCCAAACACATAGATTATCTTCACGAAAGATTATTGCTTTACTCACTTGTTTAACCCACATTTTTAGTTTAAAAGTTATTAAAAATGCTTGTAAAATATATCTGAGAAATAATATTCAACACTGTTTGATAAATAATTCTCACAATAATTGGTTGCAAATTCTTATTGTGTTGCAGAGCACTAGATTCAAAAAATTTAAAAGATAGAAGTCAATACTTAGTAATACAACTTAACGACAACCATTCAACCAATACCTCATTTAATTAATACAACTCATCATTCATATTACTTATGCCAATGAAATACACACTACTCATCGTACATGATCGCCACATTTATAATTTGTCTTTCAACCACATAACACACAACAAAAGATGGTGATTTCACAGCCAAAAGACCACTAGTTAGAGCTCATTAGATATGCTTCCAAAGCAAGAAACTAATCAGATAAAATACACGAGAATTGTTTCCCAATGCAATATCATAAGTTTCCACCACAACTATACAAAATAAGAGACAACCAGTTTGTTGGTATATTGCGTAGAGGAGGGCACAAAAGAGACAAGCACCGAAGCCTTCAAGAAAGGCATCAGTTTACACTTTTGCATTTGCATTTGCATTAGCGTAAAGCTGTGACAAAGAATCCAGAAGTTTCATATGCGAAGCAGGCAGAGCAATTGGTGGGAGCTAGTGGGTGCAAACTACTCAGCTTGTATGATCCTCACTTGTTTTGATTGTCACTGAAGAGGTGCAACGAAGCATGAGAACGTAGAGCTGATTGCGGAAGACTGTGTGTGTGGTCTGATTGAGGCTAAATCCGAAACCTAGTCGGCGTCGTCTAAATCAGCCGCGAGTTCTGGACCACAGGTTCTTCATCTCCCTCTTGCCTTTGTTCACAACGCGCCTCAGATGACTGGTGGCGATCCTGGATTCCATGGTGTCCTCCTCCGTCTGCAGTCGACCGATTTCCTCCGCACTTAAGCCTGGCAGCTGCTTGCACCGATGAAGCAGCCGTCTAGCCGTCCGGCGAGTGTACTGCCAGCAGTTTTGGTCTCGGAGAGAGTACTCCGGGCTGTGGTCTGCTAGAATGGCGAGAATGTCTTGTAACCCTATTTCCTTGTCTACGCACCGAATTGTGAAGAGACGGACGCCTTCCTCGGTTTCTTTGAACTTGGGGTCCACGGTGAGCATGATCCCGGCCTGGTCCGGAGGGTGGCCGGACTTCTCGGCTCGTATGAAAAGAGTCTCGCCACAGTCACGGCCACAGCGTAATTCTAGCACGAGGTAGTCATGGTTGAGGACGGACGCAACCGCTAATGCCTCCCCGAGAGCGCTGACTCCCGACCCGGGTACCACTTTGTGCGGATTGTGAAACCCGTTTACGAACGACAAACCTGAATTTCACCGGAAAAAAGGAAAAAAAACACAATAGCATCAGGTGACCGTCTACCACGAATTCGACAGACGCGGCATGGCCACGCGCACAGCATCGCAAGCTCTTGATTCTAATCGGAACAATGGGAATGAACATGAGAAGCAGCGACGACGGACCTGACTGGCAGTAGTGTATATGTTCCAGAACGGTGCGCTGCTTGCAAATCTTTTCGAATTTGCCGGCTCCGAGGCTCTCCTCGACGCGGTTGCGAATCTCTCCGTCGATGAGCTGCCTGGAGCTGTGCTGGTACTCTCCGAGAGTTGTAACCCCGGTCATGTCGAGGATGTCGAGACCTCTACGGGCAAGGGAGCGGCCGAACCCGTCCAGCAGGGACTTCCCCGATCGCTTGTGCCACTCAATCTCAAAAGCCATGGCGATTCGGAGCACCTGCCTAAGCTTCCACCATGCTATCACCCGTGCTTCCAGAGATCCTCTCTCTCTCTTACTGTGCGATTGTTCCGTCCGTCCCTAGCAAGCCGGCGCATGACTACAGCGGGGGCGGTGAAGAAGGAGAAGAAGAAGATAAAGAGCAGGAGGAATCCTGAGATGCGAAGAGGCTCGGTTGCTGTGATTCCATGGCTTCATGGTGCGTCAATTGGGTTCCATAGCTTGGCCCCATCTGCAAGTTGATCGCGTTGCCGTAATCGAGCTGATCGACATTCTCAACCGCCACAACCACGGCGGCAGCGACGACGACGACGACGACGACCGGTAGAACCGGTAGAGCCGGTGGTGTTGCTTGATAGGACCTCTCCGTAACGCTCCACTCCCATCGTCCATTTGGTCATTCTTTATTAAAACTATCATGATATGCTTTTGGGGGGAAGTTCAAGAATTCTTTTTCTTACGCTAGTATCCTACAATATGCTTTAGGTGCAGGTTTCAATGAGATAAGAATTTAGCGGTGTCTTTACTATGTAAAGTTTTAGTCTTTACTATAGTAAAGACACTTAGCAAAGTTTTGTATTATTATTCGTATAAGCTTACAAATATTTAAATAGATACATGACTAATGCATTAATAATCAGTTCTTTTAATAAATTATTTAAAAAAGAAATCAACAATTATTTTATAGTTAGAATGATCAAACAATAAATAATTGGATTTTATGAAATTATTCCCAAATTGAGGTCACTTATAAATATTACATAACAAATTATTATTTATTGAAGATTCTACTTCACTAATTGCTTTCTTATTGTTTGTTGGAAGAAATGGAGAGAGGCAAAATTCTTATTTTAATGATTTTACTAAATTCTCTTAAGTATATATTGGCTATAAAGGAATGATCTAATGGTAGAATTGGTCCACTATGACCACAAGATTTATAGGTCATATTGGGTAGCAATGCCACATGCATAAAATTTCACTTATTTGATTTGAAATTCAATTATATTGTTTTGAGACATGGAGTCTTCTACTTTCTCTCTTTATCTTTTTATCTTTTTTTAGACTAATCTCCTCTTCAGATTTCCTTCCTTTGAACTACTCTCATCACCCTTTGACTATAAGCTACTAAATTCAACAAAAACATGTTGAAAATCTTTGGACCTAACCAAACTCTTTATTTGAACAAGCATTCATTTCTAATAATAATCCTCCCCAGTGCCTAGTCTAAAGATGGATCCCAGGTGATCCAAACAATCATGGATTAAAAAACAAAGTCATAAATAATAGATAATCTCCACTTCTATTAAGTATTATACAAACCTTACACCTTCCAAAAGCATTCACTATCCATATATCTCTTTTGTACATATCCAAAAGGGTGAGATTAATTCCAGACATTGAGTGGTTCATACTTCCACATAAAGCGGCACCCACCTCCCTGCTTCAGGTTTTCCACAACTGGGTCCTCCAGCTCAGTAAAAAGAAAACCACGAAGATGACACTGCAGTCTCTCATATATCATCCAAAGATGGCCTCAGTTTGATTATGATATCATCTTCTTATTGTAGTTGCCACCAGTCTGATCAACAGAATCAAATCTATGCTAAAGAATCTATGACAAGTGCAACTGTTTTTGTCGGTATTGTAACATACAGCATTAAAAGCGAACCATCAATGTCTACGTAGAGATACTAAGTTGTTCAATACGTTGAAGGCGAGGATTGTTCAATACTTTGTATGAAGGATTACATGAATCCGCAAGAATTCTAGTTTATAAAAATCTGGCAAAGTAGGGTGGAGGAAGGGAAAAGAGGTGGTCACATGAGTTGGTGTGAAGACCTAAAACAGAAGCAGAGGCAAGTGGTGTCGAGACAGCGTCAGTAAGCTAGAGCAGAACTAAAATGCAGCTCTGACACCTTCCATGACTCTGGGTGGGACACCTTCTACAACTCATTGTGCGAATTGGAACAGCAAGCCAGATTGAAAATGAATGGTTACACCACCTACAATGATTTGTTTAGAACAAAACTTTCTTCTTCTTCTCTAGCAGAGGTGGGTCGACGTCGATTCCCATGTTGGCTGCTGTTCCGGCCACGATTCTCATGGCAGCCTCGATTGTTGTGCAGTTCAAGTCTGGCAACTTCTCTTGTGCGATCGACTTGAGCTGATCGATGGTGACCTTGCCAACCTTAATTTTCTGAGGGTCGGTTGATCCCTTCTCAGCACCTACACATCGACGATGCGATTATTACTTGCAAGCTGAAGTCAAGGCCAACTAAGAAAGTAGACTATTCCGCGGAAATTGATAAGCTCTGACACCTCGACCTCTGCTTCCTTACAATGCGCATTCATACACACACCATGGGTATAGATAGCCACGACAATTTCTAGAGGGAAATAATGATAACTCAAAGGAATTTCGATCTTGGGCTCAAAAGATAAAAGTACCTCTCGTGAGTCGACAAATGTCATTTAGAAAAAAAAAAAAAGTTCAAATTATATGTTTTTCAAAATGAAACATTCAGCGTGTAGATGCAAAAAGAGATACTTCCATTTGACTGTCCATTCTAAGGCTGTGTTAGCTGCGCAATGGGAACATACACTTTAACTTGTCGGTTTCATGTTGATGGTAGATAATTAATGAACTCTAGTGGCTTATTTCGATAGTTATGTCTAACCGAATACAATGATGTGTACAGCTTCGAAGAGAATACAATGATAGGTATAATACAGAGAAAAAAATTAGGGGCTGACACCGTTAACTACAGCAGTAAAGCGTTGCGGAGCCCTGTAGCATGAAGCCATAGCAAGCCTACCTGCTGCTTTCAAGAGAAGAACTGAAGCCGGGGGTGTCTTCAAAATGAAAGTAAAACTCCTGTCCTGCAAAACATGATTGCAAAAGAAACTCCAATAAACCACCCTCCTGTCTGTAGCAGGCATAGGATTCTCTTTTGTTCGTCGAGAGACGAGTGAAAGCCCAACGAGCAGTTCTTCAACTAACATCTCCATGTGAACGAAACACAATTGAACAAATACAAGCAGCATTCGAGTCCAACCATAGACTAATAGGAATCACCCGAACTTATCAAGACACGATGAGAAGGTAGAGTCTCTTACATCATAAACCGTAATTTCGACGGGAATAATGTAGCCGGACTTGTCTGCAGTCTTCGCATTGTATTCCTTGCAGAATGCCATAATGTTAACTCCCTTGGAACCAAGAGCCGGACCTACGGGTGGTGCAGGAGTGGCCTTTCCAGCCTCCAAGGCCAGCTTCACAAGTCCAACCACTGCAATCCTCCACAAACGCCCAACTCCATCAATCTCCAAATAAAACCACAAGACCCACCCAACCACCGAATTGATCAGAAACTAATCGCGAATTCAACCCACCCGTGACCTAGTTTATCACAATTCACCGCATTCTCAATGCTAACAGTCCACAACCCCCGAATACCTTTCTTGACCTTCCCAGCAGGCTTGGGTGGCGCCATAGCGACGACCTGGAGTGACTTGCGCACAGGCATTGAAACGCCGCGCATCTCCACAGCCCTGAATGCGCCATTATTGATTCCACACGACGAAGAAGAAAGCCCGGCTGTGTGACCCACGAAAGACCTCCTCTCAGTGTCCAGCCTAGTTGTGCCTGTGAATGCAACTCTGCAAGTGGCCGCCATGATGCTACACAGCTGCAATGGCTCCCCACAACCAACGCGATGGGAATCCGAGAGGCAGAGCTCGGGATTGAGCTGCAACTGGAGAGAAGAAGGCCACGGAGAATGGTCCGGGAGCACATGAAGAGCACGGCTTGTTGGATAAGGCAAGCTCAACAATAGTGGATGATATCCTGTGTTTCTGTTCCGGGTATATTTCCGGGCTTCAATAGAAACTCCCTCGGCATAATTCTAGACAACTAATTCAAGTCAATCTGTCATCCGGATATAACCAGTATATTTTATGGATATCAATATCGGCTCTTCTAGTCCCCCTCGTCTTCATAGAGCTCATGAAGGCTTATCAAGTTAGGTTTCCTTCGGAGTTGCAGGCCAATTTCGAGCTCTGTTGCTAAGAGTTTTTGTTTATTGCACTGAATTGTTGGAGGATGATTTCCACTGTCGTAGTGCAGTGTAGCACAATGGTGACCTGTTGTGATCCTCTACTTAAGGGGCTTTCCATGAGATCAACAGGATGGGAGTCTAAGCAGCTGGCGAGCTCTTTGGTTCCGTCTCTCACTCCTGGATTTTCATCTTCGTCGCTACGCGGTGTGAGCAATCGGGTTATTATGGCTGTGGAGATGCGGGGAATTTTTGCAAGGTCCCTGCGCGGGGCCTCGCACGTTGCCGCTATGGCGACCTCGAAGCCCGCTGGAAATGGTAGGATAGGTGTATGTTTGTTTCCATTTTGAGGTGGTACAGGGATTGTCTGTTTTAAAAAGTTCTTAACCCGCGGTGGATCTTCTCTGTTTCTGAAATAGCTCAATTTAGTGCTGGCACTGATACTTGTGTTGATTTTGTTTTATTTTATATTAAATTTGAGTATGAGGAAACTAAGATCGAGATAGGAGTTGAGGTGCTCTTGGTGCTTGAGTTGGTGTAGTCCAGTCATCTTTTGTGAAATTTGAAAGAGTTGGATGGGTTGTTGGAACGGGACTTTGCATCACAAGGCAAGGCTTCACTGCGGACTTATGGAGTGGAAGAATAAGAAGAGGGAAGGAGAACAAGAAGGGTGTTGGCCCAATCAGAGCTATGGGGGATGAGACTATGTGGATCACCGCTTCCAGTGCAGTTGCTCTGGTAGTAGCCCTCGCAGCTTTTGCTGCTCTCGGGGGATACTTGCTTTCAATGGGTGTGGACAATGAAGAGCGTGGTGAAGTGAGAAATCTATCAAAACACTCGCCCTCTATTTGATTCTAGTATGTTATAGTTCATATGGTCTCCAGCTTGAGTACTCTTCGATCTGCTACGATTTTTTAGGGTTTGAACTACTGCATGAGTCCTGTTTGGATTAAGACATTAGTTACCCTGTCTCATTTTGAATTATAAATTAGGTTTGCATTACTTTGTTTCACTCATAGATAGATCTGGAATGCTGAAAGTGATGAGGGCATGACTCGAGTCTTAATTTCTGACTATTTCTAAGTATTCGTTCGTAGCTTGATCCCGGCGAAGATTGTTTGTTGATTCAAGTCAAGGCAATCTCCTAGATACCGATCACATCATATCTGCCTGGACTAAAGCTTATGTCTTGATGTTTGGTGTCGATGGTGTAGGTAGAGAAGATCGAGAAGCTCAAAGAGCAAGGCCTGTACGAAAATCCAGAGCCGACTCAATATGAAGACCAAGGAGTAACTACACGCACTCGGAAGCGTCGCATCAGCAAGGACTAAATGCATTCTGTACTGCTGCTTTAATCGTTATCTACTGGAATTACTTTCAAGTTTTAGTGCAGACTTTTCTTCCATCTCGAGGTTGTTCTTAAGTTTCCCGCAATATAGGATAGCCATATCGCTCAGTGCTTGTATAACAACCTTTTATAAATGAATGTGCTTCCAACACATGAGAAGCTTGCATAACGGACATATCATTGGTATTTTGTGTGGATTCGACGATACTGGTCATGTCGTCTGAGAACTGCAGCAGTGATTTTCTATTGGTATTGGTTGGTTACTGTTATCAACTTCCAATTTTACGTGTTTTGAATGAACCTTTCAGAGAACAGTTTTTTTCCTTTTGCGAGCATGATATCCGAAGTAGAGTACACACTATCTACATTGTTTATACTTGAGCCCAATGATTGCAGGCTCCTATGTGTCTGTACCAAAATTGATGCTGGATTTAATCTACACCTACATTCATAACGTTCTCAATTAGTCATTGTAATAGTTTTTCCACTGAGAGCCAGGGTTGTTGAAGAGGTGCAGAACATGAAGGAGGGTCTTTCAAGTATGAAAGGGTGGGGGTGGAAGTCACATTGTGAAGGGGTATGACCTGAAAGGGTAACAATTCCGAGGATGAAACACTCAAGACGCAGCTGAACAATCTGTCAACTTCAAAGTTTCTTCGATTGAGCTCGCATAGCGCACACCAAATTTATTTTCTGTTTTTATCGATATCGCAATCCTACAATTACTATGTTCATCTCTTGACATGAAATTTACCAGACCAGCTTGCGAGGGAGAAGCCATCATAGCGAGATATGAAGGCATTCAGCAAAATGGATCTTACACGGCGCAGACATTACGTTATTCTCCCAGATTAGATCGCACATGTACTCCACGATGGAGCTCATCTACCGAAACCCGGAACGAAATTCGCAACGATCCCAAAGGAACACAGCTCGGGAGAGCCAGAGCTGCCACATTAGCCGTCGACATCAGCCTCAAAGGCGATCGCAAATTGCTCCATGCCAATCCCAAAATCAGTGCTCAGCTTGAGAGAGTTCACTGTGAGTGCAGATTGAGGGGAAGCCGGACGTGCACTATTAACTGTCCCTGTTCGACCAAATGGAAGAGCTGTGGAATCGAGTGCCAGTGCCACGGTTTCTGCTGCAACAGCTTCTTCTACACGCCTCGATTGAGCATTCGCAATGGAGCTCTTGGAGAGGAGCTTTACACGAAGACTGACCTGCCGCGGTACAGAATTGCCTTCGTGATTTGTGGTAGGATTATGACGGTGCCTGAGTATTGGCGCTACCATGAGAAGCTGATCCATCGAGCCGTGCGGCACTATGGGTTTTCTGTTTCGTGGCCAGGGTTCCCCCATGGCCTCATTGGAAACCCTGATTTGGATAAATATGCTGTTGATCCGTTTGAAGATATGACGGGCGCTGTCAACCATAGTTGCGAACCGAACATTGTCGTAGAAGCTTGGTAAATTGCATATCAACCGCATAGCAAGCTTGTTTTGAGTGCAGTCCATTCTCTTATTTAGTTCAAAAGTTGAATGCATTGACAGGAATTCATGTCAACTAATACTGTGCAGCTGGGCGAACGGAAAATTGTATGCTGTTGGGCGGACGATACGTAATATCATGGCCAAAGAGGCGCTCACTGTCGATTACAAGTAAGTTAAAGTTCTTAGAGCATGTCTTCGAGTGTGAGGGTTTGATTTTTGATCTACACAGCTGATTGTGGTTGTTTTTTAGGTGGAAAGGAACCGCCAATCCCAGGGAATTCGCCGAGATATGTCGTTGCAGAGAGTCTCTATGCCGTGGGTTCATCGCGGAGAAAGGCAGCAAGTTGATGAAACTGAGCACTGTGCACTATGAGAGCAGCATTTCGCTGCTGCAGGAACAGCATGCCAACACCGAGAAGGCATTGCAGCAGCTCTATGAAGACCTCGCCGCAGCGGAGCTAGCGGGAGCCAATTCAGTGGAGCTTGAAATGCGGGTGATTCGGAAAGAGAATGAGAATGGGAAACTGAAAGCCAACATCGAGCTCATGATCACAGCCGTAGCACGATCTAGGGCTTCTCTTTCTGACGCAACAACTGCAAATTATGGGAAAGTGTCCGAAGTGATGACGACCCTATGCTTGTCATTGGCAAAATTCGTTCGAAGAATTCGCACTCTCTTTTCTTGCAAGTCGAAAGGTGTCGATGAGGAGCTGGCGAAGGGCATGATTGAGAGTTGTGAGAGTTGTGAGACTAGTGCTGTGCCCATGCCCAGCGCCAGGTCGGAGAACACTTCGAATTTCGATACTCCTCGGAGTCGGAGTGGTCCTCCTTCCGCTTCAACAGTGTCTCAGGTACCACGCTTGATGATACCACCACGTCCACGCTTCTTGATAGGTTGATGTTACCCACAACCAGCTTGCCATTAAGAAAAAATATATATTAAAAAAAAAACAAAAAAACAAAAAAAACAAAAACAAAAACAAAAACGTCGACATGGGGTTGAAAAGGTGCGTTTAGGAATGGGCGGAACACACGAGGCGGTGCAGAGATTCTTGTGTCTAACAGAGAGTTTGCGCCACGGAATTATGTGGCTCCGAAGCATACAAGCTATCGAAGCTCTTCAGCGCAGGTTTTTTTTGTTAACTGTGCGGACACACGAGATTTTAAGGATACCCTGTGCAGAATCAGGGTGGGAAAGCGTAGTACATGGGGATCAGATACAGTCATACTTGAAAGCAGAGATCTGAAGCTGAAACGCAGATATGGCTGGCCAATTTGATCGATGTTCTGCTGCTCTCAAACGGCTACCGACTTCAGAGACACGAGCAAAGTGTAGTGTGCACAAAACCGATGCAGTTGCCAAAAACCAGAGAAAACTACACAATCTCTGGAGAGGGGAAATCTCTGCTGTGTTGATCCAGGCATGGCCTCAAGGCTTGGTAAGCATCTGTTAACCTTGACATCGGCAGTGGCGATTATGAGCTTCTAATTGTGACTTGGAAGAGGAATGAGATGAAGGATGCGATAAGGCGATCAGTCTAGTTCCGGATTATTGCCATGATTCAACACCCTGATTGTGTGAGTGTTTGGTTGTCGACACAGATATCTTCACCCAACTGTGCAAGCTGACATTCAAGCTCTCAAGGTTTCTGCTGTCGGCAGAACTAATCCTCCTCTGAGGCCGTAGCCCTTGCATTCGACTACGAGCGAGTACTACATAACATGAATTGAAGTCATAAATTGGGTGATCCACCAATGTGCAGTGTTGGCAAGGTTTGTGTTCGCTCAGACTGCTATGTTTCTCCACAAAACTGGTTTCTCTCCGAAGGTTTTTTAATGCTTAATTCGACTCTTGTGCAACAATGACGAACGTGTAGTGGATCCATGATGCAGATCATGGACTTGAAGTCATCTTTTTCACATGATTATTGTTGATGTTTGGAGGTTCAAACTCTGCACAAAACTGCACAAGCTTAGCCACTGGGTTACTACTGATTCCAATTCTCATGCTGGTGTTGCTGCACCCACTAGCCTTTTCTTCAAGCTTGACAATAATACTTTATCTGATGGCTTGAAATGTGAGGCCTTAAGCTCCAGTGTCAATCTAATTCAGCTTCCCTGGCCACTAGTGGTTTCCATGAGTCTTAATGTGGAGGACAGTGATGGATTGAAGTGGTCTATTTTGTAATGGTATAGATTGTTCTTACAACTATTAGCTAAATTAATAAGTGGATATTTTTTCATTTGTGGAGTTAGAAGATGAAGGTGGAACTCACTTTGAATAATTTATTTAGATAATAGTGTTTTTGAGAATCAATCATGAATTCTCAAAAATCATGAGTTTTTCACAAAGGGCCTCATGCTTGTGCTTGGTGTTTGAATATGGATGGGTATTTCATAAGAATATCAGCTCACATATTGTATAAGAAGATAATGTGGCCACTAAAAACACTATACTATTTGTAAATTTTATATACTTGTCATTTAATTAAGTACACAATTTTATATAAAAATGTCTTGCAACTTCACTAATGTTGCATGTATTAATAAAAGAATAAGAATCCTTTAAAACTTTTACATCTACTAATTGCATGATTTTTTTTTATTATTGATATTTTATTTTTTTATTTTAGAATTAGAATACAAGTTGATTTTCTATTTCATCCATGGAGAAATTAAAGTACTATCTAAATTATTTTATTTTAAATGTATTTTTTATGAATTTAGTATTCTATGTTTTTATCTATTGATTTATGTTTTATACTATGATTCAAATCAAATTTGTTAATACTTAAAAATTTCAAACATATAAATTAATGGAGGAATTTTGATAAATTTTACTACCAAATAATAAATATTACATGTATTTAATAAATCTTTAAAATAAAGTGTCTAAAGTGCTACATATTATTAACAATTTTATATGTACAATTTTGATTAGGCTAATTAATTATTTAAAAATTTAATTACCTAAAACAACAAATACTCAGAATAGTGAGTTTTTAGCTAAATTATAACAAAACAATTATTGCTAGTTAATTTAATTTAAATAAATCAATCAATAATTCAATTATATGTAGTATCCCTATAAGATACAATAATTCTAGTAGATACAAAAAAAATTATAGACTTTATGTAAAATATTGTTAATTTATTGTATTTTGATCATGATTAAAAATGATCCAATATAAATGTCAAAAACTGGAATCATCTCCAAAAAGTGGATTTTTTCATGTAAACCTTCTGCTTCTTCCACATTATTTGTATTTTCTTTGTTAGTTGATACTTGCAAAACTTATAATTCAAATTTTAATATATTTGTTATGGAGTGCTTAATAGAAGTTCATAAATTTTTTAATACAAAATAAGTAAATATAATTTCAATCCAAATTCAATGTTTTATTTTTATTATTCATAAGCCCTAAATGTGAGAGAATTATTAATACATTATTCATCTACTATATTTTTCAGAAAAACTATACGTTCTTATTATTTCAGATGATTTTGATATTAAGTTTAATTTTTAATTCAAAATTTGAAATATTTACTACATCAACTTTAAGTGTCAAATATTGTTGATTTGATCACTTAATATTAATGTAACATAGATTTTTTGTATTGCAACTTGATCTTTCGTTTGATAACACAAACTTTGTATATGACAGTGTAAGTAATCACGTCATGGTTAAAAGAATGTAAGAAAATCCTTCTTTTGTAAAAAAGATACACAAAAAGAATACGTTCATTCTAAAATAACCATAAACAACATATTGAGATTTCAGTTGTAAATACTTTCGATGATAATATTCAATATAACCTTTGCTCATGATGAAGGGTTTTCTGGGCACTGGCAATAAATATGTTGAAAGTTCTTCCTATATTCATCACTAATAAACAACAGTCTTCTATTAAATGAGCACCATCACTTTGCCAGTTTTCTTTATTCTTAGTCAACAAAATGTAAATCAACACATATTCAAGCAGTCCATGTTTAGATATCGAAGGGATTTAATGATGTCCTGTATTAGATCATCAGCCACTTGTTAAATGTTTCGAACGTAATAAAATTATCGGTATCAGTTAAACCATCGTGCTATGATTGACTTAGATTTTTAGCAGAACCCATGTGTCATATATGTTGCAATCACACTTCTACAAATCATCCGCCTAAACAAAGAAAAACAAAAAGGCAGCGGCTGCAAGACATGATCCAATTCAACAGCTTTTCAAAGCAACAAAACGACTACGAAACATGGAAAAACTACACTGTAAAATCAAGATACAGTTTCTAAGCAAGGACCTCGCTATCATAAACAGCTTTAATACCATAATTATAAAACCAGTTCCATTTGCTCAATATAAAGGCCCTGCTATCTTTCTAAGCACAGCCATTCTTGGTGTTTGTGACTCAAGTTTGATCACATGAACGCCATGGAACACTTACCACTAAACTAAATGACTAAAATCCGTCTTCAAAAGTTATTAGCGATCTTACTCATAAACAAAACAATGACGATCTATTGGTTTGCATCATCTTCGGTCCGGATATCCATACCAGCACAGTTGTCTCCAGGTCGGGGAACAGCAGCTGTAGCTCCTTGTTGCAATTCTAGTACAAGCCATCGTACTGCTTTGCTCATTTGCTCCAACCTCAGGGCACTCAAGGAAGGAATTGCCACCCTGTTGTCTGCCGCATCCTGACCTGGTTTTCCAACTTTTGCCGTCACAGAGCCTGTTGCTTCGTCCACCAAACACTCCGATCCTATTCTAAGTCGCAAATACTCCTGCCAGGCAATGCTAATATCAGGTCTGGCATTATAAACCCTAAACATGAGAGAAGTCGAAGAAGCCAGGTTTGAATCACTTCAGTTGACAGAAACAAAAAGGAACTCAATCATGCACAAGAATGAGGGTACATGGAACACTCCCAGAAGTTTAAGAGTAGTGAAAAAGATGCAGAGGTGAGCTAGTGAAAAAATATTAATCAGTAAAGAATTTATCTAATTCTGCAAATATGATGAAGAAAATACCACAAACTCTTGAGTCTGATCACACGCAGCGTGGAACAACTGCAAGTTGTTGTAGAACTGCTCCAAAGCAGCATCTGTTTTCGCGGTCCTCCTTCACAGTTTCAAAATTTCAGAACAACTGCCTACCCAGTATTTGTAGTACATACAAGCAAAATACGTGCAATAAAATCCTGCCAGCACTTAATACCAATTATCGTTGTTGCTCTAAACAAACACAAGGAGCTTAGTTAAATTTTGAACAAGGCACGTATAAGAAAAAACTAAACCTAATCAGGTTTCAACTTTTAAGCCGAAACCACAAAGTAATCTGATTTTTGAAACAATTAGGGACTCAAGAAACGTGAACTTCACGTAAATAATCACGTGATTGTAAAAATCTGAGCCGTGACGAAGTGCTTCAACACGTGGTTACACCGCCAGATGTGGGAGTGAGAATGCTTACGCGAGATCGGTAGTACCCTTGGCCTCCAACACATCCGATGCCGCACTTATCAGAGCCTGCAAAAACAAAATAGTGCGCCGAATTTAGAGCATAACGATTACCCAAATTCGCCTATGAACCCACAATTCCACTGGTGAAGAGGAAGGAAATCACTCACACCTGGTACGCATTCTGCAGGTTTTGAACTAGGTGGTCCATGTTGAGAAGTGTGCACACGCCTATCGTCCCACGGAATAAACGATCTACTCTCGCCTCATCAGCAAGCGGCAGAAAGGGAACAAGACCAGGATGATGATGGTACTGCTGCTGCTGCTGCTACATAAGTGGTAACCGTGGAGGCAAATGCAGACACGATGCCCATTCCGATAAATTTACGGCATCCTGGGTCCACGGCGACACCTGCCCTGCGTGTTTCGGCGAGTGATTCAAAGCAAGGAAACCCAAAACCCAGAAGCAAGTGCAAGTAAACAGGGGAACCCTAAAGAAGAAGGGAGGACGAAGAAGAAGGGGGATGGGTGGTGATGGTGGAGGAATATAGAGAATCCTGCGAACCTCCTTCGCTGCAATTTGCAAAGCAAGCATACGAAGAAGAAGAAGAGGAGGAGGAAGGGGCAGCAACGCCGCGATGCCTCTCACTCCCTCTTCCCTTTCCCTTTCCCTTCCCTTCCCTCTTTGCTTTGCTTTGCTTGTGTTTGTGTTTTCTGGTCTCCACTGTTACAACTCATTTCATATCCATCATATTCCACTGTTTGTTTATATATGTGTGTCTATATATATATAGAATTATGTATTGTTGAATGTGAAAATATGTTGAATTTTTGTGAGATGTATTTGGGTTTTTGTTTTTCTTAAAGACATCTTTTATTTCAAAAATGTTTCTATTAAACTACCATCAATATTTTTTTATTTTTTTATTTATTAAGTTGATGAAGTGGGTAAATATATATATATATATATATATATATTCACACATTAATAAAAGGATTTGTTCATATTCTTTGTTTATTTGCATAGTATATATATATATATATATAGTCTTTATTTTTAATTATTTGATTTTTATACAATAATTTATATATTTTTGGAATATATATACACACACATCAATTTACAAAAAAAATTATCCAAATTGCAAATAAATTATATCTAACCACAATTTTATTATTGTAACTGAATTCTATCTAAGAAGATTATTAAAAATTGTCACATATATGTATATCAAACTATAATTACAAGTACTATTAACATTCTAATTTTTTTTCAAAATGTCATAGATATTTGTATAACTTCTTGAAGATCTTTAGAAACTTTTAAAATCTTTTAAATTTTTTTATAATACTCTAAAAAATTCTATAATTAATTAGAGGTTTCTTAGAGTCTTCCATAATATTTTAAAAACTTCTATATGTGCTTAAGGCCTATCCTTGTCTTTTGGAAGTTTTAAAAGAAGATTCATTTTATTTTTATAATATTCTATAGTTTGTAGAACCTCTCTAGGAAGCTTCTATAGGAGATTAGAAGCATCTTAGTCTTGCCAATATAAATTTTGGAATAATCTAATAATTGCCTTGTTCTTAGTCTAATTTCTAATCCATTAAATTATCCCTCTTGTACCCCTTAAGGTCTTCATCCCTTATCTTGTGTATTTTAACAATTTAGCAAGATTGCTTAATTATTATCAAACTATAGAATTGTTTTACAACTTAGATACTTGGTCTACAAGGATTGTGGCATTTAAAAAGCTTTTACATGGCCTTCTTACTATCTTTAAAAAATTTAACACTTTTCATGTATTCTAATATTGGTTCAATATTCTCCAGTATTTTGTATATAACAATAGTTATTCTAATATATTCTTGTCTTACACATATACTTCTTCTTGGTCTTTTGTTTTTTTGTTTTTTTGTTTTTTTAATTATATATGAATATACTTTCTTCTAATAAATATATTTAGATTCATGTCCTTGATATTATTTTTGAACTTATATCTTATCTTATTGTGATATTTTTTTGAAGTGTGAATTATTTTATTTTTAAGAGATGATTTTTTTAACAATTGTAAATTAATTATTTTAAAAAGATGTTATGATTCGATTATCTTAAAGGAGGGATAATGTCATATGTCTATATCTTAAGTGAATTTATCACACAAGAAGTGGCATATTATAATTAATTTTTTAAAATACAATAAGAGACTTTTTTTAGATAGAATAATTTATATCAGATTACCATATCTTCTTGACACCTATTAAAGTTATTGTTGCACATCTTTTAGCATCAAGAAATATTGTCAAAAAAATATGACATTTGATAGCCATTACAACATATCAAGCATTATAAATTATCTTGAATGTTATCTAATCTCTTTTAAATCTTACAATTCTTAGACTTTAATAATAAAAATTTTATAATATGGTGATAGATTGGTTAATATAAAGAACTCGTTTGAAAAAAATATTAAAAATAAAAAAATAAAAAAATAAAAAAATAAAATATAGACCTTAGATATTTGACATATGAAACATTTACTTAAAAAGTCAAATAAAATGCAACAATTAAGCTTTATGCCACATCACTAGATGTTTTAGTTAATAAATTTGATTTAAAAAATATATAATTAAGACAATAATTTCAAGGATTTATTCAAGAAGAAAATTATAGACAAATTATTAAAGCATTGATCATATGATTATGTAATTGAACTATAAAAAAAAACATATTTTTATTTAAACCAATCTAAACTTTGTTACAAAACAAATTGGTAGTATTATAAGAATATATCATTGATATTTTTTAATCATTTAAAATAAAATATCTAACGAGAGCATCTATTTTATTGGCTAAGAAGAAATATGGATCATTATAGATGTATATTGATTATTAAAGATGGAAAAAAATAAAAGTAAAAAAAATCAATATCTATTATCATTAATTTGAAGAATTTTGGAACACCTGAGGCAAGCATAAGTCTTTACAAAGATTAATTTAAAGCCACTTCTAACCTTGCTATAATAGATAAAAGAATTAATAAAAGACAACATTTAGTATAAAGTATGGACACTTTGAATATAACGTTATGCCATTTAAATTAATAATTACTCTTACAATCTTTTAATATTTGATAAATAATTTCTTTTAAAAGTATTTAGATATATGTTTGGTTATTTATTTAGATAATTTTTTGATGTATTATAAGAATAAAAAAATATCTTAATTTTTCTATAGATTTGATGTTTAAAAAAAAACTACAAAAATCAGATTTCATGCCAAACTAAATACATAAAAATTTCATTGATAATTTGTTAAATTTTTTGGGTATTTTGTATTAAGAAAAATAATTTCATTAGATTCTATGAAAAATAATTTTTTAAATATATATATATATATATATATATATATCAATCAAAGGCATAGAATATTTATATTTTTTAATTTTTTAATTTTTATAAATTTTTTAATCAAAATTATTCAAAAATTTCAACTTTATTAAAAATATTCTTAAGAAAAAAAAATCAAGTTAAATAATAAAGTCAGCAGAGCCTCTAATATTTTAAAAGATCCTTTTACATGAGCACCAATACTAATAAATGAAAATATAATAAAAACATTATTTTTGAATGTAGATACATTTGATTTTGCACTTAGCATAGGACTTTCACAATATGGAGACTGTATTCTCATCTGGTTTCCTTTCTCACTTCTCCTCATTTGAAAAGTGTTTTAAGTTGTGGTGGACAAGAAAACGAAACAGGTGGATAATGAAGGTGTCTGGTGATCAAACCTCATCAGGTTCTGCCATTACTTTCCAGTGATTCCAAGTTGGGTGCATTCATTTCTAATCAGCATTCAAGGCTTATTGCAAAATCAGGATGTGAATACTTTCCTTTCTACCCCTTGTTGACTACATGCTCTACTTATACTCCACACCAGCACTTCGGGTTTATTTTCTCTTCAAAAACTTGCTTTGAATGGGTTGCAGAGTTTTAAAAGAGCATGGTTTTTGAAGGAGGCTTGAAGAGGTGAAGAAGAGTAAGCACGAAGGGCGAAGTGTACAAGTTATGGAACTATATCACCACTAAGTTGCATCGGAGCTCAAGTTGACTTGCTATTAAGAGGTGATCAGTAGACAGGGTTGTATGTACTGTGGAGGTTTTGAATTTACTTCAAGGATATCTATGGTATTGTCTATTTTCCGCATTTTCTTCACCCTCAAGCTTTTGCATAGAAAAATCTGGTAATTTCGCATCTGGAGCATGAGAAACAGACCTTAAAGTATCGGATGCATGCAAAGAACAATAGACAGGATGTCCGGGGCAGGGTGAACCATTTACTTCTTTTTGTGTGAAGATTTTCATCGACTTTCAAGCTGAGAATGCATTGGCCTGTTCTTCTCCGTTGCTGGGTCCATTTTGATTACGGTTGCTCAACTTCATGACCACCGGGGAGGCGAGAGAAGAATTGGGTCATTTTGGTTTCGTTCACTTCAGTATGCTTAAACAATGGAGTTTGAACCCTCATTCTCGAACTGTTCAAAGTTGCAACAAGGTTTTCGTTGTCTCATGTTGAGAAATATTCACACATGGTGCTAACGCTCAGAGTAAGATTTTTGTTCACATAGTTGACATTAGATCCTTCAACTACCAGTTCCATTGGGATCTGTTACAATCGTGAAGTTTTGAGTGAGTCTAGTAATTTCTAAGGGAAATCGGCATCAACCTTAGCATCTCATTCTGACATTCATCTTGGTGGGAATTAGGGGTGGCCTACAGAAAACAAGTACAAAATGGTGGTGAAACTCACCCGAAGATAACATTTAGAACTGTATGAAAGCCTTTTGTGCAAAGACATATTTCGGGTCATAATTCTTCCACGGAATGTTCCTAGGCTGATTAAATTATTTGTCCTTCTTGCTGGGCGTTCACAAACCTGCTTGGTGATTGAGACTACCTGAGCAAATTCCACCCTCAATACATTACTGTATGCTCTCGTGGCTCACGTGGTGGGAAACTGTCGGTATTTATTCGGAGTTCAGGTTGAATTCCATCCCAAAAGTGTAGTGGATTATCTCAGGGTGGGAGTAACGAGAAACCTTCCACGAGGAGAGTTTCTTAGACTGTTTAATCTGTGTCACATCACTGTTAAACATTTGCTGATATGAATGTTTGTCATCGTACTTGAATTCTTGCTTTCGAGATGTGTGCAAAATAAAGTACTTCAGTTCGGGCTCTGACAAGAGTTTTCTGGACTGTGGTACTAGTTCCTCTGAGATAGACCTTTTCAGGCCTGTTGACGGCTAGACATGGATCAATCCGACGAAGGCAAACGTGGTGTGTTAAAATGATGCAAAGTTTGCGTATGGCATATAACATCCCATAGGATTTCGGGTGTTTTCTCACTAGTTGATGGAGAATGTTGTGATATATATATATATATATATATATATAAACAATCTCTTCCTGCAGTCACCTCACTACATCTTTTTAAAAGTACATTATTGCCCACTGGAGTAAAACTCTTCCATCCATCTGCAGCATGTAATATCTCAATCCTTTTGACAGATTGCGTAACGGCATTCACTTCTTGACAAATGCATCTACTCCTTGTCTTGGGGTTTTCTGGAAAGTGAGTTACGTGCATTTTTTTCTTTACCTCCACACAAAGTCATTCTCTTCTCACCAATATAAGAAGAGGAAGGATGTCTCTGGATTACCTTAGTGAAGTCATGCAAGTCCTTATAACCTTAATGCTTAGCTCATTATCAACCGACAAAGAATTTCGGTTTCCTCTTGAAGTGTGCGGTCGGCATTTTGTTGAGAGATTGAATCTAAGGAGACTGTTGAGTAAGAAGTCGTGAATATTCTGATAAATTTGCCACCCGCAGCAAGTCAGCACCTTATCAGGCAACCTCGTGTTGACCCTCTATCTCTGGGAGTAACTCTAAACCATCGGCATTGGATCATTGGGTTTGCTACAGTTTTCATCACTTACGGAAGCATGCAGAATTTCCTACAAGATCTTCGTTGCAGGTGCGAGAGCCACAGACCCATTCATGTGAAATGCGGTAGCTAGTAGGATCGATACTCTACCAGGGCGCATCAATTCGTTCTTGTATTAAGATTCGTGCAAGGAGGTTCCACAACTTCGTTTTCGTTGACTTAGGTATAATTATGACTTGCAGTATCATTAATCAAGCTTGTTCATTATATATGCTTCGTTACTCCCACTTGTAGTGAAATTACACAACTTGAACTCATAGATTGCAGCATGTGCTACAAAGTATACGCAATGTAGTTCTAGATATGCCGTCGGAATGCTGTCAGTAATACCAGGATTCTAATTAGTGTCAAACTAATTCTACACAATGGCCTCAGTTCAGATGCAAAGATGAGATCAGGCTCATGCTGGAGGATTGGACAAGATGGCATTTTCCAGTGAAGACATGGAGTGTCAAGAGAATGCACATGAAGCTGACCCTGCAGACTTGGGTTTTCTGCTGGAATCTATACGGAGTGGTTGTAAATAGGTCTACTTACAAATTTGCATTTTGTTTGTTTTTGTTTCAAGACCAGCTGTGTAATTGAAAGCCTGATGCTCAAGAAAAAACAATATATATATATATGTATATATATATATATATATATATATATATAATTGAATATAGTTTTGTTCAAGTAAAGCTTGGGAGTACTTTAATTGCTGTACTTTAATTTATGGTGTTGGTGTTGGTGTTGTGAGATTTTTTGAAAGAACAGATTTTTAAAATTTGAAGATATTCTTTTCTTTCTATTTTCTATCTTGAATAAGAATAAAACGAGAAATTTTGATGTTTTGTGTAAATTTGAAGTAGATGATATGTAAGAAATAATTGTTTAAATTATGTAACTGAAATGTGTTTGTAAAGCACAAAACAAGAGTTTTTTAAAAAAGTTTATCTTCATTATTTAAAGTTCATTTTAATTACTAAAAGAATAATCAACACTAGGAAAATGAAAGTTTTATAAATAAAAATCCAATGCATACATCATACAATGCTTAAATTAAATAACCTAGTGGTAAAATTGTCATAATAAATTTAATCTAATTAAAATATATATCAAAATAAAACATTATCCTATCAAATGAAATTAAAATGGAAATCTGTGGTTTTTTAATTGCAATATTTTGTATCTAAAATATCTTGTTATAAAGAATATATATGTTATCATAATTTTTAAAATATTTTTTTTATTTTTTATTTTTTTTACAAAGAAGAATAATAGTTATTGATATTAATGTAGGACTAGATTTTTTTGATATTTTTACTAACTTCTTTGTTGGCTCTTGCATCTATAATATGTTAATTTCTAATTCTTAGATATAATTTTTTTTTATTTAAATAATAACAAATATTTTAAATAAAATTAAAATTACATCAATTTAGAAGCACATAAATTATAATTTTAAAAATACTTTAATTCTTTAAATAAATATTTATATATCTATTTGTGTAATTATAAAAATAATAATTTTTTATTTAAGACTAGGTTTTAAAAAAAATTACACTTATTATTGTGAAATTATTTAAAATATGATTTAGCATAGTCAACATAGGTGGTTAATTTATGCCAATCAAATTAAGAAGTAATAACAACAATTAACCATTCTAAAACATAGTAAAGTAGCCAATTGCTATGATATATTAAATTAGTCAACTATATTTTTCAACTATAATATAAAAAGGCAAATAATAAAAGTTAGGTTAGTAGTGGTCTTATATTACTTGCAAGTCTAAAAGACGGTTGTCTAAAATTTTAGCACTATGTTGCATAAATTATAAGAAAACATTCTTTATTAAAAATGATTACCAAATCCTCAAAAATAAAATCTTTTAAAATTTTTTTAGAAGATTTAAAAAAAAAAATTGTATAAAAATCTGAAAGCATACAAAGGCTTGTATTAGTTGCAACCATAAAATTATTATAGATAATAGATGATGAAACAATAATACCACCAAATACAATAATATTTTACAAAAAAATTATACCATTATAAAACCTTGAAAATTATTAAAATCTTAAAGCTAACAATGAAGATATTTAATAGCAACATTGATTTATTAAAATTATTTATTGTATGAAACAACAAACAAAGAAATTAGATGCTAATTTGAGAATAAATCTACATATGTATAACATATAACAATTGCCAAAATTTAGTGATACAATTACAACAATATGAAGATAAGCATTATAACTTCATATGACCTAATTCACCCAATCATATTTATTTTAAGTATAAAATTTAAGAATATAACAAATAAAAAAAATACTCAAACAAGATGACCACAAATGATATTAAAAGACCAACACAAAATCATAAAATCAAAAACAAACAAAAAATCATTTTTAAAGAGTGTTGAATATAACATTTCTTGACTTAATATATCTTTTTAGAAAAAACAATGTACACACAAGTCAGTGGAAAATAGATCAAATAGAGCGTTCTTTTGTCTCAATAGAAGAGAATCACATGGATTCATTCACTTATTGGGCCATAAGGTCCAATTTTTTGCTGAAAGGACTCTTGGACACGTCATCTGGATAGTAACACAACAAGCACATGGAATAAAGTACTCTCTGCATGAAACTTTTGAATCTTCCATCAAAGGCTGTGGAGTTTCACACTTATAACCCGTCCATCTTAGCATGATTGATGCCTTACCCCATTATCCAACGCACTCTAGCCACTCCGAATTACTACAAGGTGACCAACCTGAGTCCAATTTCTTAATAACAGCTAGACAAAGCATTACCTTTCTGCTTTCATCCACAACTTTGTCACCCAAGCGTTGCAACATGGCTAGCCACTAGCCAAGGTTTGGTCCCACCTCTACTGTGGTGAGCTCCAATTTCTTACTCTCAAATGGTGATTAGAGATCCTTTGACAAAAACCATTGCAGAACAGTTTCAAAGCATGTAGAAGCATGAAGTGGACAAACCCTATATTCTGACCACAGTGAGCTCGCATTCCATGTCTTGCTGGTAACCTGAAAAATGGCTGTAATCTAACATAAGGCAACTGGAATTTTAGAGATTCAGGGAATGGGACCACCTAACTATCATTTTCATTCCTGTTTTTGTAAGGGTGAGATGAGTAAGAGAATACACTACAGAGCATGATAGAATTACCCCGTGCTATGCATTCCTAGGAACATATAACATGAGACTTCCAGACACAGAAGGGAGCAGATTCAATGAAGGAAGCTCAGGAGCATCCGAACCACATTGCAATGCATTCTCAGAAGCGATGAATTTCATGTGTGGATTGATAAGGTCGGTCACAACCTAGAAACATATTAAACTGCTTACACTTCTATACTGATATAGTAAATTACACTTTATGAGAACATTGGGCGGAAAAGAAGAAAGAATGGTGTGAAAAGCTTCAAAGGTCTCAGTAAGTTTCGTAAGATATAAAAAGATTACCCATTCAAGAAATCAAGTCAGCTTTCCTCTGAAGGTTGTCGAATGGAAGCCTCTCTCCACACCGTCTTCCTCTTCACGGTGAAGTAGGTACAGCATTGTGAATTTAGCATCGATCAGATGAACCAGGTGCTCAACAGCATAGAACAAAGTCCAAACGCGCAGAAGGAACAACTCTTACGGGTTGATGGCAATTGTCAAAGACATCGGAAGAGAGGTGTTCATGGTCTCGATGTATCCACGAATTTGGGCAGGAAAGCATGCCAAACAGTGACGATTTAGATGCTAAAGGATTGAATTTAACCTTTTGGCTCATGACAGCATGATTTATAAGAACAAAATAATAGGACGTGGCGAGTCCTCATAGCTCCCGGCAGGATCATTTTGGGATGCCGATGAAAAGGGATCCCAGCAAATGTGCGTAAAATTAGGATGATGAAACGGATCAAAGAGGCATCAGGAACACTGCCCTATCTCTTTCACCTCCTTAACTAAAACAACCAATCCTAGGGCGGGGCAGGACAGAAGCGGAAGGAAAAGCAAACAACACACTTAACTCATGTCACACAACCAAACGGCATGCGGTGAATTCACAAGCACCTTATTCAACGATCATTCCTGTGGGTATCTCAGAACAGCTCTCCAAAACTCCAATAGAGTGCAATCTAACCTCCACTCACAACCTGGTGCAGTTGAATTGTGCTAATCCAATTGACTTGTGACAACGAAGTCCACGGCAGTCCAAGGATGGTGAGCTTCACGGATCCCTTCCTGAAGAGGCAATCACGAGGTTATCCCCTCCCTCACAAAGTTGACTCCACTATCATCTCCGAATCATAACCTGAGGTGGTGAAGACAACAGACAGCACAACTTGACACAACAAAAGATTTAGGGTTTAGAAAAATTTCGACCTTATTGTCAAAAAGCAGTAAGGAAGAGATTAGTGCAAAGCAGTTGCAAAACAAGAGAATCACACAACCCAGTTCCAATTGTATGCAAGTTTGAAGCCTACCCACTCTTAGAAAAATGTGACACTCTTAGAAAAATGTGTCATGCTGCTCAGAACGACGGTTGATGAAGGAGAGTGCCACTGCAACAAAAAACCAACTCTAACATGAGCTCATAACTTGCTGGGTCTCAGGTCGGCTTTTAGATCCTAAAAGTTGTGTAACTGAAGAAAGAATAACCAATAATGAACAAAAACAACAAAACACCACTCTCTGTGTTCAAGTAAATGTTTGAAAATTTGAACAATTTCTGAAAGGAAAAAAAAATTAGATCATAAAATGATGGTAATAGAGGTGTTAAAAGGTAATAGAGGTGTTAAAAGGTTAAAAGGTTAAAAGGTTCTAAGTGTTAAAAATGAGAGCATTGCATAGATTTTTAGTATAAAAATGCAACTTGAATTGAATGAGGAGGAAGTTGGTTTATTGGTAAAAAAAGATGTACAGATTTTTAGTGGTAAATTTAACTTGATGAAGGATAACAAGAAAGTTGGTTTATTACTATATATATATATATATATATATATATATATATATTGTTGAGACTCCATTATAATTCAAGAGACTTTTAAAAATATCTTTTTATTTTTAAAGTTTAATTCTTATTTATATAAATAAAGGTTAATTATAGAATATTATTGGAATAGGAATCATTACTCTCCTATTTGGAAGGTTTTATAAACAAATTCCTAAACTCAACTTACACATAAATACTTTTGAGCAAATTATTATCCATTGAAGTTGAATCTAGGGTAGAGAATTGTGAAATACATAATTTTTTTTACTTTTAGAGCAAGTAGTATAAACCAATAAGACTTCTTGCATAGCTAGGGAGATACTTCACAACTAAGAAGTCTTGGATTTAAGGTTAAAATAATAGCAATATTTACATTTATTCTTTCTATACTATATTGTTTTAAAAATTTAAGATTTTACTTAGGCTATTCTCATACTTAGGCTCTCTTTTGACTATTCTCACCTTTAAAATACCTTCTTTTAGACAAATCTCATCATCTTTGGACTATATGATATTTAATTTAATATGTATGCTAAAAAAATTGGACTTGTTAAAATTCTTCATTGGATAAATATTAATTTTACATATTCATCCTTTTGTGAGAATAAAATTCACACTACAATCCAAATTGTAAGATGGCCTTAATTAAGACTTGCTTATAATTTGGGGTGTAAATTATAAGGAGCAATAAACAATCAATAAAAGAGAAGAATAATACAAAAAAAGTGAAATATGTGCAATTAAGCAATTGCACATTAAAAAATTAGTCACAGTCTGTTCACTAGATTTTTATCTAATAAAAATAAAAAATAAAAAATAAAAAATATATTTTTAAATAAGTAATCTTTTTAATCTTTTTAATAATATAAAAAATATATAAATCTAAATTATTATGAATAAATTATGATAGTTTCAAAATAAAAGGTAAATAATATAAAAATTAAGTGAGTAATTTTTATCTTAAGAATAATTTACTTAAAAGATTAAGAGTTCAAACCTCACCAAGGCTCACAAGTAATATATAAATGTGTTTAAGACAGGCCACAAGGCCTTAGTCTTATCCTCCTACCTATATCCAAGGTATTACAACTCATATGAGACTTGTGCACCTTTCTTTTTACGAGGACTATACTAAATGTTGGTCCTCCTATTTTCTATTAGTAGAATTAATAACTTTTTATTTTTGACTTCACCATGGTTTTCAAAAATATCCAATTAATATACAAATCTTGTATGACCTTCAAATCGTGCTCCATTTCTTTATAATGGATTCCAAGATGGTAAAACTCATTTTTACCAAAATCTCAAAAATTACTCTAATTTTTTTTTTTTAAATTCTAAAAAAATTCTAAAAATCTCTATAATATTTTTAAAATAATGATATCAATTCAAAATCATTTTATTCTACCTTGGTGATTTTTTATAATAATAAAATTAATTTAAATTAACTATATTTTTTATTTTTTATCCAAATAATTAAAAAGACTTGATATATATATATATATATATATATATATTTTTTTTTTTCATATTTCTTCTATCTACTAAGTAATATTTATAGGTTTTTAATGAATAATACATGTAGATAGAAGGCCAATGTAGGCATTAGTTTCAATAACTAAATACCAATTTTCACAATTAAGAGAAAATACTAAACCAACTAAGATAATTGTCTGAAAGACTTACTAAGACTCTATTTTTATGACTTTTCTCTAATAAGAATTTTATAATTTATAAACTCTTTTAAATTCTAATGAATACTTAAAAAATCAAATAGAATCTCTAATCTTAATATTTTGGTATTTAAATAACTTAAAACTATAATTTTAACTAATTGACCAATTAAGATTTATTAGTGGGTCTCACATCTTTTCAATGCTTATTCTAGAAATTGATTCTCAATGGTTCTATTTGGGCACATAGAATCTAATATAATTTCTTTTAATTTTTTTTAAAGGTCTTTTCTTTAAATATATTTTAATTAAAGAAAAAATAGAAGCTTACTAGTTTTAAAATATTTTATAAAAGAGATTTAAAAAAAATTTATTAAGTCTAAGAATAAAAAGATAAATTTTAAGATTATTAATACAAAATATCTAAATTTTATAAAATATTTAAAGATGGCCTTTATAAATAAGTGGCCTTTATAAACAAGTGGCCTTTATAAATATTTCTTGAAGATATCTTTTGCCATCCAATTCATTAGACAACATCTTTATAGTAATTGATTGATTTACAAAAATGGTTCATTTTATTCCTTATAAAAAGACTATGTCTAGTGAAGAAATGGCAAGGCTCTTGCTTGACAATATATATTAATATTATGGCCTATTAGATGATATTGTATCCAATTAAGAATCCTAATATATATCTAAATTTTAGAAAAGTCTTTTTGAAATATTGAAGGTAGATATTAAACTTTCTTCAACTTTCTATCCTCAAATTGACAATCAAACAGAATGAACTAACCAAATTTTGGAGCAATATTTACGATGCAACATTAACTATCAATAAGATGATTGGATCTTGTATCTATCATTAATAGAATTTGTATATAATAATATTGTTTAAGCTTCAATTCAACAAACATTATTTTATTCCAGCTATAGATATCATCTAAATCTTAAAGTATTTATAGAATATGCTAGAAAATAACAATCTAGCAATATTGTATGGCATGAACTTCTATCTGGGATTACATTGGGTACCTAGTGTCAAGGACATACTTATCAGAACCTTCTAGAATCTTCTAGAATCCCATCTTATATTCTACGTCTGTGATACCTAGTTGTAGAGAATTTATTTGAAATTTGATGGCAAAAATCCAATATGTGATTTTTTCTTAATAAAAAGGATAAATAATATAAAGATCTTATAAAAGAAAAGTTATATATATAAATCCTCTAATATTCAAGTAGGTTTGTACAAAAAGGGTTCAAATTTCCACAAAAATCCTTCAAAACTTTGTTCATCCGCAAAGACTTATTTCTTGCTAAACTTTAGAGTTCAATAATTCTTGATTCAACTATTTAATTTCTATAAAATTTACTTTAGAGTGTAGATGATTCTCTTAAGTTTCACTACAAGAAAATATCAATTGTAAATCCATTTTTGATCATCGGATATCTCAAAATCCCTAGCAGGTACTTAAAAACCTAGCTCAGAGACACATGAGCACTATTTTCTTTATATCTCACAAGTCCAAAATTCTAATGCCACAAAATTTTTATATATAGTCTTGTGACATAAATATATACACTCTTAAAAATTTTGAGCCAAAAATCTTTCAAATTGCCTAAGATATAGCTCAAAATATAACCACTAGTTAAGTAGGATTACTTACTGCCCTTAGCTTACAAGCACTGACTTCAACTCCCAATTTCTCTTTCACCCTAGCTTGGATTTTATTGAGCTACACATAAAAAGTATAGCCATGAAAGTGCTCTGTCTAATCCTAATCACTGATCCTTCATTGCTCTCTGTATGCGCGAGTTATATCCAAAAGAGTGACAGTAGATTTAAAATTGACACCTTAACTTTGAATGTCTTTAACTTCTTCATAAGAAGTGAAAATCACACAAAATTTGCACCTAAATTAGATCCAAAAACCTAAATCTTATGACCCTAGCCTTTGATGTTCGATTCTCCTCAAAAAAAAAACCCTAATCCCTAATAAATCCTCAAGCAACCTCCTTGAAGCCCATTGGGCATGATTTTTGGCCAATTAGAATAGAGATTTCTATCATCCACCTCTATCCATCCACATGGATGGCCAAATTATCTTTTTTATACTAAAAATCCTTTTTTAACCCTTCTTCTTATAAGATTTACATACTTTGTGCTTTAAGCACCAAATAAAAGAAGTAAACTAAGATTTTAAGAATCACCAATGTCTAATAAAGGTGATTTAAGATATACAGAAGTTATTCTCAATATAAAATCAACCTCAAAATTACTATCAAAATAAGAAATAAGATTGTATAAATTTCAATAATAATCCTTTTAATAGATTCTTTCTAAACTAGCAACCTAATTGCATCTTATAACCAATAAAAATCCACTAATATGGCTCTCATTTAGCTATGTAGTAAATTGTATATTAAATATATATGTACAATTTTTTTATATAGTTGCTGAACCACAACACGACAGCGGTTGAAGGATTTGCAACGCATCTATTGCAATACCAAACAACCTTTAAGCTTCAATTATAAGCAGCTGCAAATACTTACAAGGCATCTGGAGATAAATTTTGGAATCAACTGCTTGTTTTTTATATTGGAGATAAGGTATGGCTTCTTCAACAAAACATTAAGTCAGACCATGGCATCTTTTAAGAAGACATTTAAAAATCAAAGATAAAGATTAAAAAGCTTATTTTTTATACTACAATTTTGGTTTAAAAATTAAGAGACTTAGAGTTTTTATGAGAGAGGAATAGATGCTTGAAATTAAAGTATACAAATTGTATCTATTGCCACTCTTTTGATAATATAAGAAGTTTTATGAGAGCTTTTGGAAATTGAGAGGTGTGATTGGAGAGGCAATTTTAAGATCTATATCTAATATAGAAGAATTATTTTATTTAAAATTTTTAAAAAAGAGATATTAGAAGTCAAAAGTAACAGATTGAATTTCAAGGCAATAAATAGACCATTTTGTTGATAGTGAATGTTTCTATCATATTTTGAGTTTTTAGACGAATTTTTATCTAAAATTTTTGTAAAAGATAAATTATTATATTAAAAAGCTAAATATCAAAGTTTCATAGCATTTAGACTTTTTATTTGTGAGATATAAAGAATTCAATATACAAGTGTTTGTAAATAAGGATTTGAAGCTATTGTTAGGATTTTAGTAATATCTAAAGATCAATAATGAATCAATGGTTGAAATTTATTGTAACAAGTGTTAAAAATAATTAATACTTCATATAAATTTTGATTAAATTTGGATAGTTGGATTAAGAGTTATAGATTATTGAAGTTTAAAAAAAATTCTCTCTCTACGGATAAATGAGATTTTAGAGTATTTTGTTATATTTTGAATATTTTTTGAACATAAGACTTATGTATTGGATGTAATAGCTGTATAAGAAAGAATTTTATATAAATTTGGGAGTTTTATTATTTTAGATCTTAGTTGAGTAATTAATGGTAGCCACAAGCTCAATACTTTTTTGAGGCAAATTCTCTCTACCACAACATATTGGTGCTTCTATTGAGAGAGTTTTGAGGCATTAATTACTCAGCAAGTGAAGATAAGAGATTAAATTCCAAGGATTATATTACTAGATATAATAGATATCTAAGATAATAGTGGACAAGATTGAAAGATTTGATGGAAGAAACATCACTAAGCTCTTAAGAATCTACACATTTAAAATAAAAATGTATCAAGTTTCAAAATTAAAAATGAATACCACCTTAGATCTAGCAGTGGTTTTAGAATTTTGAGAGAAGATGGAAGAATTGCATGGTGAAATTACATAATGCAAAAAATTTGAAGAATTATTGAAAGATGAGTTTTTTAAAGAAGATTCAAAAATGATAATTAAAAGATTATTTTTAGAATAGATTGAATAAAGACAAGAGAATCAAATGGCTCCAAATGAATTGATCAAAGAATTTGAGAAGAAATTTGGCCAATTATCATATTTAAAAAAACAATTGTTAGATTCTAGGAAGGCTGAGTTAATCTTACAAGCAGTTGATGAAGGCTTAGAAGACAAATTATTCATCCACCTAGTTGATAAGATATTTGAGAATGGATATACAAACAATTAGAGGTTGATGAAAGAGATAGTGGAACTTGTAATCAAACAACATAAGATTAAGTCTTGTAGCTTGTCATCACGATTGGAGCCAATGTATATATTTCAAATTCCAATGCTACGTCAAAAAGTTATAAAATCTATTCAAGGTGACACTCTTAAGGAGTTTATATTTTTGAGCCTTATGTGAGTTTGGTTATAGATCTACAAGTGAAATTTTGTAGATATGTAATTATAATCATATTGAGAGCATATTATAAATTTGAGCTTGATTTAATAATTCAATAAAAGGTCATTGAAGTTTAAGTGAGTTGGGATTTCAAAAATTGGGTTTTAAACGTCAATGAGGATTTCTAAGATATTTAGCAATCTACTAATTGGATTGAGATGAAAATTATTTATATGAATAGTAAACTTGATTTTCTATATGTATATGAAATTTAAAAGCAATTAAATAATGCAAAAAGAAGATATTGGTGCTAGGAAATTGGCATTAAGGTTGGAGAAGGAAGCTGACCTACACCCAAGTAGAGTTTTGGACTTATCTTCTATTTAGTAAAATGAATCTTTTTCAAAAAATTTTGTGCATATTGTCAACTTAGTAGCTAAAAGATGTACAAAATTTAAATTAAGATAAATGATTTAATCATTTTTTATTAAAATTTTAATTTACAATAGAATTTGTTAGGATTTGATAAGGATTTGTTAGGATTTGATTAGAGTTCAATTAAGATTTTTTAGGATTTATTTATGATTTATTTAATATTTAGGATTTGATTATGATTTGATTAAAATTTGATTAGGATTTGACTAGAATTTGATTAAAATTTGACTAGGATTTTATTAAGACTTGATTAGAATTTGACTAAAATTTAATTAAAATTTGATTAAGATTTAACTAGGATTTAATTAAAATTTTATTATAATTTTATTATAATTTTTATTTTAGTATTTTAAAAAGATTTTTATTTCAATATTTCTTTAAATTTTTTTTATTATTTCTTTATAACTTCTTTAGAAGTTTTTTAGGATTTTTTAAATATTTTTTATAATTAATTTAAAATATAATTAAATTTCTTTAATTATTGAATATATTTGTTATTTTTTATATATAATTTTCTTAGAGATGTTAGGACTAATTATTACAATTGCTTTCTTATCTTCTACAGCCAAGTGCTTGATATATTTTAAAGTAAGACTTCACGTAATACTACAACATAATCATACTTCACCTTCTGGAATATAGAAGTGCCCTTCAAAATAGAGTCAATTGTTTTTAAATTCAAACTTAGAAGTATGATGAGACTTAGATGAATTATTCTTAATATCATGAATAAAAAGATTTAAAGACATATTTGACCAGACTTGCTTGAAAAAAATTGAATCAATAGTCAATGTTGATTTTATTGCTTGAAAATAAAATAATTTAAGCTTCAATAAAATTATCCTTTTTTGATCAAAATTTATATTTTTTTTCTTTTGGAATAAGATAAAAATATTTAAAAAGGATATAGGATAAATCTTGCTGTTTGTTTTGGTCAATAAGTAATATTAAATTTGAATCTTGACAAAGACATGCTTGAATAAGCCTATCAGCAATTCAAAAAATATGTTGATATAAAATACTTGAAATTCTTATGATCTGTTGTCATGAGGCATGATCTTCTATTTGAGAATATACTGGATACTTGATTAAAGAGAATTTATTTGAAACTTATTGGCAAAAGTCCAATAAGTGATTTCTCTTTAATAAAAAGGACAAATAGTACAATGATATTATAAAAGATAATTTTTATTAATAAACCCTTTTATATTTAAGTAGGTTTATATAAAAAGATTCAAATTTCTACAAAACCTTTCAAAACCTTATTCACCTACAAGGACTTATTTCTTCTCAAACTTTAGAGTTTAATACCACTTGTTCCAATCATTCAATTTCTATAAAATTTTCTTCAAAGTGTAGATAATATTCTTAAGCTTTATTAAAATAAAGAATCAATTGTAAATTTTTTTCCCATTGTCGGATATCTTAAAAATCCTAGCAGGTACTTAAAATCCTAGCTCAAAGACATCCAAGCACTATTTCTTTTATATCTCACAAATCCAAAATCTTAATACTACAAATTTTTTGCACATAATCTTATGACATGAACATATACACTCCTCAAAATCTTGAGCCAAAAATTTATCAAAATGCCTAAGATATAGCTCAAAATATAACTACTAGTTAAGTAGGGCCACTTACTACCCTTAGCTTATAAGCACTGATTTTAACTCCCAATATTTCTTTCATCCTAGCTTGAATTTCATCAAGCCATACATAAAAAATATAGCAAAAAAAGTGTTCTTTCCAATCCCAATCGCCAATCTTCTATTGCTCTTTGTAAGTACAAATCATGTTCAAAAGAATGACAATAGGTACAATTTCAGTACCTTAACTTTGAGCGCCTATATTTCCTTCATAAAAAGTCCAAATTACCCAATATTTGTACCAAAACCATATCCAAAAAATCAAACTTGTTGACCCTAGCCTTCAATATTTGACTTCCTGCAAAAAAAAAAAACCCTAATTTCTAATAAATCCTCGGGTAGCCTCCTTGAAATCCATTAGACATGATTTTTGGCCAATAGGAATAGAGACTTCTATCATCCATCTCCATTCATTCACATGGATGGCCTAATTACTCCCTTTTACACTAAAAACTCCTTTCTAATCCTTTTTTTTTAATAAGATTTACTTAATATGTATTCTAAACACCAAATAAAAGAAACAAATAAGATCTTAATGATCACCAATGTCTAATAAAGGTAACTTAAGATATATAAATGTTATTATCAATATAAAATCAATCTTAAAATCACTACCAAAAAGAAAATAAGGTTGTATAAACCTCAATAATAACCTTTTTAGATAGATTCTTTCTAAACTAACAACCTAACCATATTTTATAACTAATAAAATCCACTCATATGGCTCTTACTTAGTTGTATGATAAATTATATATTAAACATATATGTATAATATTTTTATATGATAGCCAAACCACAACATAATATCCATCCCCTCCAAACCTATATATCCTCTAGTATGTACTAAGAAAAACCAAAGTTGTAGTCAGTATCATATTATTACCCATGTCATATCAAATCCATTCTCAAGAAGTTTTACAACTCAAGTACAATTATACATTTCTTCTCTTCCAAAAGTACTTTCTTTAATGTATCACTACATCCTTGTTTTATAGTGGCACCTTTTAAAAATCTTTCAATTCCTCATTGATCCTTGGTAATAAGCCACTTCTTAAATAATCCTTGTTGTGCTTATAATTAATAAGTATAGTTAATAATTAAATTGCTCATTTACCATCTTGGCTTCTAATGTGAGCACATACTGATCCATCATCTAATATCTTACTTTTCATCCTTATAGAAATAATATATGGTTGTTCGAGAATTATTAGATAAGAAGTATTATCTTGAATAAAGAAGTTTTGTTCAATAGATAGATCTCCAATTTTCACCTTCACATTTGGACAAGCACCATAAAGATCTCTACATATGTTATTTGCTGCTTGGATCATCTAACCATATTCAATGTCAATAGGCCACCTCCCACATTTACTAATGTCTTTAGATATAATATTAATTTCAAATTCATGGTCAATAAGAGCAACTACTGGATTTGCCAAGTCTCCTATCTTCACCAAAGTTTCTGTAGTGGCTCTAGTCCAATACCTCTTAGAATAATGACTAGGATCTTTATCATCAACCTTATCTTCATCCAAAGAAAATTGATCCTTTTGATTGATACAACATTCAACCAATTCAAACTCCACTTCTTTTGTTAATGTTGTATTTAGAGCATTGGACATTATAGACTCCCATATCAAATGCCTTTTTTGCTTGATAGTATTAATAATGACATTATGAAATTCTTTCTTTGCATTGCCCAAAATTTCTTGTAATGTAAATTCAATTTTGGCATTCAACACTCTTTTTTCTAGTATCTCTTTCAAACTTGTACTTGCCTCAATATCTGATTGCAGTTTGTAGGCAACAAATTTATCATTCTTTTTATTTTTATTTGCTTCTATCTCTCTATTTTAAATTTATTTTATTTTTTATTTTTTCTAAAATAATTTATAACTTAATCTTCAATTAAGCTTTTCTATAATATAAGTCTTCTTTAGATCTATCATTCTATAGCCGTATTACAACACGACACTACTATCTTTCAATATTTAATGAATGATATCTTTTAAAAGTCTTTTGACAAGTTTGTAGTGATCTATTTTGATGATATCTTCATCTACTCAAAAAATCTAGAAGAACATGAGGAACATGTAAAGCTAGTATTATAAAAGTTATAAGATCTAGGCATGTATGTCAAGTTAGAGAAATATGTATTTTATTAATCAAATATGAAATTTTTGAAATACATCATATCTATTAAAGATTTGATGATTGATCCCAAAAAGATGGAGGCAGTTATGCAGTGGGCCATTTCAAAGATTGTAAGAGACATAATATTTTTTTAGATTTGCCAATTTCTATCAGATCTTCATCAAAAATTATTTTCAAGTTGTTACTCCTCTTACTCAATTAACATACAAAAATAAGTTGGAATAAAGGTCTCAAGCAAAGAAGGCATTTTAAGATCTCAAGATAACATTCACCATAGCTCTAATCTTGGTGCATCTAGATTTTATAAAAGCATTTTACATAGAAATCGATATTTCGGATTTTATACTAAAGGTGGTATTTTCACAAATAGATATAGATAATAAAATCCATCATGTTGCATTTTATTCTTAAAAATTCTCTACTACCAAAATTAATTATAAAATCCATAATAAAGAAGTTCTTACTAATGTAGATCTTTTTTTAAAATATCATCATTTTTTTCAAAAGAACAATGCATCTTATGAATATATATACAAATTATAAGAATTTGAAATAGTTTATGTTAGCTTAGATTTTTAATTGCTGTCAAATCGAATAGAATATGACAATACTTTGATTTAACTTTGTTATCATTTATTGACTTGGGACGCAACAAAAATTGTCCAATCTTTTATTAAAGAGATCATATCTTATACGAAGGCTAGGAGAGGTAATATTTGATCAACAATATATAGTTTTATTGAAGTTAGAGCAATTTCACCTTTGTGCCACTATTACATCTATACCTATTGATTTTAATTTCTTTATTGAGGTGTATTTTACAACCACTGATGATATTTTGGCCCTTGATATCAAACGTCACTTCAATAAAAATATTGATAAGTTCAAACTTAAAGAAGACCTTCTATATTTTAAAGAACATTTATATATCCCAAAAGGATCAATATAATAGTGCATTCTTCAATTTTGCTATGATTTTCTAATTGTGGATCACTTTGAATTTAATAAGATCTTGAAACTTATTTCTCAAGATTTTTGATAGCTTCAAATGTGGAAGGCTGTAAAGGACTATGTATCCTCTTATAACATTTACTCAAGGTCCAAGAATCTTTGATATCATCCTTATACATTCTTACAATCCTTACTTGTTCTAAAACAGTCATAGTCTTTTATTTCAATAGATTTTATCACGAATTTATTGCCATCTAATTTATTAGACAATATCCTTATGATAATTAATTGATTCATAAAAATAACTCAATTTATTCTTTATAAAAAGACTATATCGAGTGAAGAAATGACAAGGCTTTTTTTTGGTAATATATATTGATATTATGGTCTATTAGATGATATCATATCTGATCAAAGATCTCAATTTGTATCTAAGTTTTGGAGATGCCTTTTTGAAATATTGAAATAAATATTAAAATTTTTTGGCTTTCCATCTTTAAATTGACATCCAAATAAAACAAATTAACCAAATTTTAGAATATTATTTATGATGCAACATCAACTATCAATAAGTTAATTGAGTCTTATATCTATTATTAATAGAGTTTATATATAATAATATTGTTCATACCTCAACTCAACAAACACCATTTTATTCCAACTATGGATATCATCCAAAGCTTGGTCTATGAAGTATATCAAAGAACAACAATCCAACAACTGAAAGATTTGCAAAGCATCTATCACAATACTAAACAGTCTTAAAGCTTTAATTGAAAGCAACTTAAGATGCTTATAAGGCATCTACAGATAAATTCAAGAATCTATCGCTTATTTTCATATTAGAAATATAATATGGTTTCTTCAATGGAATATCAAAACCAAGCAACTAAGTGATAAGTTTGAATATTGAAAGTTATGACCATTTTCCATCCAAAAGCAAATTAATCCAATGGCATATTGCTTGAAACTACCATCTTCTATGAAGGTATATCTAATTTTCTATGTCTCTCTTTTAGAGCCTCATAGAGAGTCGTATATTTTAGAAAGAATGCAACAATCACCACCTACTATTGAAATAAACAATTATAAAGAATGTGAGGATGAAAAGATTTTTGATTCATGACAAAGGTGGAATAAATTATAATATCTTGTTCATTGGCATAGTTATGATATTAATAAACACATATGAAAATTAGCTAGAAATCTTGCCAATGTGCTTAAAAAGATACAAGAATTTCATCAATTCTATCTTCACAAATCTAAACATGTTGGTGATAACTTCTTAGTAAAAATTGGATTTTAGAAATACTTATAAGAAATACTATATAGTCATTTTTTACTATACTTGAAGGTTTGATTTTAGAAATACTTATAGAGTCAAACCAAAGCCTTTATCAATATATAGTCATTTTTTCTAAGATAGAATAGAATTGTAGAAGCAAGTTAGTCACCATGTCAAACCTTCAAGTATTATAAGATTTAGCAAGAAAAAGATTCAAAAGATTTACTTGCTACGCTATTATATTACGTATTGTTTTGTTTGAGAATGCATTTGGCACTTAGCTGTAGAGGGTGAAGTTGTATTTTACAAATATACAAGAAACTCTAATAGGTTTTATCCATATAAAAAGAATATAATTTGAATTTTAATTCAAAAGTATTTAAAGCTAATACAAAGCACTCAAAAACACTCTTCTTAATAACCTCAACCATACTCAAATTCCAATTTCTTTCTTACTTTCACAATTATAAAACTTCAATTTTTTTTTGCAAGCCCTAATCTTAATTAATGAGCTCTAATAAGCTGTAACTCTTAATTTGATAGTCTATTTGATTCAAAATTTTGTACACAAATGCCACTATAAATATTTTACATGCTTAAAAAATTTCAGCTCAATCCAACTTATAAATTGTAAAGAAAACGTCCACAAACTGCACTAATGTCACTCAGCTATCAACTTGGAGTTGGTGCAAATGTTCTAATAGTGATTTCTTCTTTTTCAACTATTAATTTCATTTTAAAATTAGTATATAGCTTGATTTCTAAGGTTTTCTAATGTTATGCCATATTTCACTTTGTTTTGACTAATAAATATGTAGATATTATAAAAATCCTAAATAATCTCAAATTGCCAATTTTTGGTACTTCCTTGCATCAATAATCAAATATCTTCCAATTGCATTATTAAATTATTACAAAATTTTATGTACTTATAGCACATCCAATCAACCACATATTATTAATTTTTTTAATTATAGATATTATACCAATTGCACAAATTAACCAACAATACTAGCTCTAATTTTATTATATAAAATCCAAATTACTAATACAAATCCTAACTTTGAATAATAACTACAAAGTTATCCTAAAACCTATGAAAATGAATCTTATATATCTAAAATGAACTTGAAGCTAGTTTTCAAATCCTAATTGTTGATCTCCAAATGATTCTATATTTTATCTTCACTAGCCATTTTAGTGGCTAAAGATCTGATTTTGACCTTGTCTTGTAAATGGTCCACCCCCAAATATCAATCCAATCTATCATAGAGATTTTTAAGTTCAATTCTATCCTCAACTTAATCATAGTGTCAACTATATCAATTATTTATCTTGTCTATCTTGTTTTTATCATTTTATAGTTTTTTTAAGGTAATAAAAGAGTTTCTACAACCTAGAAGAAAAAATTAATAAAGAATTCTTATCTATTAGATATTAAAAATAGAAAAAAATAAAAAAAATTTAAGAGATTTTCAAAAAATCTTTCTTAAATATTTTGAATTCTTATTGAATTAAGATAATTGATTATTAATTAAAAAATCATTCTTGCTTATATTTTCATGACATAAATGTATTACAGCACAACATCCACCTCCTTTAAATCTACGCATCCTTTGAATTTTAATCGCATCCTTTGAATTTTAATCACATCCTAATCAACTTTAGTTAAATCATTATAGAATCCTAAATCAGATCTTAATCAAATCCTAAATGAAATCCTAGTCAAATCCTAAATCAAATTCTAGGTCAAATTCTAACCAAATCCTAAGTCAAATCTTAATCAAATCCTAAGTCAAATCCTTAGCCAAATCCTAAATCAAATCCTAAATCAAATCCTAATTAAATCCTAAATACTAAAAAAATCCTAATAAAATCCTAGTCAAATCTTAAATGAATCCTAACAAATTCTAATCAAATCCTAATCAAATCCAAACAAACCTTATAACAGATTGAAACCTCAATAGCTAATGATTGAACTATTGATTTTGATTCAAAATTTGCACATCTTTCAGCAATTAAATTGGCAACATGCATAAAAAATTTGAAGAAGCTACAACACACCAAATAGAAGATAAATACAAAACTCTGCTTAGGTATAGGCCAGCCTCTTTTTCCAATCTTAATGCCAATCTCTTAGTGCCAATATCTTCTTTTTGCACCATCCAATTGCTTTCAAAATTCACATACAAGTAGAAAATCAAGTCTACCAACTATACAAATAATTCTCACATCAATCCAATTAATAGATGGCAAAATATCTTAGAAATCCTTACTAACCTTCTTAACGCAATTTTTGAGATTCCAACCCACTTAAACTTCAATAACCTTCTATTAAACTATTAGATCAAGCTCAAACTTAAAGCATGCATTAAACACAATTACAATCACATATCCACAAAATTTGATTTATAGATCTATAACCAAACTTTCAAAATCATCAAAAATGTAAATCCCTTTTTATTTCAGAAAATCCACAGTCACCTAAATCAACCTTGACTTTGCAAAGCTCTTACAAAGTCATTACAAATCCAAAATCCTGAAAATTGATGCCTAAAGAAATCTTCTAAAGTCTACTCTCAAATTCTATTCTCGAATCAACAAAAAAAATTCCCATCTACCATAGGCATATGGTTTTGTACCTTGGGATTTGGTTTTAATCCTAGATCATAACCAGCCTTCATTAGATATCAATCCAAGGGTTTCTTAGATAATTTTTATTGGAAACTATCCTTTGCTTTGATCTTAAGATGCTCATAGTAGTATTTTTGCTAATCTTTTTTTGTCTTATTTATGGCATCACATGGTTAAAAAAGAACAAAATAAATAGAAGCTCTTTTTACAAAAAGGCAATATTAATACTTAATGTTTTTATTACATCTCTATTTTTATTTTTTTTTCACCTATATTTTTTAAAATAATTTTGTAACTTAGTCTTCAATTAAGTTTCTCTATAATATATATCTTATTTTATTCTTTCATCATATAGCCATGTTATAACATAATATTAGTTCAAATATTTTGCACAAACTTCAAATTAACTTATAAATCTATATTCATTGTTTTTGATTGTCTTTGTTTGATGGGATTAGAAACAATGAGAATAAAAATTTATTTTTTATTATTAATTTATTTAAAAGATATTAGATAGAAATTCTATATTCTCATAATATAATATTATTAGAAACTCCATATCTTGCCTTTTAGATAATCTTCAAAGAAACTTAGAAGGTAGTAGAAGACTTTGTAAAGGCAAAAAGATATATAGTTTAGAAGAGACAATATCTGAAGAAGAGTAATTGTATAGATGAAGAATTAAAAAGGATAGACTTTTTTTGCATATACAATGGAAAGCTTGCAATGAGAGAGTAATAGTAGAAAAGTACAACTAGCACAAGAATGGATTCTCCCTTTCAAGTGATCTTTTGGAAAAATTAGAAAATAAATCATAATTGAGATATTGACATTCTAAATGATTGTTACTCCTATGATTTAGTTAAAAATATTGGGACCTATGTTGTAACAAGGAAAATAAATATCAACCAGAAGTACATGACAATAAATTTATTGAAAGTGCTATTTTTTATTTAACATATGTAAAAGAATGTCCTTGCAAATATAAAATCCATCATCATAGCAAATAGCCAATTTGACAAGTTCATGAAGATGTGACAAGCACTATAGTATAATAAGATAAATAATAAATATATAACTATTTGGATTGATATCAAAACATAAGTGGTACTAGATATATAAAAATATTTAAAAAATATATGACTAATTTAGAAAGAAAAATTTGTAGGAACTTAGATTAAGGATATTCTTTATTTGGACTATGTCATAACATCTCGCATTGAGGAAGGACATGCATCAATGAAAATATGGATGAAGGTCTTGATAAGAGATTTTCTTGCCATATACAAAAAAACTAGAACTTGCAAACTATCAATAAAAATATACTTTCATCTAAGAAGTTTTAAGACAAAAATCACATATCTTAACCAAGCAAAAAATAAATCCATTTTGAAATGAGATACTATTGAGAATGTGTCATTTTGTATTGAATCAAGTATAGCCACAATTCCTTTTTTGTTATATATATTTTTTATTAGATTGCAAGATTTTAATAACCAAAATATTCCAATAGTCACTTAAACAATACCATAAATGTTCATTCTTTGATGATATGAATCACTATACAAATATACTATAAAAAATGCTCAACATATCTTATACACATTTCTTCAAGTAAATTGATAGGAAAAAAATAGGAGCTTGCAATGATGATCTTTCACTAGCATTGATAGCTATGCGAACTTGTCTTTGCTGTCTCTAATTCCATTAAACAAAGACAATCAAAAATAAAAACTTTAAACCTACAAAATCTTTTCAATATAATTGTAAAAAGACATAAGAATTTTTTCTCTCACTAGCAAGATAATCTAAAGTAAGCAATTGCTATACTAGATTCCAATGTTGTGGATAGAACATTTGATCCAATACAAATCTGCACTTGTGGACAACCTTCCAAAAGTTCAATATATAAAGATCCTTCTAGATTCTAGTGGATAGATGGAAAAAACAATCCAAAGTGTAAAAAGTGTGGAGGTTGTAACTAGGTTGCTATCTACAATGTTTGCATGTGCCATGTTCATAGAGCCTCTAACAACTATGCAACATCTAACAAATGATTCTAGTGTGCAATATCCAACACTAACAAATAATATTGGTGTGCAAAACCTAGTGCTAATAATTGATATTGCCAACATCAATTAGGAGTGAGTGTGATGTAGGTAAGGGTGATGAATATAATAGGTGAAAATTGTATTTGATAGGAAAAAAAGCACTTTCTGCACTTTTATATTTAAAGGTTGTCAATATTGGGGGATCATGTCCCATTAGCACAGGGTGATGTCCTGCTACCCTATTTATATATATACACAAATTTTAGGACTAAACTTTGACCATGACCTGTCACGATGGATGGCTAACAGGATGACATCCATCGCCCTCCTTACATAAGTTGAGCTGTGCCCATCTAGGCGGTATGAACGGGACTTGTGCTCGTCTCTCTCCAAGAGAATACCTGAGCTTTACACATGTGGCCACTTAGTGACCGCCCTTTATGCTTACGTGGCCCTCAATCCCAGCTCAGCACACGTGTTGAACGCATTCAATCGAAATGCAGTGGACAGCAGCCACCCCCTTGAGGTGGTTTGTCGAAGGCGAAGAATTCTCCTCTTCATTGTAGCATTTTTTTTAAGCCTTGTTCCCCGCTCCATACAAATTTCTTTCCATTATACCCCTATGAATCGTGCAAGTCTCGAACATGATAGGACAAAGGTTACAAGCACCTGACTGCCGTTGCATTCTGGTACAGAGACGCTGTGATGGAAAATGAAGCAAGAAACAAATTCCCAGCTTTAGATGGATCTTTCATGTTTTAGATTACCAAATGGTGCAAATGATGCACGACCGTCACAGCCTGACGAAGCTTAAAGTACATAGAGATTGTGTAATTGTAATTGCTCATAACTAAGGTAGTCACTTTTCACTCACAATTTAATTACAACAACGCGCAGAACTGTTTGTACCCTCGACGGCTAGTGAGATGCGTAATAGCAACTGTAATATAGTACAACGAAATGTTACAAGGTAGTGTCAAAATTTCTAAGCTTCGTCTTGATATTCATCTTCTATATACACACAGTTGAGTCAAGGAGCCCCTTTCTCTTTGGGAGAGCTTTGTGTGACTGTAGATCATTCTCATATCGTAGTTGAGAAGTGACCGTCTTTCGCACTAAAATCCTCCTTTATGATAGTGTACAAAATATGTTCAACTTCAGCAGCAACTTTAGGTTGCAGATTTTTACATAGATACGTAGTGTGGTTTGCAGCCATGCCGTCTTTTCCAACTTTGAGATGCTCCAAGAAAAATTCTGCACACCGGAATCTTTCGAGTTAGCATTCTATAGCCCTGAGACTTTTTTACAAAATGCAATATATAAATCTGAGCATTTTTTAGAAATTGCACAGCACATATCAGTAGCGGATTCCTACCACATATTTGAAAGAAACAAGGCTGGTATAAGCGCCGAAGTATTTTTTTAACTTACCAGTAGTACTTCAGGAATTCAATCTTTAAACTGGATCGCTGGCATGCACCGCTACTTCACTTGTTACCATGCTGCAACATATGTACGTCGATCGTTGTCTAAAATTATGTACAATGAGGAAAAAATTTCACTGTTGTCGGCCACAGCGGTGTCTCAATGTCAAGGAGCTCAAAAGAACGGAGCCCGCACAGGATGGCACTGTTTCCGAGAGTGCATTCTTGGAGACAACTCACTGGACCTCTCGGGCGTGGACGGGCCATAACAATCAATCCAGTCGTGTCCGAAAGCTGCTCCAGAGCCGAGAACCGACATTGGAGAGAAAGGGCAGAGTACGTCCTCCGACATTTTCTGCCTCTTTAATGGAGGCATCTCTAAACCAGAAAGACTCGTCCCCTGTTCACTCCCCTGCCTCTTCGGAGTCGAAGGAGAGAAATTCGTCGCCTCATGATCCGCGAAGTCAGTTCCATCAGTGACTGAAAGTCCAAGATACCCACGGGAATCGCAACTCCGAGCTCCTCCTTCAACGATTTGAGATTCGGTTGTGGGAGACAACTTCAGCTCAGTATCTTGCTCAGATGCATCCTGAATTGCGACCAATTTGCAGTTGATGGAGCAGAATCTGACCTGGTCCGCAAGACTGCGATGGCAGGTATCGCAATATGTTGCTGCTCCTTTGCACAATTTCGGCTGCGGTCGACTCTGCAGAAAGACAATCTTAGCGCCGTTGATAGTATATGGTTGAATGTTTGAGATGTCGAGGTACTTCTGCATGTCGGTAATGCGAACCACGTCTCGATGGGAAGCTTTTCGCACTTGGATAGATATATGACCAGAATGCGACTGGCTTAGCCCTTGAGGACAGTATGGCCCCGAGCAACAGGAAAGACAGAATTGGTTCTTCTCGTGTTTGCCAGTAGTATGTTTCTTGCAATGCCCAAAAAACTCTGTCTGAAGCAGAGACGATAGCCACACTGGACCTTCTCGCAGTGATCCACACCTTGACTGCTCCAATTCGGCCATGGATTTTGTATTTTTGTGACTCTTACTATTCTACTCTAGCAAGTGGATAATTCAGTCCTCGGATTGTTAGAAGAAATCCGAAACGTCCTGCTCAGTAATCGAGAGACAACCCCAGGCTCGGGCAATAAGATAATGGGAGAGGAATTCCAAAATGCAGAATCCGCTTACCACGTTTCAATGTTGCTGAAGAACCGCATTGACACAGATCCAATTCTGACAAACCTTTGAATTCTAATCAAGGACATCACTGAGTACTACACCGATCGTATAGACTACTGCATCCTATTAAGCCAATTTTGTACTAAATCAGAACCGAATCCTCATCAATTCGGGAGACATGAACTACTAAGAGAAGAGGGAGCAATGAGAGATGCACAGACGCATGCAGCAAAAGAGAGAATTGTGACAGTCAAGGATTTTGGTGTGCTTAACTTGGACAGCAGCATGCTTAACTTGGATCCTCCGTGAAAAGACTGCAACCAAGCAAGACGACCACGTGGCGGAACCAAAGGCAGTGCGAAATGCTTCGGGCAGAGCCCCCAAAAAATTTAAAAGATTCCTAGATAGAACCCGAGGAGAAATTTAGGGGACTGCCCTCTTTCCGACTACCGCATCTGCTTAGAGATTGTGTCCCACCGCCATCCACGTGTCGCGTTGCGCCTCCACCGAGCAACCGGGAGCAGCGGCGTTCTTTCGACGCCCTTTGCCTCATTTGCCTTTTCGAATCAAAGGATTATGAGAGAACTGACTCTTTCGTACATTCTCTCATTGTCTAATTTACAAATGTACACGTCTATAATTTCATTCTAAGGAGGAATGTCGAGTGAGGGATATATAAAGGACATTAAAATTAAAACAAACCCGTTTAATTGGTCCTCATTTAGAACATTAACAAGAATTCACATGGAAATTTGTGGAAGACATCTCGAAATCTATCTATTGAAAAAATTAACATAAATTAACATGAGCGATGTTCGTACTGAATGGCATTATATATATATATATAACTTTGGGTCATGACTTTAATTTTATTTCTTCGGTATTTAAGTGAAAATCTCCATTTGAACACAAATCTTGATTATGTTTCCATTTATTCATTTATTTACATTATGTTTTAGTCATTTTGAGTGGTTCGAAAGTGACCATCCTTTGGCATTAGTGTGTGACCACACAGAATAAAAGCACTCAAAGTGGGATAGCAATGTGGTGTTTTCACTTGGATGCAGCCATGAACTGGAGCACCATGGCATTTCACAGAGCTCCACAGAGGGCCAATTTAAATCATCCTTAATAGCGTATGATCTTTTCGTGGCTGCATGGTCGCAGCACCTCAGCAGAAATGCCAGGAGGACACATGGCACCCGCCAGGTGTCAAGTTCCCAGGCTTGGCAAGCAAGCTGATGCCCGTGGACCAGGAGCCGTGTGTCGCCCGGCGCTGCTCGGCGCCTCGTCAGGTCAGCCTGGAAAGCTTTAGTTGAGCACTTTTCAACTTCCATGGCGATCCTTGTGAATGCCACACCTTGTTTGTTTGTTTGTTGTGCAGTTAACCGGAGGACTGGTTTGTTGTGATCCTCGGGTGACGTCGACAAACACCTGGCTCGGGAATCCTTTGGATTCCCGATGTCCCCCCCCCGCGGCCACCTGTGACAGCATCGACGGGCTTTTGACTGACACCTTTGGATTCTGGATTGTCATCCTCTCCGGCCAGACGGGGTCAAAATGCTTGCTGGAGGCTTGTGAGTTGAAGTTGGAATCCCATACTCGCAAGTGTGAACAGAATATTCAGGAATGTATGTGCAGGAGTTTTTTCTCTTTATTTCAAGCACTGCGTGGCCTTCCGCAACGTTAGTTGTGATCTCAGGTTCATTTTAATCAGTTAAAGAGAGTTTGATTGTGCTTTGGAATCAAACCTGAGCTTAGAGTCACTCGTCCTGAATGTGATTCTATGTCGTCTGCTAGATGGTACACTCTCATTACAGCTAGTTGGACCGATTCATGTAGTAATCGTCACTCTAATGCAAGGTGCAACAACCGTTGTTGTCTCAATCTCCACACAGGACTTGATGTTGGTTATGGACCATCAATACAAGAAGAGACCGGACACTTGTTCAGATCGGACAAGGCAATATTATTCCGCTAAAACCAGCAGTGCAAACGACTTGGCTCAGATGCTCACAGAGACATGTTCACAACCTAGCATCATCCAGTGATCGGCAATAGTCAACAATTCAAGGGTTTGTTTTGTCTTATTTATGGCCATATAAAGTAAATAGAAGCTTCTTTTATAAAAAGGTAATATTAGCATTTTTAATTTTTATTATTTTATTGTCTATTATCTATATTTTAAAGATAATTTGCTAAAATATTTTCATTTGAGCTCCTCTATAATATAATCATTCTTTTTTTCTTTCACTTAATAGCCGTGTTATTACATGATAATGTTCAAAATTTTTAGGATTTGTGAACCAAATTTGATTGTGTCAAAAACATAAAAATACAGAGCAAGAGACTTGAATTAGGACAAGGTTTTAAGAAAAAATCAACAAGAATTTGAATTAACTAGACGAGTACATGAAAAACATCAAGAACGGTGAGCTAGAACTCCAAGAAATGCGTTATCAAGACTGAAGAACTCTTTAGCCTTGATCCTTATAGATATTCTTGTCTAGGATGCTTCTTGAGCGGCTTCCATCAAACTAAGAAGCTTCTTGAGCAGCTTTTATCAATTGGGAAGCTTCTTGAGTTCCTTCCACTAATTAGGAAGCTTCTTGGATTCCTTCCATTAATTAGAAAACTTTTTGAGCTACTTTCACTAACTAAGAAGCTTCTCAACCGACTTTCACTAATTCAAAAAGCTTCTAAAATATTTTAAAAGGTTTTGTAAACCTTTGAAGTATATGTTCCTAATATCACCCCCTTTTTTAATAACAAGTTCCAAGAGGAGCTCGATTTTATTACATACGTAAGAAATCAAGAATACGTTGTATTAATGAAGCTATATATTATAGTATCTATTCTTAGATAATAGATTCTAGTAATTCTTGAAAAAATTACCTATGGCCTTAAGCTAATACCTCCGTTGTTGAAACATCCTATCCAAGGATTTGATCTTTATTGCAGCCTTTAAAATATCCTCCAAACAAGATCTCAAAACTAAAAGGATTAACCTTCCCAATTCAAGCAATGTCACTAAAGCTTGAGCATTGGAATCAAGACTTGTATGGTTGAATCTTGCTTCTAATGGCTCCAATCAAGGTCGTACTTGGCGCTAAAATATATTGACCTCACTTTGCACAATTAAAGGCTGTGAAAATTGCACTAATTTGTTTGAAGCTTGTGTAGCAAACACATCTTCTAAGCCTTGTTCTTTCAATATTTGAAGATTTGTCAAAGTGACTAATTTACTTCTATCACTTTATTTTATCTTGGAATAAATGATTATATACTGATAAATGCTTTAGTTTAACTCTCCCTCTTTTATGAGTATTCTTTGAATCCAATCTTTATTAAGAAGTTATCATTGAATACATTTGGATTTGTAGAGATAGAATCAATAAAACTCTTGTATCTTTTGAGACGCATTGGCAAATTTTTGGCCGATTCCCATAAGCATTTATTAATATTATAGCTTTGCTAATAAATAAGACATTTTAATTTGTCCCATCTTTGCCATGAATCAAGTATCTTTTCAACTTTGTATTCTTCATGGTCTTCAATTTTAATAATAAGGAGCAATTGTTATATTCTTCTTGAAATATAAAACTCTCTATAAGGTTTTAAAAGAGAGACATGAAAAACTAGATGTACCTTCATAATAGATGGTAATTTCAAGTGATATGCTATTAGATTGATTTATTTTTGGTTAAAAATGGTCGTAGCTTATAATAGTCCAACTTATCTCATAGCCACTTAGTCTTGATATTTCATTGAAGAAGCCATACCTTATCTCCAATATGAAAAGCAAGTGGTTGATTCTTGAATTTATTTGTAGATATCTTATAAGCATTTTGAACAATATTATTATATATAAACTCTGTTAATAATAGATACGAGATCCAATCGTCTTATTGATAATTAATGTTACATTGTAAATATTGCTCCAAAAATTAATTAACTCATTTTGTTTGGCTATTAATTTAAAGATGGAAAGCCAAAGAAAGTTTAACATCTATCTTCAATATTTCAAAAAGATATTTCCAAAACTTAGATATGAATTGCGGTCCTTGATTAGATATGATATTATCTAATAGGTCATGATATTGATATATATTATTAAAAAAGAACCTTGCCATTTCTTCATCAGATGCAATCTTTTTACAAAGAATGAAATAAGTCATTTTTATAAGTCGATCAATTACTACAAAGATATTATCTAATAAATTGGATGGTGATAAATTTGTAATGAAATCCATTGAAATAGAAGACTATGACCATCCTGGAATAGGAAAAAATTGTAAGAGTCCATAAGGGTGATATTGAGGATTTTTAAACCTTGAACAGATGTCGCAAGAGAGCACAAAGTCCTTCACTACCTTTTACATTTGAAGTCACCAAAAATCTCAGGAAATAAGTTCCAAGGTCTTATTAAATTCAAAATAACTTATAGCAAAAAAATTATGTCAAGATTAAAAAATGCACAATCGTATTGGTCTTTTTGGAATATACAAATATTCTTCAACATATAGAAGGTCTTTCTCAAGTTTAAACTTATCAACATTTTTTTTCAAGCGTCGCAATTGTATGTCGTGAAGTCTTGCTTGAGAATGCTCCGGGCACCTCGTTATAGAAGATAAAAAGAAATAATAATAACTAGTCCTAACCTCTTTAATCAATCTCTAAACAAATCTTAATAAAATCCTAATTAAACTTTGGCCAAATCCTAAATACTCTAATCAAATCCTAATTAAATCCTAATTATATCCCAGTCAATCTTAATCAAATCTTAAATAATCCTAGTCAACCTTAATCAAGCTCTAACTAAATCCTAACCAAATCCTAAATAAATCCTAAATAATCCTAGTCAAATTCTAATTAAATCCTAATCAAATTGTAAATCATCTTAATCAATTCTAATTAAGTCTTAATTAAATTCTAACTAAATCTTAAATAAATTTTGTACAAATCCTTATCAATTCTAGTCAAACCCTAAACAAATTCTAACCAAATCCTAAAAAAATTCTAACTAAATCCTAAACAAATTTTAATTAAATTCTAAATCAAATCCTAAATCAAATTCTAGACAAACCTTGATCAAACCCTAAGTCAAATCCTATTGAAACCTAACCAAATCCTAACTAAATCCCAAACAAAATCCAAACCAAAACCTAACCAACTTATTTCAACCCTAGGATATTTTAGAATCTCAATATCTATCGACTAAACTGTTGATCTTCCTTAAAAATTTACAAACCTCTTAAAAATTAAATTGACAGCAAGGATATGAAATTTGAAGAAGATGTAATTTACCAATAAGAAAATCAATCCTAAAGTTCAATTAAGTGTCGACTGGCCTCCTTCTCTAACCTTAATATTGATAGTCTAGTACCAATATTTCTTTTTTACACCATGCAATTGATTTTAAAATATCACATACATGTAGAAAATTAAGTCTTCTATATATACACATAAATTTCATTCCAATCCAATTGGTAGATTGCTAGAATTCTAAGAAAACCTAAACGACCCTCAATTTCTAATTTCTGAGATTCCAACCTACATAAACTTCAATAATCTTTGATTAAACCATTAGATCAATTTCAAATTTATAAAATCCTATAAGCACAACGAATCCACAAAATTTCACTTGTAGATCTAAAACCAATCTTACAAAATGCACAAAAATATAAATCCTAATATATTTCACAAAAATCAGAGTCACCAAATCAACCCTAACTTTACAAAGCCCTTATAAAGTTGTTACAAATTCAAATCACTCCAAATCAATGCTCAAATAAGAATCCTCAAGTATGCTCTCCCACCCAACTCTTTGATCTTCCAAAAGCACCTTGACCCTCTGTAGGCAAGCAATTTTGCACCTCTAGGTCTGATTCCGATCCATGCACATAATTGGTCCTCTCCAGGTATCAATTCTAAGATTTTTAAAGTAAAAATTTCTAAAACCTCACCTTAATTCTTCTCTAAAGATATCTATATTACTTATTTTTCTTATTTACTTTTTTTTATCTTATTTATGGTCCTACAAAATAAGTAGAAGCCTCTCCTATAAAAAAACAACATTAGCCTTTTAATTTTTTTTTACTTTCTTCTCTACTATCTATAATTCTTAGATAATTTTTTTTGAGCTCCTATATATTATAATTATTCCTTTTTTCTTTCACTTAATCGTCATATTACTATATGTTATCTACCCCCCCCCCCTTCCCTATACTTATGCATCCTCCGGCATGTGCCAAAATTTCTTCAATATACTAATATGTGACATTTTCTATCTTGGTCTAATTCTTAATCCTCAATTTGTTCTTCCTCTTTTGTTTCAATATCTTTCAATATATTTTGTTCTTTATCAAAATATATACATACTTCTCTTTGTTTGAATAACTTGACTCGCTTCCTTGTTATAGGTGTCTTTAGTTTTCTTCCATCAAGCTCTTATAAAGAGTATGTTCCATTGTCATAGACCTTTATTACAACATATGATCCAAATCAACGCTTAGAAAATTTTCATAATGTACTATGTTGATTATCCAAACTATTGTCATACACTAGTACTCAATTACCTTCTTCTATTTTTTTAGGCCATAATCAATGTGTTTTATCAAATCTTTCCTTATTCTTTTTCCTTGCTTCCTTCAATCTCTCAATTGCTATTTCAATATTCTCACGTCTTCTTTTTAATTGCTAAATCCATAATGCTAAAAGATCCTCTCTATTAAGATCATCCTTCTAGGGCAATATTTTCCATGTAAGCAGTATTTTTTCTATTGGCATAACATGCTTTTGTCCATACATTAACTCAAAAGACATATAATCAGTTATCGTACTATGAGTTGTACAATTTGCTCATAATGCAAATGGTAGTATCCTTGGCCACTGATGTACCTTGCCATTGCATGCTTTTATTAATGTCTTAATAATAGATGAATGCCCATGCTTACTCTTTCCATTACCTTCTGGATTATATGTTGTTATCTAAGAAACTTTAATTCCTATTCTATCAAAGAGTTCTCTTGCTTCTTTTGCATCCAATTCACCTCTATTTGCAGTGATTTTTTCCATACAACCATAGTAATAAATAATATCTTCTAAAAAGAATCAACATATACTTTTAGTACTCTTTGTTCTTAATACTTGACCTTCAACTATATTACATAAATCTTCACGTGCAAGTACTAAATATTTCATTTGTCCAAGTCCCATAGGCATTGCCACTAAATCCACTATTCACTTATAATATAATGCTAGAGGATAAGTTGGATATAATTCATCTCAATATCAAATATTAGAATAAACTTGATAAGTGTCAGATGATCCTATAAAATCTACCACATCTTTGTATATGCCTTTCCACCAATATATATTTTTTATTTTAATAAAAGTTGCTCAAATTCCTCTATGCCGTGCCCACAAACTCTCATAGAACTCTTTAATAATCTTTTGTTGGGCTTCTAAACCATATATCACCTATTGTAGTACTTTTCTTCTTCTCTTTGGATGCTTCTATAAATATCCATCATGTAGAAAATATCCATAGGTTTTTTTATGGATTTTAAATTTTTTTTCATTTGTCCAATCTTCTTGTCACTTTAATATACTTAGATACTTCCCAACATCTTTCCATTCACTTTCATATAAATCTCTTGAAAAGGATTCCACTAGTATATTCAAACATACATCTTCTTCCTTTGATAATGTATTAGTATAAAACTTTGTGTCCACATCATCTTCTAAATCAATTATATCTTTTTCATCATAATACCTCGCCCTTAATAATATATTTATAACTGAATTATTTTTTTCATTACTGTGCTTAAATTTTGAATTCATAGATTTAATTTATATTATCTATCTTAATATAATAATATCAGGAGTTGAACAACTTGTAAATATGTCTAATAAAGGTAGACAATCTGTTTTTATAACTATTGAAGCTCCTATCAAATATTCTTTTTTATTTTTCATAGCTATTATTACACCTTATAAATCTCTTTTAATTTTTGTATATGTCCTTTGTCTAATATTCAAAACCTTTATTCCAAATCTTACTACATATCTATTCTCTTGTTCATCATCTTTTCCAATTATCCAATCTATTTCAATTGGACTTGCATCAACTATCAATATCACTAGGCTTCTATATTCATTATCTACTTTTTTCAAAGTTGGAGGTGAAGAAAGAAGTTCCTTCAATTTCTCCATAGATCTTTTTTGTTTTTCTTTCTATTGAAAATTTTGATTCTTTCTTACCAACTCATATATTGGATCTGCTACATGTGCAAAATGAGGTATCTACATATGATAGTAAATACATGCTCTTAAAAATCTTCTGACTTTTTTTGTATTTGCACATTTTTTTATCTTTTTAATAATTTCTATCTTTTCATTACTTGACTTATGTCCATAAGAACCACACATATGCTCAATAATAAATATCTCATTTATCCCAAATATAGATTTAGTACTTGATAAGGTCAAATGTACCTCTTTCAATTGTGATAAAATCTTTTTACAATCAATAATATGATTTGCAACAAATCTTCTACAATCCTTTTGATCAAATGTTTCATCTTTTTCTTCTTTTGTACATCCTTTTATTGGAACATCATCTAAGAATGGCATAGTTTTTTCTAGTATAAAGTCTCTTAATACTTTGTTCATCGCATTCATCATATGAGCTGTTGAATTAGTAGCCTCTTGAAGCAATGTACACATTTTTATTAAATCTAATGGAGTCTTCATAGTAATTAAATCTCTACTTTGTAATGCCAATTAGAATTGATTATATCTTGAGTAAAAATCTCCCATTGAATAGATAACTCTTCCAGCAAATGCTTCTATAAATTCATCCACAATCGGACTTGAATCCATATTTCTAATAGTCACTTTATTTATAAGTTGCATATCTTGTATAAACCTCATTGTTCCATTTTTCTTTGGTACTGTAAACCATTGATTAGAATAAGGTGCAATAAATGGTTCTAAAATCCCCATTTTAATCTTTTTGTTGAGTAAATTTACTAATTTGGATAAATATATTTTTGATACTGGAATTGGGTGTAAATTCCATGGTTTATGAAGAATAGTAAAAATAACCATAGGTGCTACAATACTTAGATCAACACATCTGATTTTATGTGCTTCAAATACAAAAGCCTTTCCATGTTGTGAAAGCATTTTTCTAAAATATTTTTCTTCACATTTTGTCAAAAATCTATCACATCCAACCTTTAATCCATCTAATATAGCATTTGTAAATTCATACCCTATCTTCCTAGGATCCCTTAAATTTGGTTGTATAGATTCTTCCATCTTCTTTTCTTCACAATTCAATGGTAATGGCAAAGCCATTGATTTAATCTTTTTTTCCACTGATTTATATTTAGTCTCAACACGTATCTTTTGGTGACTTAAGATTTCTATAAATTTTTGAATTTCATCAAAATATTTTTTTGAACATACATTAATAACTCTATTTTCTCCTTGTAATCCATATTACAATAAATAAGTTAATTCTCCCACAATATCTGTAGATCCAACTTCTTCAAATATTCCTAAAATAAATTTATCTTCAATCAATTCTTCATTTTCTTTTAAGATTTGCTCCATATTTTTAATATAACATTTGTCTATTCTTTTCATCTTATCAATAGTCTTAAAAGACAATACACAATCTTGTCTCAATCCAGTAAGTCTAATAGATAATATTTTCTCTTTTAAACTAAGCGGGAACATTTCTTTCTCTAATTCATTGCAATCCCGCTTTACAATAATGCATGGTAAAAACCCTCAAGGTCTTCAAAATTTTCATTTGATAATGGCTTTTCTCTCAACTTATCATGATTTCATTCATAGTTGACACAAATAGTCAAAAATTGAACTGCTCTCATTCCATCTTGGCTTCTTATCCTTGGATAGGCTGAACCATCATCCATTACCTTTGTCTTTGTTTGTGTGGTGGTAATATATAATTATCCCAATATAATAGGATATGTAGACATTTCTTATAGAAAGAAATATTGTTCATGCATAACATCTTTTATTATCACCTTGATATTTGAATAAGCTCCATATAAATCTCCCTTTGAATTCTTTGCTGATCTTATAATCCACCCATATTGAATATCAATAGGCCATTTTTTCTTTTTATATAGCTCTTTTGATATCAAATTGATCTCAGAACTATGATGAATTAATGCCACAATTGGTTCCTCCAAATCTCCCAATTTTATTAAAGTTTCTATAGTAGCCTTTGTCCAATGATTTCAAGAATAATGACTAGATGGTTGAATCCCATTTCCTTCTTTTGTAAGTCCAACTCGTGAAACATCTCCTAAAACTTGTATTTTATCTTTTTTATCTATACTGTTTTTCATTGCTTTTTTTCGTTGTATGTTTGGTATCATAATATCTCTTATAAATTACCGTTTTTTCTTTATTATATTAATAATAACTTCATGAAATTCACGCTTTATAATTCCTAAATTTTACCAATTGTAAATTCAATCTTTCTCCCTAAAATCCGTTCTTCTAATATCTTCTTCAAATCTGTAGTAGCCTCAATATCTGATTGTAATTTATATGTAGAAGTCTTTTCTTTTTCTTTTAGAATTTCCTTCTCTTTTATAGAAACATTTTTCACTTCCTCCTCATGCATAGGGTTTTTTTATTGTCTTGCTTTATCTCCTCTTGTGATCCTTTTTGATGGCCTTTTATTAATTTCATCTCTTCTTCATTTTTCTTCTATTAATGCTTCATGTTGATTTCTTGCAATATGAGCATGCATTGATAATCCATCTATTAGATCATTCCACCCAATAATTTGTCAAATATTATTACCAACACGTTTTAAATCATTTGTAATATATATATATATATATATATATATATATATTTTTCAGTATAATTCATTGCATTTGTCTACAAAGAGTAAGATTCTTTTTAAAGTTCAAAATTTATATTTAAATATTTGCTTTGATTTACTTCTGTCCAATATGTTGATGCTTCCTTACTTGAGATTATATGCACTTTAAAAGCATATTTCATAAATATCTTCATTCCTGTTTTATCAAATTTTTTTTAAAATTTTTCTCTACTTTTTTTCAAGTGTATCATACCATCTTTAAAAAAAATAATTCCTTTATGTAGCACATCTAAAAATTCTTTACACTCCCTTCTTGAATGTTCCATGCTATCACATTATATGTACTTATGTACTATACCTTCCATTGGTCCTAAATTTTATCTTGTTGATACCTTTAATGATTGACCCTTCTCTTCAAGTTTTGCAAATTTCATTTGTAAATCTCACATTCCACATATGATCTCATCTATATTCATTTCTTCTTTCTTTGATGTAGATATTGAAGGTTGAATCATAGATGTAGGATGATTGGTAGGCAATTTTACCTTAGATGCTTGCAATGGTCTTTGAATATCCATCCTATCCTTTCTCCTTTTTCTTTTTGCAAGCAATCCTATTGCCTCTTCTATTTCTTTGCAATTTGATATCAATCCTTCTTCTTCTTCTTTATCTTCAAGCAATATTTCTAATTTTTTTTGTAACTCTCCATCAACCACTTGAAGAAAAAGTTCCACTTTACTTGGATCTAATAGTTTCCTTTCCTTCTTTAATAAATGAAAATATTGTCTTCCAAATTCTCTTAATAATTTTGTTGCTTGAAGATCCTTCTTAGGCCTTTCAATCTATTCAAAAAATGACTTTTTTGTAATTCAATCATTGTCTTCTAAAAAATATTCATCCTTCAATATTTGAGAAAATTTCTCCCATGAACCTCCAATATGTCCTATAATAGACTTCACATGATTCCTTATTTCTAATGCAATAGCCAATTGGAATAATTGAACCATCTCTTTCTCAGAAACATGCTTCAATTTTATTTCTTTCATATAATATCTTAAATATATTGTCATATTTTTCCCTTCAAATTGATCAAATTTATCCACAACCGCTTGTAATGCTTTGTTTGCCATACCTTCTTTGCGATCTTTAACCTATTATTGTATAAATAAAGCAAATGCTTTGAACATACTTGCAAACTTAGGATCAAAATACATGCCTTGTCTTCTATTAGTACTTCCACTTGTAGCTCCACTTAAAATACCATCCATAGATCCTCCTTCCATTCTCTTGCCTTCCTTTTCTATAATTCAAATAAATCAAAAAAATCCAATTACCTTCCATCTCAAGCTTTTCACATTGGATTCACCAAATATGTCATATGTTATGAAGTCTTGCTCGAGAATGCTCCAAACACCTGACTATAGAAGATAAAAGAAAACAACAATAACTAGTCTTAATCTCTCTAATCAATTTCTAAATAAATCTTAATCAAATCTTAATTAAATCCTAACAAAATCCTAAATACTCTGATCAAATTCTAATTAAATTTTAATTAAATCCTAATAAACTTTGATCAAAATCTAAATAATCTTAATCAATCCTAATCAAATCCTAACTAAATTCTAATCAACCTTCGTCAAATCCTAAATAAATCTTAACCAAATTTTAAATAATTCTAGTCAATTCTAATCAAATTTTAATTAAATCTTAACTAAATTCTAATCAAATCCTAAACAATCTTAGTCAATCCTGGTTAAATCCTAATTAAATCCTAAACAAATCCTAATTAAATCCTAATCAATTTTAATAAAATCTTAACTAAATTCTATTCAATTTTAGTCAAATCCTAACTAAATTCTAATCAAATCTTAAACAATCCTAGTCAATCCTAGTCAAATCCTAATTAAATCCTAATCAAATCTTAAATAAATCTTAACTAAATTCTTATCAACCTTGATCAAATCCTAACTAAATCCTAACCAAATCCTAAATAAATCCTAAATAAATCCTAATCAAATCCTAAATCAAATTTTAAATTAAATCCTAAATCAAATCTTAAATTAAATTCTAAATCAAATCCTAGAAAAATCTTAATCAAACCTTAAATTAAATCCTATTGAAATCCTAACCAAATCTTAACCAAATTCTAAACAAAATCCTAATCAAAACCTAACTAATTTATTTCAATCCTAGAGTATTTTAAAAAAGCACCTACATCTTATATAAAACTTATATCAAGGTACTCTTATAAGATATAAGTTTTATTGATATTTTTGAAAATAGAAGTATTATGTATAAAAAAGTTGAAGGTTTAAAATTTAAAAAATAAAAAAATAAAATAAAATAAAAAAACTACTTAATATTAAAAAAGAATTATATAAATTAGAGATATTAGAAAATAATAATAAAAAAAATTGGTATTTATGAAGAAAATAAATTAAATAACTCTTTGAAATTAATTACATCAATTAGATTATGAGATGATAATAAGGTTGTAAAAATTTATTCAAGAGAAATCTATTCTATATTTAAATTTTTTTAAGCACTACAGATTATTGTGGAAACAAAATATAAGACAATGGATAAGAAGGTGAAACCTATTACAAGACCTTTGCTAGAAGATTCTAAAGAACAAATGGAAGAAGCATTAAGAAAAAATAGTTTAAAAGATCCAACATATATTGGACATCTATTTATTAAAGAAACTTTTAAAGAATTAAAAATTAAATCTGATGGTTTTTTACTGTTGGAAGAAATTATATATTTCAAAGAGATGCTTACAAAATAAGATAAATCATTTGCTTTTGAATCTCATGAGATAGGATGTATAGATTCTAATATTATAGTTCTTATGGTTATTTTCAGAATATTATATGTGCATTAGAACTTAAGACCAATTCTAGTGCCAAAGGCTCACTTATCTAAATTGATGGATTTATTGAAAGAAAAGATATAAATGAAGATTTTAGAATCTTTTATTATTCCATATTCTAGCCATTGGTTTATGATTACTAAAAAAATGGATCACTATAATTTATTCAAGATATGCAATCAATAAATGCAATAACTATAAGAAATGCATGTATAAGACTTTTAATAAATGAGTTTACCAAAGCATTTGCACAAAGGATAATTTATTCAATATAAGATTTATATTTTGACTATGATGAATTTCAACTTACATATAGAAGTAGAGATATGACAACAATGAGAATATTGCTTGGACTGCTTAAAATATATACTCTTCTATAAGGTGCTACTAACTCAATTGTACGTATGATGAATAGAATAAATAAGGTGTTGAAAGACTTCATTTTTAAAAAAACTATGTTTTTCTTAAATGATGTTCATATAAAGGAATATAAAGAAGAAAAAAAAAGATGAGACTTTAGACTAAAGGGAGTGTCGCAAGTATGTTTTTGATCATATATAAGATTATAAAATGATTTTAATTCAACTTTTAAAAGTTCATCTTATATTATTTGGAACAAAATCTATATTTGGAATATAAGAAGTTATGATTGTTGGACATTTATGTGGATTTTATGGAAGAAAATAAGATCTAAGCAAAGTTGATGCAATTGGAAGGATGAAGAAGACATGTGACTTTTTAACAAAAGTATGTAGGTTTTTGGATGTGTGTATGTTTTATTATATATGGATTTATCATTACACTATTGTGTAGCATAAACTTCAATCTAAAAATGTATTAGATACTTGGCTATAGAAAATTTTCTTGTAATTTATTGATAAGATTTTAATAAATAATTTTTTTTTTATAAAAAAGATAAATAACAAGACAATATTATTTTAAAAAAATTATATTGATAAAATCTCTTATATTTAAATAGGTTTATATATAAAATCTTTCTATAGCATATAAAAAATCTTTAATATCTTTTTTATAGAATCTCAAATAGCCAATTGATGATAAATTAGAATATTAATAACTTTCAAGAAAAATTCATAATCCATTTTTAAAATCCCATCTTTAGATTGAAATTGTATTATAACTTCATAAATCTATTTTTCTACTTCTATAAAATCTTGGCTCCTAAAAAATCCCTTTAATTTATACAAAGGGCTCAAATTGCAACAAAATCTTTCAATAGCTTAATCACCTGTAAGGATTTATTTCTTTTTAAATTTTAGAGTTCAATAACTCTTGATCTAATTGTTCAATTTTTATTAAATTTTTCCAAAATATAGATAATACTCTTAAGCTTCATTAAAAAAACATTCACTTACAGATTCACTTTTGATTGTTTGATATCTTAAAAATACTAATATGTGCTTAAAACCTTGGTTTATAGACACTCAAGCACTATTTTCTTCATATCTCATAAGTCTAAAATTCTAATATTATAAAATCTTTGCACACAGTTTTATAATATGAAGATACACACTTTTAAAATTTTTGAGCCAAAAATTTATCAAATTGCCTAAAATATGCCTTAAAATATAACTATTAATTAAGTGGTGTTACTTACTGCCCTTTGATTATAAGTACTAGTTTCAACTTCCAATATTTCCTTCATCATTGCTTGCATTTTATCAAGTTTTATATAAAAAATATAGCCAAGAAAATATTCTTTCCAATCTTGGTTGTTGCTCCTCTATTGCTTTTTGTATACGCAAGTTATATCCAAAAGAGTGATAGTAGGTACAATTTCAACACCTTAATTTTGAGCGCCTATATCTCTTTTATAAAAAGTCCAAATCACATAATGCTTTCACCAAAACCATAATAAATAAATCCAAAATTGCTGAATCTAGCCTTTGATGTTCAAATTCTATAAAAAAATAAACCCTAATCCCTAAAAAGACCTTGTGCAACCTCCTTGAAGCCCATTGGACATGACTTTTGGCCAATAGGAATAGAGACTTCTATCATCTATCTCCATTCATTCACATAGATGGCTTAACTACTTCTTTTCACATTAAAAATCCCTTTCCAATCCTTTTTTTAAAAAGATTTACATGATATGTGTTCTAAATACCAAATAAAAGAAGTAAATAGGATTTCAAAGGTCACCAATGTATAATAAAGATGACTTAAGATATATAAAAGTTTTTATCAATATAAAATCAACCTCAAAAGTCACTATAAAAATAAAAATAAAGATTGTATAAATTACAATAATAGCCTTTTTAATGGATCTCTTTTAAACTAACAACCTAACTACATTTTATAATCAATAAAATTCTATTAATATGGCTCTCACTTAGTAGTATAATAAATTATATATTAAATATATATGTATAATATTTTCACATGGTAGCTAAACTACAATATGATAATGTTGATATATCAAATCCATTATATAAATTATTACAAAAAGGTTATCAATTTAAATAGATGGAGAAGCATACTAAAGCAATACAAAGACTAAAGGTGTTATTGTTATCACCTCCAATTTTAAGAAAAGTTGACTATTAGTACAATAGATAAATATTTCTTATTATAGATATTGATTCTATTGCTATTGGATGGATTGTAGGTCAAGACAATTTCAGTAGATATAAATTTGCAATTTGATTTAGAGCTAAGATTTTAAATATTTACCAACGTGCATATTCACAAGTAAAAAGAGAGCTATAGAAAGTTATTTTGGCAATGAAAGTTGAAAAAGACTATTTAATTGGTACAATGATAGTAATTGAAACAAATTGCTTGTCATTGCTTGGAATGATAATTAATTGTATGATACCAAATATAACGATACTAAGATGGATTACTTATATCAAATCATTCAATCCAAAGTTCATGCATATTACTGGGAAAGATAATTTAATAGCAGATCTCTTATCTTAAACAAGATATGATAATGATAGTTATTGAATACCTTAATTACGTAAGAAAATTGGCCTATAAAAAAAAAATTAATTTAAAAAAAAAAAAAGCATATGGATTTTTGCTTCAAAAAATATTCTTATGGAAGAAATCAAAAAAAGGAATTGGAATGCCACAATGAATAATAGGCAATAAGAAAGACCAACAAAAATTATTAAGAAAATTTCACAACAATCTATAGGCGGGACATAGGAGAATTTGGACCACATTTGCTAAACTTAAAGAGCAATATTAGTGAAAAAATATGTATCAAGATATTATTTTATTTGTAAAATTATATAAAACTTGTCAAACATATTTTAATATACAATATTGAGATGGTTTATATCCAACATATTCTTTGGCTATTTATTTTAAATGGGTTGTTGATTTGGTTATTATGCCAATTGGATTATGACAAATGAGATATTTAGCCTTAGCTTGTAAGGATTTATCAAATCAAGTTGAAAGAAGAGCATTAAGAACAAAGTCTATTGAAAGAATTTGTAGATTTTTATTTGAAGATGTTATTTGCTACTATGAATGTATAGAAAAGATGACTACAAATTGTAAAAAATTACATATAAGAGAAGCTTGTAATTTCTTTGAAAAGTGTAGAGTTAAAATTTTTATTAACTATTGCTTATAACGTAGAAGGAAATGTAAAAAGTGAACATGGTCATCCACCAATTATAAAAGCATTAATTAAAACTTATAATAGAATGAAAGAATAGCCTTGATTCTTATCATTTAAATTGTCAACTGATCAAATAATTTATACTTTAGTAATGGAGTACATGCCTATTGAGCTTATGACAGGTCAAAAATCTATTATGTCGATTGAAAAAAAAGTATTGACTTAAAATGTGCTACCATAGGAAGATGGATTAATAAGAGAAGAATTTTTAGCTATTAAAATTCAGCAACTTGAACATATATCAAAAGATGTGCAAATAGAATTAGAAAGGTTGAAAAAGACAAGGTTACAAAACAAGGCTCAATTTTATAAACAACATCAATTAAGGCCTAAAGCAATTGAAGAAAGTGATTGGATTTTGGTCTATAATAGCAGTTTGGATAATCAACATAGTATATTATAAAATTTTTCTAAACAATGGTTTAGATTGTATATAATAACAATGGTTTATTATAATGTAATCTATTTGCTAAGAGAGTTGGATAGAATAAAGTTAAAAATACCAATTATTAGAAAATAAGTGAAGATATTTAAACATCAATATTTAGAAGCCAATGTAGAAGATCTTGTTAAAGACTTTCATTTTTCAAGTCAAGAAGATGGTTTTGATTTGGATAAAAAAAATAATAAAGAAAAAATTGATAAAGACATTGAAGACTTGGTATGAAGCCAATATCAACATATGATTTATTTGGCATATATCAGAAGATGCTCAAGTTCAAAGGAGGTGGATATTGTATTGTAATACAATTATAAAATGAAAGGACAAAAAAAAACTTATATTATAGAAAATCTTTGTTGAAGACTAAGTTATAAAATTATTTTTAAAAAAATAGATAAAAAAATAATAAAAATAGAAAGATAATAAAAATATTTTTTATTAATGCTATCTTTTTATAAAAAAAACTTCTATTTACTTTGTAGGACCATAAATAAGATAAAATAAAGTAGATTATCAAAAATACTACTACAAGCATCTTAAGATTAAAATAAAGTGTAGTTTTTAGCAAAAATTATCTAAGAAACTTTTAGATAGATACTCGGGGAGGGCCAATTATGATCCAGGGTCAAAACTAGATTCTAGAATACAAAATTATGTGCCTATGGTAGATAAAATCTTCTTTGATTGATCACAAAGTGGTACTTGAGAGCAAACTTTAGAAAAAAAATTTAAGCATTGGTTTTGAATAATTTGGATAGATATTAGCTTTGTAAGAGCTCTACAAAGTCAAGGTTGATTTAGGTAACTCTGGATTTTGTGAAATGAAAAGGGATTTATATTTTTGAGCATTTTATGAGCTTGGTTATAGATCTATAAGTCAAATTTTATAACTTTGTAACTATAGTTTTATTAAGTACATGTTATAAGCTTAAACTTGATCTAATGGTTTAATTGAAGGTTATTAAAGTTCAAATTGGTCAAGATCTCAAAAATTGGAATTTAAGAATCAATGAGGAATTTAAGATATCTTGCCATTTATTAATTGGATTGAAGTGAGAATTATTTGTATATATGGTAGACTTAATTTTTTACTTATATGTGAATTTTGAAAGAAATTGGATAATGCAAAAAGAAGATATTGGTATTAAGAGATTGGCATCAAGGTTGGAGAAGGAGTTTAACCTATATCCAAGCAAAGTTTTGGAATTATCTTCTATTTGGTATGTTGGATCTTTTATAAAAAATTTATGCATATTGCCAACTTAGTTATTAAAAGATGTGAAAACTTTGAGTCAAAATCAACAATTCAATCATTAGCTATTGAAGTTTCAATTTATTATAAGATTTATTAAGATATATTTAGGATATGATATAAGATTTGGTTAAAATTTGTTAAGATTCATTTAGGATTTGATTAGGATTTATTTAGAAGTTAAGATTTGATTAGAATTTGATTAGGATTTTTTTAGGATTTAAAATTTGATTAGGATTTTATTAGATTTTATTTAAGATTTAAAATTTGATTAGGATTTTATTAGAGTTTGATTTAGGATTTGACTAGGATTTGATTTAAGATTTGACTAAAGATTGATTAGGATTTGATTTAGGATTTGATTTAAGATTTGATTTAAGATTTGACTAAAGATTAATTAGGATTTGACTTAGGATTTGATTTAGGATTTGATTTAGGATTTGATTAGGAATTGACTTAGGATTTGGTTAAGATTTGATTTGGAATTTTGAATTAAGATTTGACTTAGGATTTGACTAAAGTTTGATTTAGAATTTGATTAAGATTTGATTATAATTTGATTAATATTATATTAGAATTTATTTAAGATTTGATTAAAATTTGATTGAAATTTATTTAGGATTATATTAAGATTGTTAGATTTTTGGTTAATTACAACATATAAGTGTATCTTCTACAACCAAGTGTCTAATGTATTTTCAAATAAGGCAATATATAATATGACAACACATCTCTACTTAAGTCATATAAGACAATAGATATACAAAAAAGAAGACAAATGCCACTACTTCATATAGAAGTGGACAATAATAAAGAATTTGAAATAGAAGAGATCTTAGATTTGAGGTGGCACTGAAATAGGTTAGAATATCTTATACAATGGTATAGATAGGATATTAGTGAATGTACATAGAAGCTATCCAAGAATCTAGTAAATGCATCAATGAAAATTAATGTATTTCATTGACAACATCCATCAAAATTAAGATAAAGAGACCAAAAAACCTTTGCTATAAAATAAACTAGATTCAATGAAAATCTCATTCTATCTTGTATCATTAATATTTATTTCTTTGGATTCTAGAGCTAAAAAGATGGAAAATCAACTAGCAAATTTTATTCAAGAGCTATCATTTGCTGACTTATTAGATAAGACATTACAACTATTACAACCTTGAAAATGACAGAATAAAGATGAAGATCTTTAAAAATGATATATTCTTCCTTGAATTAAAAGTGAGATATATTTGATATCACAACCTTGGAAGAAACTTCCGATGTTTGATGATACTTTTAAAGGTAAGAACTACTTTTGATGGTGTTTTAAATGTTTTATTTAAAAAAAGTTATGAAGGCTCTAACAATGATCAAATATTAGGATGGTCCTCTTGCCCTAGTATGAAATACTATGAATGGCTGAGAGGACATAACAGCTATTTTTGAAGAAAATAAAGATTAGAATATGTGACAAATATAATTCAATACATCTTGGATTTTTTCAACATATAATCATTATTCCTTATGGAACTCATTCTTATAAGGGCAGATATTGTTATAGATATAAGATTTATTCTAATAGTTATCTAAATAATATAGATAAAAATAGATTGATTTAATAATATCTTCTAAAAAAACTTTTTAAAATCTTTATAGATATAATTTCATCTTTATATATATTTATAGGTGATTGATAGATTAAAAATTTGGCCAAAAAATTAGACATGTCTTACACATGTTGGTAGCTTATAAAACAAGTTAATTATGTGGTACATATATAAGAAAGATGTCTTATAAGTTTGACATGTGTCTTGTTAATTGGACATGTTGTCATGTTGTGACACGATTATATGGTGAAACTATGACTAAAAATTATTTTTCAATTAATACTCTATTATCTTATTCAACAAGAATTCAACATATTTTTATAAGGTTTTTATGAAAGCCTTTTAGTTTATTTTCTTCACTTAATAGCTAGTAGATAAGGATTAATTAGTAATTTTACCTTTTAAGCTGTAGTAATTCTTTTATTGCCTTAGACAGGCCATAAAATGATAAAAATATGATAAAAAAGATAAATTATTAGCATGATTGATACTAGGATTAAATTGAGGATAGGATCAGGCTATAAAATCCCTAGGATAGGTTAGATTGATACCCGGGGGTTGGCCGTTTGTAAGATAGGATCAAAATCAGACCTTTGGCCACAAAAATGGCCGCCTAGGGCAAAATACAAAATTTTTTGTAGATCAGATTTTGAAATTGCATAGCTAGCTTGAACCTTGTTCTAAGGATATTAAGCTTATTGCCGTAGGATTTTAGATGACTTTATAATCATTGTTCAAAGTCAAGGTTTGTATTGGTGTTTTGGATTTTATATAAGACAATGATGGCTTGCATTCTTAAGTGATTCGTACAATCTGTATAGCATCTACGGTTCAAAATTTGTTACTGTCTGGATTGTTGGGTGTGCTAAGTGTATAACAAATTTTGTATTAATCTAATGATGTAATGAGGAGATATTTGGGCTTTGATACAAAGGATTGTCAGAAGTTGGCAGTTTAGGGTTGGATAGGGTTTCTCTGATAACTAAAGATCTATAAATTGGAAGTATGTAAATTTTGGCATGGTCATAGAAGACTTAGAGATCAAACTACAAACTAAGTTTGAACTGAAGTTAACACTTGAAGAAGGAGAAATCACCACTGGAATTTTTGCATCAATTTTCAAGTTAGTAGCTGAGTGTCATTAGTGTGGTTTATGGGCATTTTCTCGCAATTTGTAAGTTGGGTTGGGCTGAGTTTTTTTAAACATATAGAAGGCTTATTCTAACATTTATGTGCAAAATTTCACACTAAGTGGAGAGTTGGATTAAAAGTTATAGCTTATCAAAGCTCACTAATTAGGATTAGGGCTGGCAAAGAAAAATAAAAATTGCTTAAATATAAAAGAAATGAGGCTATTGGAATATATGTATGGTTGTTGTTACTAAAAGGAGTATTTTTAAACACTTTTGAATTGAACTTTAAATTATATTCTTCATATATAGATAAAACCTATTAGGATTTCTTGATTATTTGCAAACACAACTTTACCTTCTACAACCAAGTGCCCAGTGCATTCTTGAACAAGAAAACATGTAATACGACAATGTATTAGAGGTTCTATAGAGCATTGCTATATTACTCTTAAATAGATAGTATATATAGAGACAAGAGTGAAGCCTTCTTTACTCTTATCAATGTCTTTTTTTATTCTTAGTCTTGTTTCAAGAGTCTCTACTCTTCTTGTCTTTGACAATAGCTATTCTAGTTTAATATTATATTATCTTTGAATGATTCTTTATTCCTTTTGAATGACATAAGAATATTCTAATACTTAGGTTGTTTATATTTTATATCCTTGATAGTTTTCACTATGAATTTTGAATCTAGCTTGATTGTGAAGAATGATATTTAGAACTTATTGGAGCTTTTAATATGCATTTATTCAATTTTGGCAAATGAATATATAAAATTAAATTTGGCATTGTGGATGGATTTGATTGCTTCAAAGCTTATACAATAGCTCAAGAGTTTGAATAAGGACATAAAATTAATTATCAAGAAATATTTGTTTCTATAATTTGATAGGAATCAATACATTTCATGTCAAGAACACAAGAATACAGAACAAGGAATTTGAAATTAGGACAGGATTTCCAAAAGAAAATCAAAAACTTAAATTAAACAGATGAGTACACGAACAACACTAAGAAAGGTGAGTTAGAACTCCAAGAAATGTATTGCCGAGACTAAAGAACCCTTCAGTCTCAACTCCTATATATATTCTTGTCTAGGATACTTCTTAAGCAACTACCATCACATCACGAAGCTTCTCAAGCAGCTTCTACTAACTGGGAAGCTTCTTGAGCTCCTTCAACTAATTGGGATGTTTTTTGAGCTCCTTCTACTAACTGGGAAGCTTCTTAACTGACTTTTATCAACTAAAAAACTTCTCAACCGACTTTCATTAACTTGAGAAGCTTCTAAAATATCTCAGAAGGTTTTGTGAACCTCCAAAGTATATGTCCCTAACATCACCCCTCTCTCTAGCGATAAGTTCTAAGAGGAGCTCAGTCTTACTACATATGTAAAAAATCAAGAATACACTGTATTAATGAAGCTATATATTCTGTTCTCCGTTCTTAGGCAATAGGTTCTACTGGTCCTCGAAGAAATTGCCTATGGCTTTGAGCTATTACCTCTATTGTTGAGATATTCTATTTAAGGATCTGATCTTCATTACGGCCTTCAAAACATCCTCTAAATAAAATCTCAAGATTAAAAGGATTCAGCTTTCTAAGCTCAAGCAATATTACTAAAGCTTGAGCATTGAAATCGAGACTTGCATGATTGGGTCTTGCTCCTAATGGCTCTAACCGGAGTCGTACTTGGCACTGGAATGTCTAGTCTTCACTTTGCTCAACTGAAGGCTGTGAAATTTGTACTGATTCATTCGAAGCTTGCTTCACAAACAAATCTTCTGAATCTTGTTCTCTCAATGCTTGAAGATTTGACATGGTGACTAGCTTGCTTCTACTACTCTTTTCTAGACAACTATATATTGATGAAGGCTTTAGTTTAATTCTCTTCCTCTTTATGAATATTCTGTAGATCCAATCTTTACTAAGAAGTTATCATCAAATATATTTGGATTTGTGGAGATAGAGTTGATGAAATTCCTGTACCTTTTGAGGCGCATTGGCGAGATTTGTAGCTGATTCTTATGTGCACTCATTAATGTCATAGCCTCACCAATGGACAAGATATTCCAATTTGCCCCATCTTCATCGTGAATCAAGTACCTTTTCAACCTCGTATTCTTCATGGTCTTCAATTTCAACACTAGGCGGCGATTGTTGTATTCTTCCTGGAATGTGCAATTTTCTATAAGCTTCTAAGAGAGAAACATGAAAAATTAGATGTACCTTCACTGCGGTGTCGTGGTGAGAGTCTTAGCCCTAAGAAACACTGGGTCTTTTGTGCCTCTCGTTTCTTAAGTGCAAGAAGAGATTCATAAAGTTCATAAAACTGAAGATTTTACATAAAAACATACTTTATTAATCTTGCCATATTCTGCCTTTAAAAACCCGCCTTCAAATTTGCCCATAAATCCTAGGATATCATATCAATTGAAGCAAAATTTGAACACAAAGTACTTAAGGAAGTAAAGAAGCAAACCCCATAATCCTTTTGATTATAGCTCATGTGGTTGGAGAGAACCATGTTGTCAAAGAAACCCCTCCATGCTGCCTTTGATTCTGGACCCCCTTTGCTTCACACCTTCATTGCTCCTCATTATCAAAACCCCAAGTATTGAAATTTGGTAGGCTTGTTGCTTGCTTTATGTTGTAAACATCCTCCAATTTTTGCTCCAAAACTCCTCTTGGAAATAGAGTTATAGACTCTACTCTCCTCCTTTAATTCTGTCTTCTACCAACTCTGGATCCGACTACAAATTTCCTCATAATTCTTTAACCATAACTCCAATAGCAATCAGTTTTTTACACAACTTAATAGACTCATATATCTACAAACCCCAACAAATTTTACTCGAAATGCTACTTTGATCACAAAGATATGCTCCCCCAAACTTCACTGACTTAGAAATAGACCCCTATCACTTTGAAAGAGCATAACATTTTTTTTATAAGATAAATGAGTATCAAACTTACCCTCATCTCTTTCTTAACTTGCTTAGATCACGTCTATCAAATTTCACACTCAAATTCACTCCCTAACTTCATTCATACCCAAAAAAACCCACACACACACTCTGCCCATACAAACCCCAATTCTGCTTTCACTCTATTTCTCTTTTCACCTACATCCGGTTACAATTTCACTCATAACTCTTTGCTCAAAGATCATATTGACTTAAGATTTTGATTCAAAGTAGTAAACTCAATAAGAAACACAACCCCAACAAATTTTGCCTCTAAAGTCCAAATGGTTCTCAAGAGCCGAGGCCCGAAATTTAGTAAACCTCACTGCCCTAGTCTTAAACACCTGCAACTTTGACGACTCATATCTCCCTTGATACTTAACCAAAAGACATAAAAATTATTTCTATATGTTCCTTATCTTGTCTACTACAAACCCACAAAAAATTTCACTTAAAATCCTCTCTAAGCTTCTTCTACACACAAAAACGTCTACTGCCTATCAAAAGGAAACCCTATCTCTCCAAAAAGAACCTCTCTTCTTCTTCACGACCCCCTTCTTGTCCTCCCGGCCTGGTCTTCCTTCTTCCCTTGGTCAAAGAGACACCTCAGCCATATCTTTCCACCTCTTCAATCCTTTCTTTTGGATTAATTTGAAGGAATCTCACCTTTTGAGGTAAATTTCTATTCTACCTTCTTACTACCATTTTTTTCTACCCACTTCTCTTCTAATTTCAGCCCACAACATTTAAGTTTAGATCTAAAATAGAAGAGAATAAAGGTAAAGTAGATTTAAGATAAAATAGAAAAAAAATCTAATAAGTAGAAAAAACAATTAAGATTAGATTAGAGATAAAAGAGAAAGAACTACATCCTTCACTGCCAAGTCAAAGAAGCTTGTGTGGTTAAGTTCTTAGCTACTTTGGAGTTGACGTGGGTTCGAATCCACTTGACTTCACTGTAGAATTCCTTGGCTTCTTGACTTGGTACTGCTAGTGGGAATTTCAGCAGGAAATTAGTAGTTTGGCCTACCTATCATCCCTGAGCTTGTGATAAATATTATAACCTTCAAGATAATGTGGTTATAACCACAACCCTTTCTCTTTTTCATCCTCTCTTCTTCTAATCTTAATCTTTTTATTTTAACACATTCCTTTATATCTTTCACACTATGTTTTAATTTACAACATGACAGCGGATGGTAATTTCAAGCGATATGCTACTGGATTGATTTACTTTTGGATAGAAAATAGCCTAATCTTTCGTCTTGATATTTTGTCAAAGAAGCTATATCTTATCTCAAATATGAAAAGCAGGTGATTGATTCCTAAATTTATCCAAAGATGCCTTGTAAGCATCTTGAGCTGCTTGTAATTGAAGCTTCAAGATTGTTTGGTATTTTGATAGCTGTTTTGCAAATCCTTCAGCCACTAGATTGTTGTTCTTTGGCATGCTCTACAAGTCAAGCTTCGGATAATACCCATAGTTGGAGTAAAATGATGTTTGCTGAGTTGAAGCATGAATAATATTATAATATACAAAATCCGCTAATGGTAGATATGAAGTCCAATCATCTTGTTGATAATTAATGCTACATCATAAATACTGCTCCAACATTTGATAAACTTGTTTTGTTTGGCCATCAATTTGAAGATGGAAAGCCAAAGAAAGTTTAATATCTACCTTCAATATTTCAAAAAGATATTTTCAGAACTTAGATATGAACTGGGGTCCTCAATCGGATATGATATCATCTGGTAAGCCATGATATCAATATATATTATCGAGAAAAAGCCTTGCCGTTTCTTTGCTAGATGCAATTTTTTTGCAAGAGATGAAGTGAGCCATCTTTGTAAGTCAATCAACTACTACAAAGATATTGTCTAATGAATTGGATGGCAACAGATCTGTAATGAAGTCCATTGAGATAGAAGACCATGACCGTCTTGGAATGGGTAAGAATTGTAACAGTCCATAAGAGTGATGTCGGGGATTCTTGGACCTTAAACAAGTATCACAAGAGAGCACAAAGTCCTTTACTGCCTTCTACTTTTGAAGCCACCAAAAATCTTGAAAAATAAATTCCAAGGCTTTATCAAATTTAAAATTATCCAGAGTAGGAAAGCCATGGCGGGATTGAAGAACGCATAATCGTATTGGTCCTTTAAAGATATAAAAATATTTTTCAAAATATAGAAGATCTTCCTCAAGTTTGAACTTATCAACATTTTCTTTCAAGCATTGTTTGACATTAAAAATCAAAGCATCATTAATAATTACAATACACACCTTATTGAGGAAATTAAAATCCATAAGCACTGATGCAATAGTAGCACAAAGATAGAATTGCTCAGATTTTAACAAAGTTGTATATTGTTGATCAAACGCTCCCTCCCCTATCCTTGGTACAAGATATGATCTCCTTGATAGAGCATCAAACAATCCTTGTTGCTTCTTAGAGCAATAAGTGATGACAAAGTTGAATCAAGATAACGACATATTTTATCAAGCTTGGCGATGATTAAGAACCCGAGGTGACATAAAATATTCTAAGTTCTTGTAATCTGTATATATAGTCATAAGATGCATTATTCTTTCAAGAAAATGATGCCATTCTTGGAAAGAATCTACAATAGCAAGAAGTTCTTTATTATGGATTTCATAATTAATTTTGGTAGTAGAGAACTTTTGAGAATAAAATGCAACAGGATGAAATTTATCGTCTATATCCATTTGTAAAAGTACGGCCTTTAGTGCAAAATCTGAAGGATCAGTCTCCAAATAGAATGCCTTTGTGAAATCTGGATGCACTAATATTGGGGCTGTAGTAAATGCCATCTTAAGGTCTTGGAATGCTTTCTCTGCTTAAGGTCTCTATTCTAACTTGTCCTTATATGTCAATCAAGTTAGAAGGACGGCAATTTGAAAGTAATTTTTGATAAAGATCTAATAGAAATTAATAAATCCAAGGAAATATTGTACATCTCTCTCAGTCTTCAGAATAGCCCATTGCATAACCGCTTCTACATTTTTAGGATCTATTGTCAAATCTTGAGTAGATACAATATATCCCAAAAATTCTATCTTCAGTTGGTAAAATACATATTTTTTTGGTTTGGCATAGAAACCCGTATCTTGCATCTTTTGTAATACCAACTTAATATATCTATTGTGTTCTTCTAGATTTTTTGAGTAGATCAAGATATCATCAAGGTAGATCACCATAAACTTCTCCAAATATTCTCAAAAGATATCATTTATTAAATGCTAAAAGATAGTGGGTGCATTTGTTAGTCCAAAAGGCATGTCATTATATTCAAAATATCTATACCTTGTCCGTAAAGTGGTCTTCTATTCATCTCCTTTCTTGATCTATACTAGATTATATACTCCGCAAAGATCTATCTTAATATAAATCTTGGCTTCGCCGAGTTATTCCAAGAGTCCTAAAATTAATGGTAGTAGATAACAATTTTTTATCGTTATTTTATTCAATCCTCAATAATCAATGCACATTTGTAAGGAACTATCCTTTTTCTTCACAAAAAGTATAGGTGCACTTATTAGGGACTTTAAATGCCTGATAAAGTTCTTTGCAAGATTTTTTTTAATATAATCTTTTAATATTACAAGTTCATTTTAAAAAAGATTATAAATTGGGCCAAAAGGTGGTTGCATCCCTTCCTGAAGATCTATAGCACAATCATAGGGTCGATACTCCTGTAATATATCAACATTCTTTTTTTGAAAAATATCTTGAAATTCATTATATTACTCTAGAATACTTACCAATGAAGTCATATCTTCTAGAATTAAAGTTGCATAAATAACAAATGGTGTACCTTCTTCAACCAATCTTATGAAAGCCCTTGCTCCAACAAATAAAGATTTATCAATTTGTGGCTTTTTACAAATCTTTCTTACATGGATCTCTATCAAAAATATTATTCTTTGTAACCTTCAATCTATAGATGGATTATATTTCTCCAACCAAGATAGCCCAAAAATAATAGGATTTGAAGGAGTTCTAATAATATTGAATACAATCTGGCTTTTGTAATTTTTAAATAACACTTCTATAGGCGTAGTTTCGTGGGTGATACAACCCGAGAATAAAAATCATCCATCTATTACCTCTACATGAATGGGTGTCAAGGACATGAACTAGAAAAAGATGTATAATCTAATAAAAATTGTATTAAAGAAAAGTCAAAAAATAGGAATAAGAAAGTATGTATATTTGAAAAGAAACTGGAATGGCTATTGCCAAAGACTGGAAACATGAAGACTCTTAAAACTAGACTAAGATCAAGAAAGGAGTTGACAAGAGTGAAGATGTTTCACTCTTGCCTCTATAAATACTATCTAACTAAGAGCTACATGGCGGTATTCTATAGGACCTCCTACACATGTCTAATTTTCAAGATACGTGTCAAACTTGCACGACAAGTTTTCCACATGTACGTCACGTACTTGACTTGTTCCGCAAGCTACCAACATGAGTGACATATGGCTAGCTTGTTCCACAAGCCACCAACATGTGCGCCATGTGGCTAGCTTGTTGATCAAGTTTCTAACCTACCAATCACCTATAGACATGTATAAAGGTGATTTCACGTTGTCGTGAAGTAAATACATCCATCTATAGAAACCTAACTTAACTATCTTTTCTTCGAAATTTTATTAAGTTCTTTCTTTCTTCTTACCAATCTAAGTTTTTTATATAGTTTAGAAAAAATTTCTCACTTTCTTTCTTTTTCTTTAGTTAAATTTTTACCTTATCTTTAATCTTAACTTTAACTTTGATCTAGCCTTGAAACTTTCTTTTATTTCTTTTATCTTTTTTTTAATCTTAGATTTTAATAGATTCAGGATTATATTTGTAGATATAAGGAGTTTTGACTTTGAGATTGAATTTAGGATTTACCAAGGATAAATAGTAGATTTGGATGTCAATAGTCGGCTACCATTAATAGTGCTGACTTGGAGGATTAGATTTGGGGTTTTTATAACTTTAAACTATTAATTGTTGACTTGAACTTTGAAGACCTTGGCTGCGACTTTTTTGACGAGCTCGGAGGAGAAGAAGACGGGGTTTTTTGGCAAATGCAGAGAGGTATTCAGAGAGAGCGTCTTCTTGGCATGAGTTTAGGTGGTAGAAACGCAGGATTCGGAGCTTAGATGAGAGAGATATGCTTGTTTGAACTTAGACTACTAATATGACACCTACTGTCACTTTTCAGGGTGTATTAGAAGTTTTAAGATACGAGCAAGAAATCTAAAAGTTGGATTAGAAACTAGACTTCAAGCTACACATTTTACATCCAAGAATTGATAGAAATGAGTTTAGATTGAGTGAGATATGGCTAGTTAAACCCAGCAAACTAAACTGGGGTTTTGAAGAAGTTAGATAAATAGAAGGATTTGCTTTAAGCTAGAACTTGAGTTTCAAGAAGAATTTGAAGCTCATTTTTTGTGTACATATTACTTATACTATAAAGAGTCTATGTCTAAAATCTCATATCAATTGAGACTTTGATTAGGGAGTAATGGCAAATTTGTTCTTGGGTGTCTAGGGTTTTGACTTTTAAAAGTATCTGCCAAGGATTTGGTGATATCTAACGATCAGCAATGAATTCATAGCTCAAATTTTATGTGATGAGGATCAAAGGTATGAGTTATGTTTTTCCAAATTTTGAGCTTATTTGAACGGCTGGATCTTCAATTATGAATTTTCAAGTTTCGGGTTGAGTTTTAACTTCTAAAAGTATCTGCCAAGGATTTGGTGTTATCTATTGATCGGCAATGATTTCACAGCTCAAAAATAATGTAACAATAGTCAAAGGTATGAAATATGTTTTCCCAAATTTTGAGCTTATTTGAACGGCTGGATCTTCAATTATGAATTTTCAAGTTTCGGATTGAGATTTGACTTCTAAAAGTATCTGCCAAGGATTTGGTGATATCTAATGATCAACAATGAATTCACGGCTCAAAATTTATGTGACAAAGATCAAAGGTATGAAATATGTTTTCCCAAATTTTGAGCTTATTTGAACAGTTGGATCTTAAATTATGAATTTTCAAGTTTCGGATTGAGATTTGACTTCTAAAAGTATCTGCCAAGGATTTGGTGATATCTAATGATCAACAATGAATTCACGGCTCAAAATTTATGTGACAAAGATCAAAGGTATGAGATATGTTTTTCCAAATTTTAAGCTTATTTGAACAGTTGGATCTTAAATTATGAATTTTCAAGTTTCTGGTTTGGTTTTACTTATATAATTACTTGCTAATATTTTGATGATATTTGGTGATCGGTAATGAATTCACGGTTGAGAATTTTTGTGAAGATGACTAAAGAAGTGAACTCTATGTTTTCAAAATTTGAACTTATATAAACGGCTGGATTTTGATTTATAAATTTCCAAGCTTCTAGTTTGTTGATTTATTATACACATGGTTTTGTGACTATAAAAGAAAAGTTTAAAAAAATTTGTGCATATTGGATCCAACTTGATTGTAAAGAGGGACCTTGCGTCTACCTGAAGCGGACTTTCGCCACGACAACGTCTATGAAGCTTCTAAGAAGCTACTCTATCAGATATTATCAAATCAACTTACTTTACCTACTTCTATTGGTCTATATTACTTAAATAATTACTGGAGTAAATCTTATGTCCGTGACATTACTCCCCCCTTCTAGAAATGAGTTCCATGAGGAGCGGTGATTATATGTTGAGGAAGTCTAGGATACATCAAATTGTGCTTGCCACATACTCTGATCTTTATTCCCTTTGAAGGTAGTTGATAGGTCCTTTTAGCCAACGATAATATTCCATACCAGGGCAAGAAGACCACCCTGTTATTTGATCATTGTTGAGGCCTTCATAACTCCTTTCAAAAAAAACATTAGGAACACCATCAGGAGTAGTTCCTACCTCTAAAAGTATCACCAAACATTGAGAGTCTCTTCCAAGGTCGCGATACCAAATACGTTGTATTTCGCCATCAATTTGAGGAAGGACATGTTGTTCTTGAGGGTCTTCATCTCTATTCCGTCGTCTTGAAGGTTGTGATAGTTGTAATGTCTCGTCTAGTAAATCAGCAAATGATGGCTCTTGAGCTGAATTCACTAGTTGTTGATACTCCATCTCTTTAGCATGAACAAATCTAAGGAAATAATAAACAATGATACAAGATAAGATGAAACCTCTATAGAACCTACTTTGCTTTATAGCAAAGATTTTCTTAATTCTTTATCTTAATTTTGACAGATGTCGTTGATGAAATGCATTAACTTTTATTGGTGTATTTGCTAGATTCTTAGATGGCTCCCATGTGCATTCATTAATATCATATCTACGCTAATGCATAAGATATTCCAATCGATTTTGGCACGGCCTTGAATCTATAATCTCTTCAACCTCAAATTCTTCATTCTTGTCTACTTCTACAAGAGGCGGTGTCGTGCTGCAACACGTTTATATAGTGAAAGGTATAGATAAGAATAATTTATATTTAATACTTGATTATCTTAGTTCAATAGGAACTTAAGATACTTAAGAAAAGGATTATAAAAGCTTCTTAGATTATTTTCTTGTTTTAATAGCTAACAGATAAAAGTTAGTTGTTAAAGTTTTCTTCTAGGCTATACAAACTCTATTATTGATTTTAAAAAGCCATAAGTTAATTAGAATAGGATAGAAAAGGAAAATAGTTATTATGGTTGATACTAAGATTAAGTTGAAGATAGGATTTAACTTAAAAATCCTTAAAATTAGTTGAATTGATACCCAAGGAAAGACCGGATATGAGATAGGGTCGAAATCAGACCTCTAGGGATAAAAACAACCGCCGAAGGCAAGAGACGGGGACATTCAAAGATCAGCAATTAGAATTGGATAGCTAGCTTGAAAGAAGTTCCAAGGGCATTTAGCTTGTGACCGTAGGATTTTGGAAGACTTAGCAATTACTATTCAAAGTTAGGGTTTGTATTGGTGATTTGGGTTTTTATATGAGACAATGATGGCTTGCATTGTTGAGTGATTTATAAAATCTATGAAGCATCTATAGTTCAAAAATTGATATTGTCTAGATTATTGGGTGTGCTAAATGTTTACAAAAATTTGTATTAATGTATCAATGCAATCAGGAGATATTTGAGTTTTGATACAAAAGATTGTCGGAAGTTGGCAGTTTAGGATTGGATAGGGTTTTTGTGATAACTAAAGATCCACTTATTGGATCAATTTAATTTTTGGTATGCTGATAAAAGACTTTTAGGTTGAGCTACACACCAAGTTTGAGCTAAAGTTAATCATGAAAGAAGGTGAAATCACCACTAGAGTTTTTGCATCAATCTTCAAGTTGGAGGCAGAGTGTCATCAGTGCGCTTTTTGGGCGTTTTCTTGCAATTTGTAAGTTGGATTGGGCTAAATTTTTTTGAGCATATAAAAGGCTTATACCAACATGTGTGTGCAAAATTTCACACTAAGTGGACGGTTTGATTAAAAATTTTAGCTTGTCAAAGCTGACTAATTAAGGTTAGGGCTTATAAATAAAAATAAAAATTGCTTAATTATAAAGGAAACGAGGTAATTGGGGTATATGTAAGGTTGATTTTACTAAGAGGAGTGTTTTTAAACACTTTTGAATTGAAGTTTGAATTATATTCCTTATATATGGATGAAACCTATTAGGATTTCTTAAATATTTGTAAACAGTACTTTATTTTCTACAGCCAAGTGCCCGGTGCATTCTCGAACAAGACAACACATAATACGACATAAGTGGTGAATCCGATGTGAAAGTTTAGGATGGAAGGTATTAGCTTTTGTTGTGGTTATTTGGAATTAATGGCACAAGAAAGCAAAAAGGTGGATTTTGGAGCTATTGATGGAGCTTTGGGTGGAGCTTCAAGTGGATCTTCTAGTGGAGCTTCTTTTGGTGGACAAAGTATGTATCTAGACCCAAACATTATAAATATATTTCAAGCTTTTACATTAATTTTGCAACAGCAACAAGAAAAGGATCGAAAGGAGGCTTTGGCAATCAAAGCACTGTAAGCAGTGGTTAACAAGGTTGACCAGTTTGATGGGAAGGACATATCTAAGTATTTGAGATATTATATGCGGGAAATGGAATTGAATCAAGTCTCTAAAAGGGACATGATTTTATTATTTGAACTTGCTATAATACCGGAGATAAAAAAATATGTGAAATCAATTATAGAGCAATTTGGAAGCTCTTGGGAGGAATTCTCTCATGCGTTGAGAAATGAATATTTCTTAAAAGACTCTGATCAAGTCACTAAGAAATTATTTTTGGAATGGATTGAGCATCTTAACAAGAAATTGCAAGCTACTAAATTATTAAGGGAGTTTAAAAGACAGTATTCTCGGTTATTGAAAATAGAAAAGATAACTTTGGAAGCAAACAAGGTTGAGTTATTTCTTCAAGCAGCAGATGGAGAATTACAAGAAAGGTTGGAGATTTCTCTTGAAGATATAGAAGAAGATGAAGGATTAACCACAAATTGGAAGAAGGTCAAGGATGCAATAGGGTTGTTGGCAAAAAAGAAAAGGAGGAAGGACAAGGGGGGTATCCAAAGAATGGTGCAGATACCTAAAATTCAAGTGTCCACTTCACGGTTGACGGTACCTATTGTTCAACCTTCAACAACTACGTCAAAGAAAGAAGATATATGGATTAAAGAACTTATACGCGGAATGCGGGATCTTCAAATTAAATTTGCAAGGCTTGAGGAAAAGACTTCTGTAATGAATTCAAAATCTACTTTTAAGCAAGGGTATGTGCAAAGATGCATCTAATGTGATGATGATTCCCACTCTCAAAAAGATTGTGGTGAATTTAATGAAATAATCCAACAAAGTATTATTTTTTGAAAAAATGGAAAGGTGGCGTTAAAGGATATTGGTAATATTCTCCAAACCAACTTTGGTAAGGGAGGTATGAAAGCATTGATTAAGAATTATTTGGCAGCAAATGGGATTGCAGTAATGGAAATTGCAAGTTATGGTACTAGAGTGGATGATAATGCTAAGCAAGAATTTTTTGGAAATATTGAATCAAGTGGGGTTTGGTCTTCTGCCATTTCTACAATGCATAAGAAGAAGATGCCACGAGAAGCTTTATTAAGAACTGCTGCAATAATTCGTGGAACTACGGATTGGGAGGATCCTATAGAAGCTTTATCAGTACATGCTTATACTGCTAAAAATCAACATGAAGCCTTGATAGAAGAAAAGAGAAGACAAGATTCTAATGATACAAGAGAAGGAAATTCTTCAAAAAGACAGATTTGGGGAGATAAGGCTTGTGAGATAGCATCACAGGAATTACCAACAAAGGATGCTTCAATATCTTCAAAAGAAAAATCAAAGGATTTAGGAAAAAAAGGTAAGTCAACGGCTTACAAATTTCTCTCTGATATTGAAGCGGCAACAGATTTAAAGGGGGTGCTTGAAGAACGTGTCCTCAATACTAAAGCTGAATTCACATTGAAAGAAATATTGGGTATTGCAAAGAAAGAATTCCATGATGTCATTATTGACAGTATTAAGCGAAAGAGGCAATTAATGGGTGAATCTGGATCAAATCATGCTATTGATGCACATATATGTGAGGATGAAGAAGATGAAATTGGCAACTGTTATAAACAATCAACAAATAGAGGAAGGAGTTATAATCAAAAAGCACGTTTTGATGATCCAAGTAATAAGGAGAAAGAAATTTTGAGTCATTATACTCAAAAGCATTGGGCTAGAGCAACTACAGAGGCATTAGTAAAGATTGGAGATATGGATGAGCCAGTTGTTGCCTTGATTGACCATGATTCAGAAATAAATCTTATGTCTAAGGATCTTTGCATGAAATAAAAGTGGCCAATTGATATAGAGTATAGATGGATAATGCGGGCAGCTAATAATACACGAGGTGAGTTATATGGTGCTTGCCGAGATGAAGGTTCGAATTGGTGATGTTACAATGGAAAAAAATTTCTTTGTTCAAGATGCAACAACTTATCCTCTTATATTGGGACAACCGTACATTATTGCAACTCGAATGGAAACAAAAGTCCTTATATACGGATTCGTAGTGAAGATGGAAAAAAGGCAGTACAATTTTTGACTGTTCTTCCAAATCATGAACGTAATCGAGACAAATTGAGAGAGAAACGATTGCCAAGAGTCGTTGAAGAATTTACGGATTTTTGAGGAGTACCACTATAAAGCGGGATTATAGAGGTACAAAAGAGAAGGTACTCTTGCAAGATATATGTACCTTTGATGCAAGATTAATTGATATTTTTGAAAATGGGAGTGTTATGTATAAGAGGATTGAGGATCTAAAAAGAAATGAGAGAAAAAGATTATATGCTGTTGAAAGAGAATTATATGGATTAAAAATATTAGAAGATGATAAAAAGATTATTGGTATTTATAAAAAAAATGGATTGGAAGATCCTTTAGAACTGATTATATCTATTGGATTAGGTGATGATGATAAAATTATACAGATTCATTCGAAAGAAGTTTATGATATGATTGAATCTTTTCAAACGCTAGAGGTTATGGTTGAAACAAAATATAAGACAGTAGATAAGAAGGTAAAATCCGTTGCTAGGCCTTTGCCAAAAGTTTGTAAAGAACAAGTAGAAGGAGCATCAAGAGAAAAGAGCTTGAGGGATCCAAGAAATATTGAGCATAAGTTTACTGAAGAAACTTTTGAAGAATTAAAGATTGGTTCTGATGGTTCTTTGTTGCCAAAGGAAATTGTGTTCTTCAAAGAAATGCTAGCAAAATAAGGTAAATCATTTGCCTTTGAATCTCATGAAATTGGGTGTGTGGATCCAAATGTTATAACTCTTATGGTTATTTTCACTATACCACATGTACCTTGGAATTTGAGGCCAATTCCAATGCCAAGGGCACATTTACCAAGTTTGATAGAATTATTAAAAGAAAAGATGAAGATGAAGATTTTGGAGCCTTCTTTTGCACCATATTCTAGCCGATGGTTTACAGTGCCTAAGAAAAATGGATCATTATGATTTATTCAAGATATGCAGCCAGTAAATGTAGTGACTATCAGAAATACAGGAATTGGACCAATAGTAGATGAATTTGCTAAAGCATTTGCAGAAAGGGCAATTTATTCAATGGGTGACCTATATTCAAGCTATGACCAATTTCAACTAGCAAAAGAAAGTAGAGATATGACAACAATGAGAACTCTATTTGGATTGGTTAAAATGTGTACTCTTTCTCAAGGTGCTACTAATTTAGTTGCACATATGATAAGCGGGATGAATAAGGTATTGAGGGATTTTATTCCTGAAAAGACTATGCCTTTTTTAGATGATGTTTTTATTAAAGAGTGCAAAGAAGAAGACAAGGATGAAACTTTAGATAAAAGGGGGTGTCACAAGTATGTTGTCAATCATATACAAGATTGTGAAAAGATATTGACTCGGCTTGAAGAAGTTTATCTTACATTATCAGGTATAAAATCTATATTTGGAGTACAAGAAGTTGTAATTGTTGGACATGTATGTAGATTTTATGGAAGAAAGTCAGATCCAGCCAAGGTTGATGCAATTAGAAGAATAAAAGAAGATTGCAATTCTTTAACAGAGGTGCGTAGGTTTTTGGGTGCATGTGTGTTTTATCGTATTTGGATTCCTCACTATGCTCATATAGCGGATCCATTGTATGAATTGTTACGCAAAGGTTATCATTTTAAATGGGAAGAAAAGCATATCAAAGCAATGCAGATATTGAAGGAATTATTAATATCACCTCCAGTATTGAGAAAAATTGATTATAAGTGCAATAGACCAGTGATTCTTACAGTGGATACTAGTCCAATTGCCATTGGATGGGCAGTGGATCAAGATGATTCAAATGGACATAGATTTGCAATTCGATTTGGAGCTAAGGTTTTAAGTGCACGCCAACGTGCATATTCTCAAGTAAAAAGAGAATTATGGGGAATTGTTTCAGCTATGAAAGGTGAAAGGGATTATTTAATTGGGGCAATAATAGTGGTGGAAACAGATTGTTTGCCTTTGCTTGGAATGATTACTAATTGCACAACTCCAAACATTGCAATATTAAGATAGATTGCTTATATCAAGTCATTAAATCCGGAGTTTAAGCATGTTGCGAGAAAGGACAATTTCGTAGCAGATATGTTATCTCGAGCAAAATATAATAGAAAAGATGAAATGATAGAGGATATTGATGATGTAGGTACTAAATTTTATTTAGTTTCACAATTGAACAAGGAAAATAAGCCATTTCATGAAGAAAATTATGAAGGAGATTTATTGGATATTGGATATTATTTGAGCACGTTGTCGTATTGTAATTGCTTACAGTATGTAAAATCCACTCAAAATGCCTAATATGTTTATAAATTTAGATATGTGTTAGAATGGTTAGTAAGTTAAATTAAAAATGGTTGATAGAAGAAACTTTATTTTATTTTATTTTACCTATTTAGTTATGGTGTTTAAAAGTTATAAGATCTAAATGTTTAGTATGAAGCCTTGAGAGAAGGTGGGGACTTAAGGATGAAAATTTAAGCTAATAAGAGGCTAATTGGGAGGGATGAAATCAAGCCATGGTCGGATGAAGGCAAGGAATAGGGAACTTCATCCCTATTGGTCGAATACCATGCCCAATGGGCTTTGAGGAGGCTGCCTGCGACCTTAACAAGGGTTTTCGGCGACTTCAAAAAGGATTTTGCAATTTCAGAGGTAGGGTTGTAAAGTTTAGGGTTTTGGGTATATTTTGAGAGGAAATTTTAGGCGATTTGAAGTTAGGGTGAAGAAGATATACTTGTTCAAAGTTAGAGAGTGGATTTTATACATACTGTCACTCTTTTGGGATTTCGCGGAGTTGTACGGAGGCTTTTGGAGATCGGACGGTGCGGTTGGAAAGGTGATTTCAAGATCTACGTCTGTTACGAAGGAATTCTTAAGTTTTGAGTTTAGACGAAGGAGATATGAAGAGTTGAAGACAGCGCATCCAATTCCAAGGCAGTAAGTAGACCGTTTTGTTGATGGTGATGGGGTTTGCCATATCTTAAGTTTTTGGACGAATTTTTGTCTCAAAATTTCCAAGAAGGTGTATTATTGTGCTAAGAAGCTATACATCAAAGTTTCATAGCATTTGGACTCTTAGATTGTGAGATATGAAGAATTTAGTACACGGGTATTTGTAAACAAGGGTTTAAAGCTACTGCTAGGGTTTTGGCGATATCTAAAGATCGATAATGAATCGACGGTTGAAATTTGTGGTGGTAGTTGTGAAGAATATATCAGTACTTCATGTAAATTTGGAGTAGTTTTGGACGGTTGGATTAAAAGTTATGGGTTATTGAAGTTCGGGAAAAATTCCCTTCCTACGGGAGAATGAGGGTTTAGAGTATTTTGTTATGTTTTGAGTGGTTTGAGGAAATTAGGCTTGTGTATTGGATGTAATAGCCCTATGGAGATCTCTCTTATATAAAATTGGGGGTTTTTATTATACTTAAATCTTGCTTGAGTAATTAGTGGCAGCCAGAAGCCCAGCGCTTTCTTGAGGCAGATTCTCTCTACCCCGACAACGTTAACCAAGCATGCTAATTGGATAGTTGAAAAATTTAAACAGATCAGGAGAAAAGCATACAAGTTCATATTACAAGGAGGATTTCTATGGAAGAGGCCAAAATCAAACATTGGTATGGCACAACGAGTAGTAGGTATCAAAGAAGATCAACAAGAATTACTCAAGAAATTTCATGATAGTTTATGGGCATGGCATAAAGGAATTTGGGCTACTTTTGCTAAGTTAAAGGAGCAATATTGGTGGAAGAATATGTATCGAGATGTAACTTCATTTGTAGAATCTTGTATGGCTTGTCAAATGTATTCGAATATACGACATCGAGATGGTTTGCATCTAACATATCCTTTGGCTATTCATTTTAAATGGGTTGTGGATTTGGTTATTATGCCAATGGGACTATGGCAAATGAGGTATTTAGTTTTGGCTCGTGAGGATTTATCAAACCAAATAGAAGGCAGGGCTTTAAGGACAAAGTCTACAAAAGGAATTTGCAGGTTTTTACTTGAGGATGTTATTTGCCGCTATGGATGTGTGGGAAAGATCACTGCAAATCGTGGAGAATTAAATGCACATGAAGCTCGTGAATTCTTCAAGAGATGTGGAGTTAAATTATCATTAACCACGGCTTATAATCTAGAAGGGAATGCAAAGAGTGAACGTGGACATCCACCAATTGTAAAAGCCTTGGTTAAAGCTTGCAATGGAAGAATGAGAGAATGGCCTTGACTTCTACCTTATGCATTATGGACTAATCAAACAACACATAGTTCGGTGACAGGATATATGCCAGTGGAACTCATGACAGGTCAAAAACCTATTATGCCAATTGAAGAACAAGTACCAACTTGGAGTGTACTACCTTGGAAAGATGGATTAACAAAAGAAGAGTTACTGGTTATTAGAATTTGACAGCTTGAACAAAGATTAGAAGATGTGGAACTAGCATTAAAACGGTTGTAAAAAGCAAGGCTAAAGAACAAGGCTCGGTTTGATAAACGACATCGATTTAGGCCTAAAGCAATTGAAGAAGGTGATTGGATACTTGTTTATGACAACAGTTTGGATAACCAGCGTAGTACCTTACGGAAATTTTCAAAACGTTGGTTTGGACCCTATATAGTGGTAATAGTTCAAGACAATGCTACATATTTATTGAAGGAATTGGATGGTATAAGGTTGAAGATACCTATTGCCGGGAAGCGAGTAAAAATTTTCAAAAGATAAGATGGAGAAATAAACATAGAAGATCATATTGAAGATATCAATGACTTTGAAGAAGACAATTATATTGAAATGGATGATGAAGAAGAACTTGGTGCAAAAAATGAAGAGATGGTATGATGCCAACTATGACATATGCTTCATTTGGCGCATACCGGAGGATGCGCAGATTCAGAGGGGGTGGATGTCATGTTGCAATTTATACAGTGAATAATTTATATTTAATACTTGATTATCTTAGTTCAATAGGAACTTAAGATACTTAAAAAAAGGATTATGGAAGCTTCTTAGATTATTTTCTTGTTTTAATAGCTAACAGATAAAAGTTAGTTGTTAAAGTTTTCTTCTAGGCTATACAAACTCTATTATTGATTTTAAAAAGCCATAAGTTAATTAGAATAGGATAGAAAAGGAAAATAGTTATTATGGTTGATACTAAGATTAAGTTGAGGATAGTATTTAAGTTAAAAATCCTTAAAATTAGTTGAATTGATACCCAAGGAAAGACCGGATATGAGATAGGGTCGAAATCAGACCTCTAGGGATAAAAACAACCGCCGAAGGCAAGAGACGGGGACATTCAAAGATCAGCAATTAGAATTGGATAGCTAGCTTGAAAGGGGTTCTAAGGGCATTTAGCTTGCGACCGTAGGATTTTGGAAGACTTAGCAATTACTATTCAAAATTAGGGTTTGTATTGGTGATTTGGGTTTTTATATGAGACAATGATGGCTTGCATTGTTGTGTGATTCGTAAAATCTGTGAAGCATCTACAGTTCAAAAATTGATATTGTTTAGATTGTTGGATGTGCTAAATATTTATAAAAATTTGTATTAATCTAACGGACTCTGATAGCTGTAATCGATATGCAATTACATTGGTTTGTTCAAAAGTAGGAAAAGGTCCAAGCCTATGATAGTCCAACTTATTGCAAGGACGAGTAGTCTTATTATTGCAATGAAGTAACCATACCTTGTCTCCTCTCTTGAATTGTGGTTGTTCCTTGCGATACGCATCTGCATTTGTTTTTCGTCGTTCTTGAGCTTCTTTTAATTGCACCTTCATTATTGCATGTAGCTCTGACAAACAATTTGCCAAATCTTCTGTTACTAGATAATCAACTTTTGAAAAGTCAAAAGCATCAAGTTGTGGATAGTAACCATAATTGGCAAAGAAAGGTGTTTGTTGTGCAAAAGAATGTATCGTATTATTATAAGCAAACTCTGCCATTGGAAGAAGAGTTGTCCAATCATCTTGTTGGTAGTTGATGGTATATTTTAAGTATTGCTCCAAGACTTGATTCACGTGCTCTGTTTCTCCGTTAGTTTGAGGATAAAAAGCTGAAGATAACTTTATGTCCACTTTTAAGATCTTGAAAAGGGTTTTCCAAAATCTTGACACAAATTGAGTTCTCCTATCCAATATAATATCTTTAGGTAAACCATGATAGTAATAGATATTATCAATAAAAAACTTAGTTGTTTCTTCACCTATGATAGGTTTTGTGCATGGCATAAAATATGCCATCTTGGTGAACCGATCTACTATCACAAATATAGAGTCATAAGATCTTGAACTTGGAAGATCTGTGATAAAATCCATAGAAACATAAGACCATGATTGTTTTGGAATAGGTAATGGCTGAAGAAGCCCAAAAGGTCGATGACGAGGAGTCTTGGATCTTGAGCAGATATCACATGATTGTACAAAGTTTTTGACTGCCTTCCACATTTGAAGCCACTAAAAATTTCTCGATATAAGTTTCAAAGTCTTGTTGTATTCAAAATGTCCTGCCATTGAAAAATCATGACATGCTTGAAGAACACGTAAACGTGCTTCTTCTTTTGGAACATATAGACATCTTTCAAAATATAATTGATTATTCTTGAACTCGAATTTAAAAAAATCATGAGTCTTAGAAGAATTATTCTTAATATCATAAATAAGAGGGTCTAAGGATATATTTCATTGAATTTGCTTAAGAAAAGTTGAATCAACAGTTAATATTGATTTCATTGCTCGAAGATGAAATTTGCTCCGATTTCAAGAGGGCCATTCTTTGTTGCTTAAAAGCTGCATCTCCTTCTTTTGGTGCAAAATAAGAATGTCTAAAAAGGACATCAAACAAACCCTGTTGTTTTTTTGGCCGATAAGTGATAATGAACTCGAATCTTGACAAAGACATATTTCAACAAGCTTAACAATGATTCAACACGCATCTCGACATGAAATACTCGAGGTTCTTGTGATCTGTATATACGATGATTGGACTAGAAGTGCCTTCTAGATAATGACGCCATTCTTGAAAGGAATCCACAATTGCAAGAAGTTCTTTATCGTGGATCTCATAATCAATATCGACTGTTGAGATTTTCTTGAATAAAAAGCTACCAAATGAAATTTATCATTTGTTCCCATTTGTGACAAAATCGCACCCAAGGCAAAGTCTGATGCGTCTGTTTCCATAAAAAATGCTTTAGAAAAATCAACACGATACAAGATTGATGCAGAAACAAACGATGTATTCAGAGCTTCAAAAGCTGCTTCCGCTTCTTCATTCCATTGGAATTTGTCTTTACAGGTCAAATGTGTTAGTGGAGCTGCAACTTGAGAGAAGTCTTTGATGAAGATCCAATAATAATTGGCAATTCCCAGAAAGCATTGGACATCTCTTACCGCCTTTGAAATCTTCCAATTTATAAAATCTCCAGAAGACAATGGATGACCATCTATGACTTCTACATGTATGGATTTAGTTTTCTATATTAAAGATATTTTACAATTCTTAATAAATTATTTATCTAGAAAGCATGTTGAGGCTCCTGAATTTAATAAGACAGAGACTCTATAGTTTTTTAGTCTTAAATATATATCTATTACAAAACAAGGAGAGGGTTCTAAAGAGAGAATAGGACCTTCACTAGGAATTGTACAAGGTTCCAGCTGCACGGTTCCTATTGTAGTTGGAAAAATTTGTTTTCCAGCATGTTATCTTCTTTGACAGTCGTTGTCATGATGTAACGTGACTATTAGGTGAAAGAGTGTGGAAATAGTATATTATAAAAGATCTTAGTTCAAAATATTGTAGCAAATTATCTTAGAAAAATAGATAATAGTAAAAAGAGAGTAAAACTAATGAGTATTAATGCTGCCTTTTTTACAAATGAACTTCTATTTACTTTGTAGGGCCATAAGTAAGGCAAAACAAAGTAGATTGAGAAATAAAATAATATAGGCATATATAAGAGGGAGTTAAGAAGAGGTTTCAGAAAAAATTACCACAAAAATCTCAAAATAGATATCCAGAAAGGACCGGTTATGAGCTAGAATCAAAATCAGATCCTAGGGCACAAAACTGCGTGCTTACGGCGGATCCAAGAGGTTTTTGCAGATCTGAGATTGGAATTAGGAAGTAGACTTTAGAGGTTTGGTATAAGAATTGATTTCGAATGATTTGGAGAAGAAACAACTTTGTAATAGCTTTGCAAAGTCAAGCTTGTTTTAGGCAACTTGGGATTTTTTGAAATAAAATAGGATTGATGTTTTAGACAATTTCAAAAGTTTTGTAGTAGATCCATAGCTAAAAATTTATGGATTTTTGGATATTGTTGTTGTTAATGTGTGCTATGAATTTGAGCTAAATCTAATGATTTAGTTGTATGTAATTGGGGTTTAAGCGGGTCAAGGTCTAAGAAATTAAGTTTTGAGGGTCAGTCAAGGTTTTGATATCTTGAGCAATCTGCCAATTAGATTAGAGTAAACTTTATTTGTATAGATAGTTAACTTATTTTCCTATACACATGATGGATTTGAGACTGATTGAACAGTGAAGAAGGAAGAAATCAACACTAGAAGATCAGCATCAAGGTTGGAGAAGGAGGCCAGGCAACACCCGAGAAGGTTTTAGGATTTTTTTTCTGTTTGGTAAGTTCGATTTCCTTCAAATTTGTTGTGCTTGTTGTTGACTAAAAGATTGAAAGGTATAAAAAGTTTTAAGTAAGATCAATAGTCTAATCAATAAATATTGAGGTTCTAATTTTTCCTATGGTTGATTTGAATTGGTTAGAATTTGGTTTAAGATTTGTTTAGGATTTGATTTAGGATTTAAGGTTTGTTTAGGATTTGATTTAGGATTTAGGATTTATTTAGGGTTTATTTTAGGATTTGAGATTTGATTTAAGATTTGAGATTTGACTTAGGATTTGACTAGGGTTTGACTAGGGTTTGACTTAGGATTTGATTTAGGTCTTGATCAGGATTTGACTTAGGGTTTGACTTAGGATTTGATCTATGATTTGAATAGGATTTGATCTAGGATTTGACTTAGGATTTGACTAGGATTTGACCAGAATTTGATTTAGAATTTGGTTTAGGATTTAAGATTTGATTTAGGATTAGGATTTGATTTAGGGTTTGATTTAAGATTTAGGGTTTGATTAGGGTTTGGATTTGATCAAGATTTGACTTAGAATTTGACTTAGATTTTGATTAGGGTTTGACTAGGGTTTGATTAGAATTTGATTTAGAGTTTGACTTAGGATTTGATCTATGGTTTGAATAGGATTTGATCTAGGATTTGACTTAAGATTTGATTTAGGTTTTGACTAGGATTTGACTAGGGTTTGACCAAGGTATGACTTAGGATTTTAATATTTCTATTTATAGTAGTTTCTAAATTTATTATTTTATATATTATTTTCTTTTTTGATTAATGTATGATTCATTTACTCTTCTTTTGTAATTTCTTTAAGATTGAATCAAAGTTTGATTAATATTGTTAAGGTTTAATAGAAGTTGTTTAGGATTCTATTAGAGTTGTTAGGATCTTGTTATTGTGTATTTCCTTTTTATCTTCCACAGCCAGATATCCAAAGCATTCTCGAGCAAAATTGCATGTATTACGACACCATACTCCTCATTTTGTAGTTGTGTCATTTCTTTAGATAATGTTTAGCAGTATGCTTAGGTTCTCCACAATATAAACATAATCCTCCTTGACGACGCCAAATCTTTTCTTGTTCAGTAAGAAGTTTAAAACGTACCACATCAATTTGCATATCTTCTACTTCTGAATATATGTTTTGTGAGGACGTTGATGTTGCTATTGAATAATAACAATGAGGCTCTCTTATATGGCTTTCAGATCAAAACTCAAAAAGTCAATTGTCACACTTTACAGCAAAATCAATTGCTTGACTCAATGTTTGAGGATTGAATAAATTGAGAATTAATTTTTTTACCTCATATTGTAATCCGTAGAGAAATTGGCTGATAAGTGCAGCATCATCTCACTTCATATCAATTGCTAGTTGTCTAATTTGTGAAGCGTATAATGACACTGATCGATTGCCTTATCGTAGGATGCAAATCTTGTTGGTGGCAACACAAATTGTATCATGTTCTCTATACATAGATCAAAATTTTGCTAAAAATGCCTCCAAATTATCCAATATTAGATCATATCATTCAAGCAAAGATGAAAACCACGATAAAGCAGATCTCAAAAATAACGTTCTAATAGACCTAATTTGAGATCCTTGCGTAGGATAACTTTGAGGTTGAAGTTCAATCACCAATTGTACTTGATTGACAAATCCTTGAAACTTAGATCTTTTGCTATGAAACTTCTCAGGCATATTAATTTTTGGTTCTCTAATGTTTGAATGATGCTCTATCATAAGTAAGGTAGTATGGTTTGGTGTAGATATTGACATAGCTCCAACCATCTCTATATCTTTACTTCCTGTTAATCTTGTTGCTCCTTGTGGTAGTAAACTGAGTTGATGCATTGCAAGCATTAATTCTCTCATTTGTTCTTGCATTTGTGCCATTGCACTCTTCATTTCCGCAAGCTCTACCATGATAATATAATAGGAAGGAAGGTATCTACTCTCATTTCAAGAAATGAAGAATAACACACTCAAAAAAAAAAAAAAATCTAGAAACAATATGAATTTAGAAGTGGGTACTCCACATCTTCTAAAATGCTTATGTCTTATCAAGAGAAAGGGATAATCCACTCTTAATTAAGAAAAGACAAAGCTCTGATATTGTATGTATATTCTTGTCAATCTGTCAAGGAAATGAATTAGAAAAAGATGTATAATCTAATGAAAACTGTATTAAAGAAAAGTCACAAAATAGGAATAAGAAAGTATAAATATTCAAAGAGAAACTGGAATAATTATTGCCAAAGACTGGAAATATGAAGACTCTTGAAATTAGAATAGGATCAAGAAAGGAGTTGACAAGAGTGAAAAAGGCTTCATTCTTGCTTCTATAAATACTATCTAACTAAGAGCTACATGGCGGTATTCTATAGGACCTCCTATACGTTGTCGTATGACGTGGTCTTCTATCAGGGAATATATTGGATACTTGGCCGTGGAGAGTTTATTTGAAATTTGATGGCAAAAATCCAACAGGTGATTTGTCCTTAATAAAAAGGACAAATAATACAACAATCTCACAAAAGAAAAGTCATATATGTAAACCCTCTTATATTCAAGTAAGTTTGTACAAAAAAGGTTCAAATTTCCAGAAAAACCCTTCAAAACTTTATTCATCCAGAAGGACTTATTTCTTACTAAACTTTAGAGTCAAATAACTCTTGATCCAACTATTAAATTTCTATGAAATTTTATTCAAAGTGTAGATAATCCTCTTTGAGTTTCATCATAAGAAAGAATCAACCATAAATTCGTTTTTGATCATCTGATATCTCAAAACCCCTAGCATATACTTAAAATCCTAGCTTAGAGACACTTGAGCACTATTTTCCTTATATCTCACAAACCAAAAATCTAAATGCTACAAAAATTTTACACATAATCTTGTGACATAAATATATACTCTTTTGGAAATTTTGAGCCAAAAATCTATGAAATTGTCAAAGATATAGCTCAAAATGTAACCACTATGTAAGTGGGTCACTTATTGCCCTTAAGTTTGTAAGCACTGGCTTCAACTCCTAATATCTCTTTCATTCTAGCTTAGATTTTATTGAGTTATATATAAAAAGTATAGCCGTGAAAGTGGTCTCTCTAACCCTAGTCGCTGATCCTTGATTGCTTTTTGTATGCGCAAGTTATATCTAAAAGAGTGATAGTAGGTCCAAAATCAACGCCTTAACTTTGAGCGCCTATAACTTCTTCATAAAAAGTAAAAATCACACAAAATTTGCACCTAAACTAGATCCAAAAACCTAAACCTTATGCTTCTAGCCTTTGATATTCAACTTTCTTCGAAAAACAAACCCTAACTCCTAATAAATCCACGGGGAGCCTCCTTGAAGTCCATTGGGCATGATTTTTGGCCAATTAGAATAGAGATTTCTATCATCCACCTCTTTTCATGCACATGGATGGCCAAACTACCCTTTTTATACTAAAAACCCTTTTCTAACCCTTCTTCTTATAAGATTTACATACTTGGTGCTTTAAGCACCAAATAAAAGAAGTAAATAAGATCTTAAAGATCACCAATGTCTAATATAGGTGACTTAAGATATATGCAAGTTGCTATCAAAAGTCACTATTAAAAAGTCACTACTAAAAAAAAAAAAAATCGTATAAACCTTAATAATAATCCTTTTAATAGATCCTTTCGAAACTAACAATCTAATCACATTCTATAACCAATAAAAATCTACTGATATGACTTTCATTTAGCTATATAGTAAATTGTACATTAAATATACATGTACAATTTTTTCACATATTAACCAAACCACAACACGACAATGTGTCTAATTTGCAAGACACATGTTAATCTTGCACGACAAGTTTTCTACATGTACGCCATATACTTGGCTTATTCCGTAAGCTACTAACATGTGTGACACATGGCTAGCTTGTTCCACAAGCTACCAACATGTGCGCCATGTGGCTAGCTTGTTGACCAAGTTTCTAACCTACCAATCACCTATAGACATGTATAAAGGTGATTCCACATCTATGAAGCTTCTAGAAAGCGTCTCTATCAGATATTATCAAATCAACTTATTTTACCTACTTCTATTGGTCTATATTACTTAGATAATTACAAGAATAAATCTTATATCCGTGACAATGGGTTTGGATTTTTGTACTAAAAAAATTTTATGAAGCTTAGTAAATGCCTCATCTATGAAACAAGCAGATGCCCTCAAATCTAACAAGGCGGTTATTTGAAGCTTCTGAGGGCCAAAATACAAAGGGATTGTAAAACAACAAGCAAGTTGAGCAAAAAGAGAGGAACTTGAATAGTTTTGTAATGTTGGATTGTCTAGTTGCACAGTCCCTACTGTAGCTAAACATTGTTGTTTTTCTAAATAATTGCACTCCTTATTTTAATAATGTGTCGATTTTGTTTCTTTGGACAATTGTCAATCTTATGGCCCTCTTTGCCACAATATTGGCACAAACCTTCTTCCATTCGACTCTGCTTTTCTTGTGGGCTAAGAGATTTAAATTGTATCGCATCAAGCTGCATATCTTTTATCTCTGAGTGTGAATTTAAAGTACTTGTTGATGTACCATGGATATGTCAAATTGCATATTGTCTTGTCGGAGCCCACGAATGTTGATCTTGTCGACGTTGAAACAATTGGTTATCACATTTTACGGCTAAGCTAATGGCTTCATTGAGCAATTGTAGGTCCGGAAGTGATACTAATAAATCCTTCACATCATCTTTTAAATCCCAATAAAATTGGCTCACAACGGCTTCTTCATTCCAATTGATGTTGCATGCTAAGTGCCTAAAATCAGATGCATATACTAATACAAAACATGCCCCTTGCTGTAATGCTTGGATCTTAGTTATTGCCCACCGAGCCTTGTCATGTTCTCTAAAAGCTTCTACAAATGGTTCCATGAAAACTTCAAAATTACTCAAAATTGGTGATTTTTTTTCAAATAAGGGAGCAAACCATAATAGTGCTTGTCCCATAAGCAAGGTACCAACCAATCTAACTCGTGATTCTTCTATTGGATAAGTATCAGGTTGTAGAATTGTTATCAATCAAATTTGATTGACAAATCCTCTACACTTTGAATGCATCGCATCATATTTATCCAAAAGACTAACTTGAGGCTCCTTACATTGTTGAATAGGTGGATTTTCTTGATGTAGTATAGATAGTACTGCATCCTCAAGTGTAGAAGTTGAGGTGGATGCAGTCTAGATTGTGATACTCCAGTTGTTGCATTGTTACGAAGCTTTGCAATAACCCCTTCAATCTCTATAGTCCTGGTAGATAAAATAGTAAGAGCACTTATAATGGCATCTAATTTGGACTCAGAAGATTCAGTCATACTAATATCTTGGCCTCCAACCATTTTAAGAGAAAGAAGAAATGAATATAAAAGAAGACAATATCGGGTTAGAAGAGGATAATGTGCAATCTCTAAGATGCTCAAAACCTTTAAGGAGAGGGATAATCCACTCTCTCACAAGAAGGACAAAGCTCCAATATTGCAATGAAGAAGATATCAGTTTAAAGGAGGATAATCTCCAACCTCTAAAGCACTGGTATACCTTCAAATAGAGGGATAATCCACTCCCTAACAAAAAAGATCCAACTCTGATTTTAAAGATGTGATCAGTCTCAAGAAATTGTCAAAAATAGAAGAATACAGAACAAGGAACTTGAAACTACGATAGGATTTCCAAAAGAAAACCAAAAACTTGGATTAAACAAATGAGTACACAAACAACACCAAGAAAGATAAGTTAGAACTCCAAAAGATGCGTTGTCAAGGCTGAAGAATCCTTCAGTCTGAATTCCTATATATATTCCTGTCTAGGACGCTTCTTGAGTGACTACCATCAGACCAAGAAGCTTTTCAAGCAGCTTCTACTAACTGGGAAGCTTCTTGAGCTCCTTCCACTAACTGGGATGCTTCTTGAGCTCCTTCTACTAATTGGGAAGCTTCTTGACCGACTTTCATCAATTAGGAAACTTCTCAACCAACTTTCATCAACTAGGAAACTTCTCAACCGACTTTCATCAACTAGGAAACTTCTCAACCGACTTTCACTTACTCGAGAAGCTTCTAGAATGTCTTAGAAGGTTCTATGAACCTCCAAAGTATATGTCCCTAACATTTCATTATTGCTTTGGTACCTTATAATGGATTGCTATTATATCATATGGATGTTGTTATTACTTTTCTAAATGAAAGTCTAGAACAAGATATTTATATGCTTTAATTACTTGGTTGTGAAAAACCAAGTATTAAACATTTTGTCTATAAATTCAAATATTCTTTATGTAGTTTGAAATAGATTTTGATTAATAGTATAATAGAATTGATGCTAATTTATATTATCGTAGCATAATTAAGACCTTTGTTGACTCAAATGATTACTATTCTATGATAGATGATTCCATTATCATTTTAATAATCTATATAGATGATTTTCTTGTTACTAGATTTGACTTAGGTAGAATTAATGTCCTTAAATATAATCTTAGCTTTGAATTTGAAATGAAAGACTTGGATTTTACGTGCAAATTTTTAAGTATATACAAAATATAAGAATTTTACTTTATTAAACAAAATATAAGAATTCTACTTTATTAAACAAAATATGTTCAATCTATCCTAGTTGACTATCTAAGCTATTTTTCATCTTTTATATCTCTTTCTGATTATCTCCATATAAAAAAAGGAAGTATTATACCTCTCATCAATAAAAAAAAATATGAAGGACTTATTAGGAAGCTCCATTATTTAAATAAGACTAGACTTGATATTGACTTTATGACCTCTTTGCTAAGCCGCTATATACATAATCCACATCAGCTTCACCAAGAAGCATCTTAAAATATTATTAGCTATATTTAAAAGAATCTTTTATTTAGATTTTGATATCTAAAAGAGAAAAAAAATTAACTTTAAGGATTTACAAACACTAACTATAATAGTGATCTAGATGATTGCATATCTATCAATGCCCATTTCTTTTACTTTGAACCAATACCAATATTGTAATGCTTCCAAAAGCAAAACTCTATATCTAAATCTTCTTACGAATCAAAGTATTGAGCCTTGGCAAAAGAAACATGTGAAGCTCTCTAACTCATAAGATTGATGGTAAAACTAGGATTTCAAAATGATCAACCAATCTGATAATCAAAACAATATAAAATTGGCCAAAAATCTAATGTTTCATGAAAAGAAATAGATTGGTATTTCTCTAAGCAAAAGGTAAAAGATGAAACAATCAAGGTATGTTTTATTTAAACATCTCAACAACTAGCAAACATATTAATAAAAGCATTGGAAAGAAATAAGTTTGAAGATTGTAGACCAAGACTTAGCCTCAAGACAGTTGGTGAGATAGAAGCTTGAATCAAAATCATAGTTAACTTTCCCTACTCTAAGTCACTTCGTAGAAACTCTGTTTTGTCTGACTCTAGAAATCTTATAGTGTGCTCCTCTAAACTTATTCACTACTGGTAGTGCACAGCTGATTGACCTTATTGCTGTACCTCTCCTATTGTACTATTTAATGCAAGGTGATTAACAATGGGGCTCAATAAGATTGCACCCGACCTAGCATTAGAAGTAGAAATGTGAGATGCAGTTCAAAACTCCTAGGATGAGTCTGAGAGAGGATGTTGTGAGCTTTTACGATATCCTCATCCCAGGTGTCGTTCTCTCCTACAGTATCTACCTCCATCAGTTACGTTCAGCCCCGAAATCTCGGGACTTCTCGGTACTCAAACTTGCTACTTGAACTCTTCTGTTCCACGCTATACCCTTAGCTTCTTATAGCGATCACATTGACACAGCCCATACTAATTAAGAGAATTGGTGGGAGAGTCGCAAGTAATACAGCACTGCAATTATCACTCTAGCTCTCTAAGCGTGTTAACCCTTAATCATAACGCGTGTTCAATTTAAGTTTTAACACCGAGAAGGATCAAGATGTGATATTTGCTACCATTACTTCCAGGGATAGCCTTAAAGTGATTCACACAGATGCAATAAAAAATATATTGAAATTCCGGAAAATGGGGACAAATACATTAGATGCAATAGTAGGATGCTCGGAGATTAATTGAAGATCAGCGTGATTTCCGCGTGACATATCTCAAGGCCATAAAAGGATCTCGCATCCCACGTGTACGCATCGCCACATATACATATTTTATGAGCACATGTCGGGATCCCCTCACATCAATAAAATTTCATAGTGATGAGTTACTTACCAGGTTCCGCATTCTGCAATGTCCTTCACGTTGGGACGAATGGCAGAGAGCAATACAAGGAACTGTAACTCTGACTTCGAGAGCACCTGCCGACATGTTCACCATGGTAACATCAAGATTGAGGAAAACTTATCAAAAAGAGCAACCTCTTGAAGTTATGTTTAAATTTCAAGCCGAATCAGAATTCTTCAGACTCTTATCCTACAAATCGTCACGTAGTACAGTAGGTCCAAAACACGAGCACCCACACAACGAGAGGAGGACGCTGTTGATTACCTTCGCTTCCACAACCCAGAGAACGAGGCCCTTGCAATTCCTAGGCAGAAGAGAGAGGCGATAGTCGATCTCTGGTGGAAAATACCAGCGAGCGATGGCTTGCTTCCCAAGATGGGGCTGCATGGAACCAAAGATTATTAATTAACTCCAGATCTCGATAATTAGCAGATTCTTGCCTTCTTGCAAGTATGCGCATAACTGAAAGTGCTAAAGTAATATAAGTAACGCACTCCTTGTCATCAATTCCGGAGAATTTCCACTTCCCAATGAACTCTTGATATTAACGCATCCGCGGTTACAAATTTGTGCCGAATCTTCTGAAACAGACCACTTGTATACATTTCCACAAAATGCACCAACAGAGACCTCAAATTTTTCCAGAGTATCAGTGCATATTTTCGAGGCTTCGCTTGGTCCTAAATATTTCTCCACCACATCTCAGAGGAAATTGCGATCATTGAGTAGATCAATGTGTCAGCAATTATAATATCGTTCCAATGCCCTTTCTAGACGATTCATTGGAACGATATTATAATTGCGTACATATCCAAGAATGTCACGAACCTTCGTGTATCCTTACATCGAGGCTCTCACTATCAGATGTACTGGGAGACCTGGTCTAGATTTCGAACGCAAATCATAGTGCCATTCAACCCATTCACGATCGGTTTTGTTCTGTCAAAAAAAAAAATTAATGCAAAAAGCATTACTGTCGTTCTCAATATCTTTGATTTTAAAGTAGTAGGACATCTTGCAGGTCGTACGCCATGAACTTTGGTGAGGTAGGCCTCGGGATCACCCAAGCCGCGCGCCGAGATATTCATAAAATGGTACCCTTCGCCTTTCAAGCGTGTGCAGTAACGGCCTTCATAGCCTCCCTCAGCCGGAGCATATACAGCAATTGATCCATACTTCTCGACGTCCTCAACCCATTTGTCAAGGTCCAAACCCTACAAGTCTCCTCCTGTAAAATCGCCCAGCCCACTGCATACCACATGGAGGGGCCGTCGCGAGGGGGCCGACTCGCTCCAGGAGCTCGCATTGCGGAGCAGGCGTCCAGTACGAGGTCGCAAAGAGGCCCGAGATGGTGACTTCGAGGAGCTGAAACTCGCATGTGGTGCAGAAGCGACTTGCGCAAACCGGGTGGCGGTGGATTGCACTTCCGTCTGTAGAATTTAACTTGTGAGCAATCCAAAACACACTGCTCTGATGCAACAATTGAATAGCAAATTTCTCGATGCTTACACTCAAACTCTACATTATCCGACAACCAAGTTCATCCTCATGAGGAGAAGAACGAATGTCTTTCGAAATTTGTCTTAAAAGAACAAAAATCGAACAAGCGCACACGCTCTCATAGAGAAGCTGCATTTTCAACAGAATACAACATCCACCTAGTGGTGAATAAATCGCAGCAACTCCACGGGAATAAAACAAAAAAAAATCCCCCAAAATCCAACAAATTGAGATGAAAACTAACACATCAACCACATTGCGAAAATCCAAAACATATCCCAATTCCATGCAGAAATAAACTCGAAACGCACCTGCGCAGAGAAGACCACCAAACCTCCCTGCATTGTGGCAATACTGCTTCTAGCACCCACCGAGGCCTCCATCCATCAATCGACCTTGCAGAACCAAAGCTCCCAAGCCCAAAGCTGATCGCAATCCACACAGCCCGCCCAACTGCACACCACGTCCTGAGTCCCCATCGTCACTGGAAGTGTCCAATTACTCAAAAAGCGAGGAATCAATCCACACCAAAAGTTCGGCGTCGCAGGACTGTTACGCCACCTCAGGGCAAATACCCACCCATCCAGCAGGGACCCACCTCATCACTTTTCACGACCCACATGGCGCACAGATCTTTTTCCCACTGTAAAATTCAGAAGGTGACGCACTCGGTTCTAGAAGCTGCGAGAGCCGGGATCGTCCCGTTTTCTGTTCGGGCAACGTTTCCCATCCAAGATTTTAGGTTTGGGAGCTTTCCGCGGAGTCGCTGCACTTGTTGCCGTCGAGATTGGGAGCAAATTGCTGGGATGATGCCATGGTAGGCTGCGCTAGGGAGGTGGACCATATTCATTTTCGTCTCCGCATTCCGAGTTGCTGCTGACGAAGGTTTTGCAGGAGTCGGTTGGCGCAACCACATTGGCTTGCTTTCCTCGCCCATCGTGTGTCATTAGCCGAGTGTTGGCGTGCCATCCCTGGAATTTGCGACTAGTTCTTCGTAGTTTGTGGCGGTAGTGGGAGAGTGGTGTCTGGAATCAACCGTCGCCCTTCGTGCCTTGTACACAGATCGAATCATATTTTGTGTTGGGTGCGGTTGTTGGAGGCATTGTGTGCGCGCTGTGAAGCCCCCTCCGGAGCGGCGCCATTTTGCATTCCTTGTGGATGCTCTGCCGGCCTAAACCCCTGTGCCGGCCAATTTGGGGTATCGGTTCTATTTTGAAGTCTTCGAACAGTTCGGTGTGCGGCGGTTGGAATTAATCGTGTTCTGTTAGCATGGCGAGGTCGAGGTACCATGTGTAGGATGTCTTGGGTGTTGGTGAGTGTTTCTCGTTTCATGGTAGCTGTGTTGTGAGGAGCCATTGTGGTCGCGGTGGTGGTTCATGGAGGTTAAAATTTGATCTCAAATGAGGCTTTAGGAGCGGCGGGGTGCGTCAAGGCTAGACTTAAGGCTGGGGGGTCTCTGCTTTCGTTGGGCGGCGGAATTTCTTTGACAAGTCTAGGAGGGTTCGAAATTGTGCGTGGCCGAGAGCCCTGATTTTCTGGAGTGGTGGCCACGGTTTTGAAAGAGCATAAGGAATGAGAGATGGAATTCCAGTTAGAAGGCTTGTAGTCCAAGCTCTGCAAATGTAGCGGAAAGGTTGGTCACGGGTCATGCACAGGGGCTCCGTGAGTGATTTTGCGTATTTGAAGCTCGGGAGCTTCTGTCTTTACTAATGCACCATTTCCAGGTGAAGAAGCAATAGGTGTATTTGGATCGAAGTTTGATTGAGTGCATTGCGGCGGCACCACCCTTTTCTCCAAGGATCTTACCCTGTGTTTAGAAATCGTCTGTAGCCCTGATACTTTTGAGGGAGAAGCATTCTTGATATGCTAGTCTTGCTATGGGCCGGTAGTCAACTCTCGCCGCGACCGTTTTGGTCGTCACAATCGGTTTCCTAAACAAGCTCTGGCCGCGCGGATTTCTACGAAGTGTCAGTGAGTTTCGTTGTGATGGTTATTAGGCGGGTAATCGATGGCTCTAATTTAGGCGCCCTATAGATCTGCGAAGGAATAGAAGCAATTGCTCATTCTGTGGCCTGGACGGCAAATTGATGCTCTGCAACTGAATGATTACGTATCGGACGAAGCAATTAGCACTGCCTTTTCCAAGAAGAGAGAACACATCTGAGGAGAAGCAGTTTGGGCGCTGCGTCAGATTCAGGTAAACAGGGTTAAAGTATGTATGCCTCGTTTATTTTGATGCATCCGGGATCATAGTGCATCTCTGCCAACTCTTGGTACTGTGATGGAAATCCCATATTCGTTGTTCTCATTTCATTTAATTCATGGTCTAATCAGCAGTTACAAGTAAGTCGGTTTGTGTTTCGAAACTTTGGTGTCATGTTTGTGGCTAGCTTTCACGTCCTGACTCCCTTGTGCTGTTGGGATTAACGGTTTCAGAACATGGTTTTTTAGACATGCATATGATGTGTTTGCTTTTAGTACACGCATTTTATCTTTCGCTGGCAATGGCGATTGCTGGGGCCGCACGCACGTAAGAGGTGTTACTGGCGGCTTAACGTAGGAGTGACAATCGAATGATCACTCTGAATTTAGTCTAGGGAGTATTGCGCCTGCTCTCATTTTGAGTCATCTCTGTAGTCTTGATAATTGAAGGAAATGATGCAAGCGTAAACAGGAATGATTTTCGAACTAAATGATAACTTTCTTGTGGCTGGTTCAGGTATGCCTCCCAATGCACCAGGCCCAGTGCAAGTTCGGAAACCTGTGGCAGTTGCGGATACAGTTAATGGCCACAGTGTGGGCAGAAATGGTATTCATCCAAATGCATGCCGCCAAGTAGGAGGGCGACGTATTTTTGTACAAACTTATGCAGGTGAGAGGAAATAGCGTCTACGATTCACCTGGCATGGGAATGCTCGTCTAGCAGAAATTAGGATGTTGTATTTGTAGACTTATTTTCGAATGAGACTGTTCTATCTCATGATGATATAGGTCTTACGTGGAGGCCACGAAGACCGGGTTGGTTTCATAGAACGAACTGTTTGAAGTCATAACTTGGGAATAATGTGAAGTTTGATGGATTTCAGGAAACGTACTTGGCATTGAGTTGGACAGGGCTGACAAGGTCGAGTCTGTGAAGAAGAAAGTTCAGGCTGCATTTAACATCCCTACAGAACAAAGCACGTTGGTTTTTGGCGATCATGTTCTTGATAAGGATTTAAGTGCGATTAGCAGCGATGCTCCTGTTTTACTCAGGAAAGGAATTTATCGGAGTTCTTCAACGCCGTGTTTGTCACCCAGCAGCAGGGACGATCGTCAAAGTAGCGTGTTCGAGATTGTGGGTGGCTTAAAATACTCCAATAAAATCAAGCGACTCGTACGAGAAGCAGCAAAAGGCATCGAAGCTGGGGTGCAACCTGTTCTTGCTTCAGGGGGTCTGGGTGGAGCATACTATTTTCGAAACTGTTTTGGAGAAAATGTTGCAATTGTGAAACCCACTGATGAGGAACCTTTCGCACCTAACAATCCGAACGGGTTCACTGGCAGAGCATTAGGGCAACCTGGCCTGAAACCTTCGATTCGTGTGGGAGAGACCGGTTTGAGGGAGGTGGCAGCTTACCTCTTAGACCATGATAATTTTGCCAAGGTGCCGGTGACAGCTCTGGTGAACGCAACGCACTCTATATTTAATGTGAATGCAGAGTACGTAGGCGCGGGGCATTCGCAACCAGGTAGTGCCAAAATAGCTTCATTTCAGCAGTTTGTGAGACACGACTTTGCCGCAGATGAGTGTGGTACTTCCCGGTTTCCTGTCTCCTCTGTACACCGCATAGGGATACTTGATGTTCGCTTGTTCAACACCGACCGTCATGCAGGCAATATATTGGTGAAGAAAACGAATGTTGAGACTGGAAGTCTGTTTGGAGAGGAGATGGATCTTATTCCTATTGATCATGGTCTTTGCCTTCCGGAAACTCTTGACGAACCGTACTTCGAATGGCTTCATTGGCCTCAAGCTTCAATTCCCTTCTCAGAAGAAGAACTGGATTACATTGAAAAATTGGACCCTATCAAAGACTGCAATCTGCTCCGGAAAGAGCTTCCAACACTGCGGGAGGCTTGTTTGCGCATGCTGGTGCTTTCGACGACATTCCTGAAGTTGGCAGCAGAAGCAGGGTTGACTCTCTCGGAAATCGGTGGTATGATGACTCGGGAGCTATGTGGCGTCGACGAAGAAGCCAGTGAGCTTGAAATTGTGTGCGTGCGAGCGAAAATGGGGGTTCGCGATGGATCATCATCTAGCCCTGATAGTGATGGTTATGATGAATTCAGCTTTGCAGAGGATTTCTCAGATGATTTCCAGTTTGACATGGACGACCACGATGAAGTTCCTGCGTTGAAGCTTTCTGATATGCATGAACGTCCCAGTTCTTACTCACCTGCTAATGGCTACAGATCCATGTCACCAGTGCCAACCTCCCCTTCGTGGTCTCCATATTTTGGAGAGTCCAGTCCGCAAATGGGGCTTTCAAGCTTTCGCACTCTGGAAATCTCTCCCATGCCACGTTCTCCTCTGGGATTTCCACCGGACTATTCTCCAACTTCATTATCTAACGAAGACGAGTCTTATTCTTTATCTCGTATGTCAATGCCTTCGAGATCTACCTCTCTGAAACTCGGAAAGTTTCGTTCTCATACTCAGATTGAAAAGCCACGTGCAATGGGCCTTCGCGGGTACGCAGCCATGAAAGTGGCACAAAGTGTGTATGATGCTGAGGATTCGAAGGATCTTATCGGTGGGCCGCTTAGTCTGACAGACATGGATGAGAAGGTTTGGGCTCTCTTCTTGGAGCGCTTTCAGATTCTCCTATGTGAAGCCTTCGCCGCTGTCAAGCTTAAGAGCAAGAATCAGGTCCAGAGACTTGGCACTTCTTGTCGGTTCTGAAAAATTCACTGATGCAGTCTGGAGCATAACCAGTTTTTCGGTGCTAGTATGGATCGGTATGCTGCTCAGGATGCAGGTACATCTGTTGTAGATTTTTATAGCTAGACGAGTCTCTCCAGTTTTGGTGCAGACTGGTTGGGGTGTGATTGATACCCTTTTGTTTGATGGTGTTATTGTTTCTACGTGCTAACAATCTGGGGCACCTTAATCCCAGTTTGCAGCCTACTAGTCTAGTTGCAGATTGAACCCGCTGCTCACGACTTGCTGTAAAATCTGGTTAACATTTTAGAGACGACGACCACCAAGCAGAACCTTGTAAACTTTCAAGCAGTAAATATCACTGGATTTTGAATGGTGTTCAATTTTTCCAAGTATCCTGTGTCGCCTCTGGGTGGATTGTAGTAAATCTGCTACTGTGACTTTGCATTCTCATGTGTTACTACCTCTTTTTATTAATTACACAGTTTTAGTTCTATTTGGAGAGAGTTCTCTAGTGTCTTGATCATCGAGTCTAGCTTATTGCCAAATTGTGTCCAATTTTTTTAATCTTGTCGATTGTTGTACACTACTTGGATGGGTACTTGAACGTAAACCTACCCTGAATTGTTGTTCTGAGTATTCCATTAGACAACGCCATTGGTAAGTTAACCATCAAAACACACAGTAGATCTAAATTTTTTGTAGAGAGGTCTTGGTGCTCAGAATATTCTTAACAGATGGTACAATTTTCACTGCCACAGCGGTCACGGTAAGTGGATTTTGTGAACTACATGTAATACCACTCTGCAAGCTTCATTTCTGGAGATATCTCACACTAGCTATACCTACTTTAGTTTATACTACTTTAATGATTGTGAATTCCTTCTGCCCTTAGGAATTATGAATTCTTCACGCTGTCGAACCTTTTTGGTCAATATAAGAAAAACTAGCGGACACTGTATCTGGTACCGTAATGTAGTGCTTACTCATCTACCATCTCATCAATGGTAGGGTACATTCAACATCACATGAAGAGCAATGAACTTGAATTTCCAGCAGTCACGACTCACCAAATTTTATCAGGTCTACAGGCCTCATCCAAACAGATGACACAGGTTAAAGTTGCTCAACATTCAAGGGACAATCGATGTCATTCAAGGACAATCGATCACCCTTTTTAACATCTTCTTCTTCCTCAATTCTCAATTTCCCAGGAGAGCTACGATAATTGGCCGAGTGAAATGGACAAGTCATACTGTGGTCGACTGATTTCCATCAATCCTCCAAACAGATATGGAAGAATGCATGCTTTTTTTAGTTATAAACGCTGGTGTGGATTGACACTGGATGCTTTGCGCCGTTTGTGGCATGTACATTAGAACGAAAAGTCTCATGGGAAATTCGATGCAGTCACTGTTGCTCCTAATAGTGAACTTTTTCGCCACTAGAAACGTGTTTCGTATTACTACATTGGTACCGTTTTTTGTCGATGTCTTTCTAAAGTTTGTTGCAACGTACATGAATGATGAGAGATAATAGGCCAACTTAATATTTTCCAGGGTTACTGCTATTGTAAGCTGTGACCCGTGTTACAGAAGGTACTGATTGGCATTCACCTGGCAGGAAAAAGTGTAATACGTTTGGTTGTGTCATCAAGATCTTTAGAAGCATTCAAGCTGATGACGTTGAGATGTAAACCTCTGTAATGCAAACAAAAGTTAGCCATTTAAAAGTTTTATGCATTCTACACTTATTGAAAGTTTAAGAGTTTCAGATTTGTGGGTTTCAAACAAATATTATCTAAACTTACCAAGAAATCGACATGGACCAACATTGAATGAGCAATCGAAGCCCTTTGTCGCCGTTCGTTGAAATAGATTTAATTTCACAAAGAAAAGAGAACTTGTTGAGTACATTACTAATTTTGAAATTGAGACAAGACTAGAGACAGTCTGATAAAATTTCATGTGCCTCCATTAATACTCTCCACATTAATATTACATTCTTACCTTCCTTTTTCGTAGCAAGTTGTATCCTTCAATGGATCTTCAATGGATTGATTGTTGGCACTGTATGTAGTGGAATGATCTTCACTTCATCCACCCATTCTCCTTGTGTAACTCTCCCTACTACATTCATTATATCATTAAGTTTGAGTAGAAGGTAATTGTATCTTCTTTGTGCATGTTTTTGAAGTTTTGTTCTCCAGAGTTGATCTTCATACTAACATTGTAAGCTATGTTGATGATCAGAGGTAGGAATTGAGTTCAATCTGGGTCTTGATGGCTGCCTTTGAGGAAGAACTTCCCATCCCAGAGTACCAGGTAGTTCGAGTTTCGAGCCCCACGTTTGATGTTAGAAGGATCTTTTAGACCTGAGGTTTTTTGGCCTTGGACCCTGATACTGCCAACTAGAGTCGGGTGGTGACTTACTCGTGAGAGCATGTGATTCGAGTGAGGGCATTCCATTCTTTCCAACATAGCGTGGGACATGGTCTGTCAATCGAGGATACTTTCCACCAACTTACAACGTTCTTACAACTCCTTTCCTTCCCTTCACAGCACCTGCATTGACCCATGTATCCACAAGTTTACGAAACTCACGGCCCGAAATTGTGAAGCATTGACCTGCATGCTTGAAGATTAAGGACAGTTTATCCTTGGTGTGAACATCTCGTGTTGTTATGCGAAGACCTAGACCATGCTTTCCCTGAAAACCAGAGAAAGTTTGCGAGATGATGAACTATCCAATAACACGCAGCACATATAATGTTAGCAGAATCTTCAAAGAGATTATCATTTACAAAGATTTAAAAAGACAAGAAACTAAGAACTAGCAGTATTCATTCTTAGCGGTTTTTGATTAAATGAGAAACAGCTCAAGCATGGGGTCCTGTATAGCAGTGAATAAAAAAATCCAATGGCCAAGATGAGGAAGTCAAATTGAGGTAGTTTAGGCAGTGGGTTTACAGTGTCGAAAATAGTGGAAGGAATGCTGAGTCCTTCAAAAGCAAGAGCACAGATATGTACTGACATGCTACCTCCAAGAATGGCAGCATGAATTTCCTTGCTCGTGGGAGTGTCAGAGTGGATTTGCGGTCCTATTGCTGGCTTCCTTTTCGCCTTCCTCGCAAAGTTTCTGGGTCCTCGTTTTAGTACCGGCATCTCCCAGTTTCTACTTCCAATACGTTTTCCATATTTAGACAGTCGCCAGAGAGACCACTTCGGGATCCTCTCCCGCTTCCTAACATAAGATCAAAATTAACCAATTAATTGAAACACTCAAAGCATAACTCCGTAACAAAGGAATGCTCGGAAGAAAAGAATGGACTCATCAAAGATAAAATAACCATTAAAATAAATAAATAAACATCATCGTATTTAAGAATAATCAAACCTCAATTCAACACTATTGTATATAAGAAAAACTGAATGTAATAAAACTTAATTTTATCGAAAGAAAGTGTATAGTTTCGTTACCTGAAGCAAATCAATGCCAAATTCAATACACAGATCAGTTTCATTATCTACAGGAACTCATACTCTTCCTCGACCCTCTCTGCTTTGAAAATGCGACTCTCTGTTGTTGCCAAACTTGCCATTAAGCCCTGACCGCTCGTCCGGACCATATGTTGGGGTTCTCAGATACGACCCGCCTGCAATCCTATACCTCTCGAAAACATCATAAATGAAGCCCGCATCCGCTCCCCGCCAGCGCCAAAACCCCTCTTCTCACCCATTTAATGTCCAAATCTCCTCACATACACATCACTATTGCCTTCACCTCAGCCGCTACAACCTACAGCTCGCAATTAACCACCAAGTACCCTTAAACCTCACACCCGCAAACCCTCAAGAACGACAAATTTCCCGTGAAAATAAGCCGGAAAGCAAATGTGTAAGCGCATTCTCTCTATGAAGACGCTTCAAAGCAGCAGGCGCAGTAGCTCCAAAGAACCTCAGCTGAGAACTACGCATTCCTTTCATGCTCTCCATCACACAACCTCCTCGAAACCTACAACTACGAGCTTCATGTAGGTCCCAAGCCCATTACAACACAATCCTTCGCTAAGACACAGGTGAAGTGGAAATGCAACCAGCAGTCGACAAGCTCTGAAAACAAATCAGTGCAGCCCAAAAACTGGAAGCCCATTTCAGAGTCAAGGTAAGGAATGTTAAATTACCAGTAGGGCCCCACTTGGGCGGAGATTCTCGCGAGTGAAGCGATGGCGATGAGCAAAATCAGACGTGGAATTCGGGGCTTGACTTGGGAGATTTAGGATTTCGACGACTGACCCTTATCCAGTGGAATGCTTTGTGACGTGCCGAGGACGCCAGTTCCAACCAGAATCTCAGCTTCCAGGATATTATTCGTTCAAATATGAGAATTCAAGCTCTGAGTTCACTGTCAATATGCTCATTTATTAGAAATGATAATGTTGGTTTGGCCCTAATCAAGCAACATCGCATCACTCTCTCTTTTTGTTGTTGTAACTTGCCACTTTTGTTAGCAATGAAATTTTAGTCAATGGAACCAATTGACTAAAGAGATATCTATATTTGAAGCAAGTTTTTGGAAGATGGTAGCATAGAGTAGCATCTGATGAGAAGGGGAGGAAGCTTTATAAATGGAGTTAGAACAAAATTAGAAGACCTTTTCAAAGCAATTAATTTGAATAATTTTTTTAAAAATATTTTTAGATCTAATCCATGTTCTTCTACTTGATTGGTTCTATAGGCATGTCTTTAAGAAGGTAGAATCTTTAAGTGCAAATTGGAAGTTTTTTTATTTAAAAATTATATAAGTATATTATTAAAATCCTATATATAAATAAATATGCATATTTATTATAGTATATTCACCATTTTTACATGTAGTAATATTGACCTACCAACTTAGAAATGTCCACAATCCAAAAAGATTTATTCTATGTTTTGACTATATGTAAACCATTTGATGTAAGTTCCAATTGGATTTTACCTACTAAAAGATATGTTGTAGTACCTAATGAGATAGTTAGTCTCTAAATATCCAACTTCACCAAATCAACTATGTGAGTAGCATACAAATTGCAAGATAATATTAATTTCAATCATCTTATGTTCTTTTGTTGCAATACAATATAATAGAAGAATATTATACTTGCATATTATAGGCAATCTATTTATTTTAATTATCAACAAAGTAAAATATACATGAAAATTTTAAAAATTGAGATTAATATGCAGCAATCTTGTTTTAATTTAAGTTTAGTATATATTACAAATACTAGGTTTTTAAATAAGTTAGTTGTGAGATTATCTACTCTTTATTTGAAAAGTCTATCTTTGGTTTGGATAATGAACAATGCACATGGAAATAGATGATTATTACATCTTTGACTTTTTATTTAATAATATAATAATAATATACATAAAATATTTTTTAATTATATGCTTTAGGTGGTCAAGCAACTAATGTATATAAACAAGGATGTTCTTGCTTTTAATGTGCATCTAGATTTGAATGCCAAAATTTAATCAAAGATGGAATATAGTTTCTTTAATGCTATAATATCAATATTATATGAGAACAATGGTTGGCAATAAATTCATTAAATAAAATGGTTTCTTTGCAAGCACTCCTAATTTACATTGTGCTGCAATATGTTTTATTTTAAGAATGATCTTATATCTAAAATTTGCATTAAATTATTCAATCTAAAACCACCTTAGTACTATAGATAAAAGATTCCTAAGTGTTTTAAATCCTTATTCTAATTCTTCTATCCTTTGTTAAATTTATCAATTTCAAATTCCATTCATTATAAAAATTTAGCAAATTTTGAGACTCAACGTTTTTGTGAAGGAAACTAAAATTCTTGTCAAAAAGATTTAAATGTAAAATCATATTAAAAAAAGAAGAAAAATAAATCAAAATCTAAAGACTTAATCTAAAAGAGTTTAGATTAGATATCAAATTATATTATTAATTGATATTTAATAAAATAAAAATAAAAATTCTAAAATATACTAAAATTAAATTATATAATTTTTTTAGCTTTGCATTTATGAAAAAAGTAATATTATCTTATTACTATCATTGTAAATCCTAAATTATTTTTGAAATAATTTGTAAGATCTTATTGATTGATAAATTTTATGTTAATATTTTGTATCTTATTTCTTATATTGTATAAAACAAATAAAGTTACATAACTATTCATAAAAATTAGAATTTGATTATAAAAATTAATGTTATATATTTCATCTAACCTCTTTTTTATTATACAATGATTATCTAAAATTCTCTGATCTATTTAAAATAAAAATTATTTCTAAAAAAATTAAATTTTTTTATCAAAATGAATAAATACAATTTATCTATTTTAGCTGTATATTTTTTTGGTTAGTACTATTGACTTTACTTTAGTATTTTAATTTTTAATTTAAATATATATATATATATATATATATATATATATAATTGATGAGAGAAATTTTATTCTTAATATTTTAATTTTTGATATTAGTTTAAGTTTTTGAATTTTTATCTTTAAAATTAAATTTAAAATACTATATTTTAAATTCAAACAAACTTAAAACTAATTTTTGGTGGAATTTTTTTAAAAAAAATATTAGAGATTTTAAAATTTTATTTTGGTATACATTTTGGGCTTCTTTAAAAATTCAAATAATAAAAGAAGTTATTTATTAAATTGAGGAAAGAAGAATAAAAATTGAAAAATAAAAGTATTAAGATTAAGTAAAAATAAATTATAATATAATAAATGACAACCACATTATTAGATTGAATAAAAAATTTGAAAGTTTGACCAAATTTTATATAAGATTAGTTAGTTTGTTTTTTTTATATATTTTTGAGGTATTGAAATTGCTGAGCAAATTATATAACCAAGCAAATAAACAATAGAATAAAAAAGAAGAAGAATAATAATTTTTTAGTATTTAAAGATAATGATTTGTTTGTAATAGATTTAAATATGCTTTCTTGCAACAAGTATTTGATAGCTATCATAATTAAAAAGATAAATAAAACATACAAAATATGTTTTATAAAAAAAATACAAAACAAAAAACTTATAAGTTTTTTTTTTGGTTGGCAAAAGCTATTTTGTGAAGATTAATAATATTTATGTAACACTAAAAATATTTTAATAAATACCTGTGTAGTAATTTTGTAAAGAAATTGACTAACTGTGCTAATATTTAATGTATATTTATTTTTGCAAGTATAGGAGTAGTAGTGAGTTGTTATGTATTTTGTATGGAGATTGATTTTAGGATTGGTAGCTATCTTAACTAAAAGTTCATTATTACAATAGATTGACATGATTGAAGTAAGATAAGACCAAGATTGTGACCAATTATTGATTATTATGTTAATTTATAACCTATTGTAGAAAGTTTTATACATTTGATCTTATTGGAGGAAAATAAAATATATGATTTCTTTTTTGACATCTATATAATTGATCCATTTATAAGCTTGAATACAAAGTAAATTGTAGAATAAAGTCTAGATTTTCTTATATAAAGGTTGCTAATAGTGTGGAATTCTACCAAAAAAAAGAAAAAAAAGATACATAAGATTATTAGACATAGTTGTATTGACTAAGAAATTTGTTGTTTTGAGATTCAAAACTTCTAAAGAAATAATGTTACTATAATATTCTAACTTATTACTAGGTTTTGTAATCCATATTTTTTCTTAAAAATACCTCTAAATATTATATTTATATGCAATAGAAACTTTATTATAAATAGAGTAATGTTATTTTAATAATAAATAAATAAATAAATAAAAATATATAGTTTAAATCTTACAAATGCAGAGCATGATAATAATTACATAAAAATTTTAAAGTACTACATCATCTAAAAATTGTGATTTGATATGATTTATATTATCAAAAAAATATAAATCTAAATCTAAAAAGAAAAGAGTGCTGTTTCTATCATATTAGTGAATATCATGTATTAGTGTACTGGGAGATTGTGTACAATTTTTACAACCATGGGTGAAAATAAAAATACACTACTTCTGTTGAAACATATAGTTTCCTAAAAAAAATTATTGAAAGATGTGGTCTTTGAATTTTATTTTCAGATAAGTAAAATTTTAAAATTTTCTGGAATTTTGTGCATTAATTATTGTTTTAATTTAAAATGTGATAATATTTTTAATATATATATATATATATATATATATAGAGAGAGAGAGAGAGAGAGAGAGAGAGAGATCAATTTAATTCTTGAAATATTTTATTGTATTTTAGTTTCTGATATTCTATTCTCTTTTAATATTTTTTTGTGTTCAAGAACTCAACTTTTCAAAAATTATCTCCTGGAATGGTAGATTGATATTTCAATGTTTGATTGTTATTATTGAGATTATTATTTTTTTTCTTTTTCTTTTTTTTCTTTTAATTCTTTTTATTGAAAATTAATAGATAAATATTTAATATTATTAAGGAAAAAAACAACTTGTAGTTTGTAAAATTCCATCCACTATTTTTAAAAAATAATTTTTACAGTAACATGAAAATAAATTTAAACTAAAATAAATATAAAATTGTAAATACTCTTTAAAATTATGACTTGAATAATTTACTACTTGAAAGAAAATACTTGACATGATTGTTTAAAACTATCACTAAATTCTTACAAATGCAGGTCACCATTTTAATTGTCTAGGAGAAGAATTTAAGTTTCAGCTTTACGAAGTTGAAAAACTTGTGGTCTCCATATTCGTTTTAGGGAGGAAAAAAGAAAAGAAAAAGAAAAAGAAATACAGTGGATTACATGTACACATTTTCAATACGTTCATTTACAAGTTTATTTTCTTTTTCCTTCTCACAAACATCTCACAATTTTGAAAAGCACACACCACAATGTCTTAAAATGGGCACTAACATTCCCCTGCTTTCACCCCCCCTGCTTTAAAGTAAAATAAAAAGTAACAGAACATATTTAGAAGCCACGTCGTCCGAGCAAACAATCGTGAGTATGAACGAGGAGATTTGAAAACAGGTTTCCCCGAACCCCAAGGCAGTAGCCACCTAAAGCCGGAGCTGGTCGCGGGGAAGGGTCGGTAGCGCAAGGAGGGAGGTTCGGTGGAGGTTGGGGGGTAGGGAAACGGCGAGAGAAACGGCGAGGAGGGGAGTGCGACGGCGAGGGAGCTAGAGGTGAGGGAGGGAGGGAGAGACGCCGAGCGTTGCAAGCTCGAATGTCCGACGACGCGACTCATGGTGACAATTTTCCTCGCACAAAATGCAGCAGCAGCAAGCCCTAATCCAAACCCCGCACTCCACGACCATTCCCACAACGTCTCATGGAATAGGGCCATGATTCTCATGCTCGCTCTCTTCTTACGTGCCATTAGGGTTTCACCCTGTCTCTCCTCTCGCCACCATTCTCTTGTCACGCTTACTCTGGATTACAATCCCATTCGTTATTGTCTCCCCTCGCGCACGACGTCCAGCTTCGCTTCGTTTCATGACTCTGACGAACGCCGCAGTCGCGACAGAATCTCATGGATTGAGAGACAGTTTTGATGAATTTTGGTTCATGAGGGTGTTGACGATGGCGTGAGCGGTGGGTGGAGTGGGCGGGGGGTGCAGAAATTTTGCAGGGGCTGTGTAGTAGGGGGAGGTCTGCGCAATTGGTTTCAGCTGTGGTGGAGCTGCGATGGAATCGATAGCGGAAGGACTTTGGGAGTTGGCGGAAACGCACGAGAAAGAAGGTTGTATAGCGCAAGCTGTGAAATGCTTGGAAGCGATTTGTCAAAGTCAGGTGTCTTTTTTGCCAGTGATTGAAGTGAAGACACGCCTTCGAATTGCGACTCTTCTTCTCGAGCACACCGATAATGTCACGCACGCCAAGGCACATCTTGAACGAGCGGTAGGTGGTTTGTGTTTTGGTGCAACTATTGATTAATGCAGTTTTTGTGAGAACTTGCGTATTTTTTCTTTTAAATTTTCGTGAAGCTTGAAAATGGGACCTTGGAGACTGGAATTGTATCTCAAATTTTTTCGCTTTTTGACGCTGCGCATTTTACTGTTTCTGTGAGTGATATTTGAGGTGAAGGGAATTGAAACTTGTAAAGTTCGTTTCGGTCATGGATAATGAATTATTTATTTCATCTGAACGGGAGTTTAGATTGAATAATTCTTTGTCAAGTCTCGGCGAAGTCAGCTGTGTTGTCGAGTGCTGCCCCTTTAACTATTTGTGCATCGGGGCTCGAGTACATGACATATGTCAAACTTATTGGTCCCTGGCAGTAGTTAAAAATTTAGGTTTGTTTGCTCTCGACTACACGTTTTTTCCGAAGACTTAGCCGATTGCCTGTCTTTTATCCGAAGCTTCAAGTGGCCCTTTCAGTATGTGCTTTGTTCTGGTTGCAGCAATTGTTACTGAAACAAATTCCAACTTGTTTTGAGCTGAAATTTCGAGCTCACAGTCTGCTAAGTCGATGCTATCAGCTTGTGGGCACCATTGCGGCTGTGAAGCAGACTTTGAAGAAAGGATTGGAGCTTTCCACCAATGCAGCGACTGGGTATGTATACAATCATGGGCATTGAGAAGAGCACTCGTCTTTTACAAGAAGAAAATTACTGGCTTCTGTGTTACTCTTGCTCGTCCTGGGTGGTAGCTGTGGGTTGGATTCCTCAGTGTATGATGATTTTAGCAAGATATGTGGCGATGGGGTATGAACTTCCCTAATAATGCTTGGTTTTGACAGCGAGTCCGGGCGACTGTGGGCCTGCAACTTCACTTTGCAACTTGCAAAAGCTCTTACCACTGAGAATGATTATGCTGGTGCACTGCGATTGTTAGAAAGCGGTTCTAGGTTAGCTGCTGCCATGAATCAGCCTCAACTCGAGGTGAGCTCCTCGTGGATATATTTTTGTCAATAGCGATCCGTGCTCAGTTTTATGAACGTTTTATATTCAGTGTTCAGATTGCTGATAGTGATTCAAATGATCTCCTCCTTGCACGTTTTAAGATTGTTACCAAGGCTTGGCAATTGCAACGATAGAGGCACTGAACTGCACAGTAGATCGCACTCTAGTTTTTCCATCGGCCTGAATAGTGGTTCAACCTTGCGCGGGCACTTTTCTGACAGCTCTTTGGCCTTCTGGCTTTATTATGACTTAATTTGAACTTGAAAGATCAAGAGCTTGATAAAGTGTTGCTGCACCAGATGGTGTTTGCAACTGCTAGGTTGCACATTCAGCTGATGCAATGGGAGGAGCCTGCTATCATAGAGCGAAGTCTTGCTATATGTGACCAGTTGTTCGAGAGAATTCCACAGCATCTGGTAAGAACAAGTATCCGTGTAATTTTAAATGTTTTTCTGATATGCCCATTGTCTGTGTCTTAACATTTTGAAGGGATAGGTTTTTTAGTGTATCTTTTCCTCAAGTAGGATGACAACTGGCTTTTGTCTATTTATAGAAGGTTGTTGCTCATTATAACTATCTTCTATAAAGTTTTGTGAGCCTCGCTTTGATAGTGCCAAGCCCATGTAATATTTATATATTTAATTGTGTGCCAAATTTCTATGCTTCAAGGTGATACAGCTTCAAGCATTTGTTATTGGGGAGAAGATTAGTTATTTGCTTTAATTACTATCTCATGAATAATACCATATCTTGACTGGCATTGCTAATTTTTGTTTGGTTCAGATTTTTATTTTTATTTTTTACTTTACTTTACTTTTATTTTTTACTTTGCATCTGCTATTTGTAATTTTTAGAAATATATTTGTTTAGTTTATTGAGTTTAAAAACCATGTTGTCCCCTGGCTTTTGTAGAAACGCTCGCATGCAGGTCTACATGTCTACAAGGAACTTCTTTATATTTTTTTCCTTCTGCGGGCATGTGAATATAAGGAAGTACAAGACCGCGTGACCGATTTGGATACAACGCTAAGAGAGTTAGAACAGGCCGCACCAGTGCAACAACCGGTATTTGACCCTCTTGTGTATCAAGAACTCCAGAACCAACTTGAGTGGTTGATTAAGGAGCTACAACTTCCAGGTGCCTCGCCACAACGGATTGCGGATCTGCAATATCATTATGGCTTAATTCAGCAGCGGCTCTTCCAATATGAACAGTTGAAGTAAGAATTAGCTAGTATCATCTACTTGATGAGGCAGCAAACTTTGTTCAGTAGCAGTATTCATCATATACTGGGTTGTAGAAGATTTGGTCATCGTTCTGTCCCTTTGCCTGAATGCCTGGTGCTACTTTCCATTTTGTCGTCTAAGAGTTTGTTTATAGGTACCATGTGGCAACACTACAGGGAGATCCAAGCAAACTACCATTGGGGCCCGCACCATTGGACGAGGAATGGATCCCCAAGGCTGCAGTTCTTGTTCTGGTCGATCTCATGTCCGTTGTTTGCTCAAGGCCCAAAGGCACGTTCAAAGACTGTACAACACGAATAAACTCTGGGTTGGACCGTGTTAATGGTACGGAACTCTGAATCATATGACATCGGGAACTCTACACTGCTTGCTTAGACTACACATTAAATGGTGTTCCGTGAATGCTTTAGAAGGTGATTAAAAGTTTTTTGATCCATTACCCTTCAAAGGGGTTGTGCTTATTTGCTGATTGTTTTAGCATCTTGTTTGTTTACAAGGTGAACTGGAGAAGCTTGGAATTACAACTCAGGTAACAGGTAAGCTACCTATTTACCAAGTTTACTTGTCAAATGACTTGCGATATTCAAGATCGATTTTCCTGTTCTTCGATTATGTTGTGTTTCTTGTTCTATGGTGTGATTACATTACTAGGAATGTGTTTGTAGAGCTGTTGGAATCCTAACTGTGACTGAGACCTATGGAAGAAAAAGACAGGGATTGACTTTGTTATGTATAACAGAGGCAGAGTTGCAACACTGGGCAATGTGGACGGGTGGTGTTTATTTGTTATTGTTGACGCAGCTGCTTGAGAACAAAGCAGTAATTGATCTTACCGAAGCTGATTATGTTGGAGCCCAGAAGGTACGCAACTTGCAGTATTGACGGAACCTCTTTTTTGCTCTAAGGATATCTGATTTTATTAACGCAGTGTTGTGATTTAGATTTGAAATCGTCAGGGTTTGATTCTTGCAACCAGGCTTTTACCAATCTAGTCCCTGTTTCAGTCAAAGGTCCACCTTAATGTGGTGATTTTGTTAGAAAAGTTTGCTAATAATTGTATTTGTCTTGCCTATATGAAACACCAGTCTTTAATTCAGTTGGTGGAATGGGTGAGGAGATTCCCAACAATGCTTCAAGGCAATGAAAGCAATATTCAAGTACTTCTGGGTCATTATGCACATTCCTTGGGCTATTTCCATGAGTCAGCTCTTCATTTCATACAGGCATCCAAGGTGAACGGTGTTTCAGTGTCGCCCGAGATGATATTTGTTTGCCTCTCTGCTTTTCAGTGTCTAAAGTCCTGGGAGTCTGAAGGAGAATCTCATAATCCAGACGGACACCTCAGCTTGGAGGTTGCTTTGAAATAGGATGTATAGTTATTGATTTCTAATTTTAATTCTTAAAGTAATTCTTTCTAGGATTTTTCACTATCTACTTTACGAAAATGCGAGGAAAAAATTTAAAAAATAAAAAAAGAAAGAAAAAAGAAGCAGAAGAAGTCTTAAAGGTATATTTTTTGTGTGGGGCCTGCAGTTGACAGATAACCAGGGTTTGCGAGCCATGTGTAAAGTGAATGCTGCAATATCTTATATCTGTTTAGATGACCAAGATTCATCCTCGCATGTAAGTCGACTGCGGTTGAGTGTTCTGATAATATCGCGTAAAGTTTTAGTTTTATGCGCAAACTGCTTATACTGTGTCTTTGTACTCATTTCTATGTGGTTTAAGGACGAGTATTCTATGAGTCTATTTTGATTGGAAAATTCTACTGGCATGCATAAGCTGAGAAGCCTCATCATTACTCTTTTGTGTTATTACTTCATTCTAGATATTGGATAGACTGATAATGAGTGCAATTGCAGGCATTGGACCTCATAGCCCCTGTTTATCGAAACATGGATTCGTATTTAGGGGTGCGGGAGAAAACCCTGGTTCTTTTTGCATCGGGTATCCTACAGAAAAAACAACAGAATCTGCAAGAAGCTCGGTACAATTCACAGCTTTGGCTTGCTTAGTTTTAAATCTTCATTTCTGCTAGATTATATGATTCACATTGAATGAGGACATCTTCCTTGTTTGCAGGACACGATTAGCAACTGGTCTAAAAATTACTCACAAGCAACTGGGTAACCATCAGTTAGTCTCCCAGTATCTAACGGTTCTTGGTAGCCTGGCAATTGCCATGCATGATACAACTCAGGCCCGTGATATTCTTAAATCTTCTTTCACACTGGCGAAGTCACTTCATGATATACCAACTCAAGTGACGGTCCTGTCTGAGCTCAGAGGTTAATCTCGCACCTCTTCACTTGTAAATTGATGTTAAGTGAAGTTGGTAGATTGTACTGCTACTTTTCTTGTTTACAAAGATTTGGAATAGACCTTCTCTTTCTTTCATTTTTCTTTTCGTTTCTTTCTTTTTCTGCTCTGTCTCTTTTTTCTTTTTCTTTTTCATTTTCTCTCGTAAAGGAAGTTCAGTTAATACAAGTTTGATGATGGTCTTCTTCTCGTTCAGATATGTTCCGGGACTCAGGAGAGAGTGGAAAAGAAGCAGAGCACGCTGAGGCTGAGGATAAGAAGCTTGAGGACCTCCGTAGGCGTATTGCAGAGGCTCAAGCAACCCCTTACCACGTTCCCCTCTTGCAGGTTCGTCCCTCCCTTCTCTTTAGAAGTAGTTCAAACTTTGGGATTGTGTATGTTCTTCTGTAATCATTAGGACGAAGATGATGCATATCTCTGTTTCTTGTTCAGGTTTCATTATCCTTGTGATCGGTTTTAAAGAACATTCTTAAAATTTCTTTGAGAGATTGTAGCTCTCAGGTTTAAAGGATTCTTCTCGGTAGTTTTTGACGGTTTTTAATTTGTTGAATGCAGTATGGCTTGAACAGATAGTGATGGCTGTATGGTGCCATGGATGCACCTGCAGTTTCAGCCACATTCTTTTTCTGGATATGACAAGACCCCTCTCTTTATATCTTATTTGTAAATACCAGCTTGTTTATCATGAGGTCTTACTTGCAGTAATATTTTTGTAACATATTGAGGCTTCCAGTATTGTAGTAGGTCAAGTCAATCTGCTCAAGTTTGTCGTTAGGATAAGGACTTTAGAAGAGATATATACTTGAATCAACACAGGTAGTGCAGCATTATCAGTTCATTCATTCAGATTCCTTCATTATGGGGACATCTTTCGCCTTCATACCAGATTCACATACATTGGCAGCGCAACCCTTGATCAATATGCCATCTATTTGAGGCATATATGGTTAGGTCATTCTGGGTTTGTCAATTTCCTCGCGCAAGGCCTTCTGATTCTTGCTGCGTAGGTTGCAGGTTTCATCTCCTAACGCATCTGTATTTGGTTCATTATCTTGGGGTTATACCGTAGTAGATGTACCGTTCATTCTACCCAAAGCTTGAAATGTTGTAGTTGACACAAAATGTTTTATGAAACTTTTTACATTTGATGAGGGTTACCAGAAACTTCTAAATTGTACAATAGTTTCGTATGAAGAATCGTGTTTCGTGACCTACAAGGAAACTAGTGAGACATATCTCGCCTATTGCTAGACTGTCAGAGTATCTCAGTTCAGAGAAACGCTTCAAAATGCAGAAGCATTGAAAAGCTGTGCCCTTCGTTTTGATATATCTTATTGAAGTTCACAAATGTGTCAAGCATATGAAATATGGACATGCCTCTTATTTTCTCTATTCAGTCATTCCAATGCTTTAATACAACACTTCTTTCATGTGCTTGAAGGTTGGGGTGTGTGCAAAGTTTCGTAATATATGGCTCCTTTCACAGTTCTCTTTTCTCTCAACTTTGAAGCGAATAGTTAGATACACTTTGTTATTTACAATAATCTGATTAAGATGTAAATTTTGAACATATATTCAAAAAGTTTTTTTCTATTCTCATAATAAGTTGTGCTTTCTCTTGGTCTTGCAACTTGAACATGAACCTCAAACAAGAGCTTTTAAAAGACAGGTCAGTCACATTTGTCACCAATTTTGAAGCTTGGATTTCTTATTTTTTTTGTAATCTATTCTTAAATGGGGTAATTTCCATAAATTTTAGTTATGATTGAGGACTATTTTTTGAATAATTTTTAAACATCAAATTGATTTTCTATTTCAGATTTAGATCATTCTTTAAACATATAGACTCTTCTTGTTTAAATTATCCAATTTTATAATGTATATTTTTCTTACTTGTATGACTAAGTTAATTAAAGGAGTTTCTCCCTCAGGTCTACATTTTTTTTGTATGCAAGTTTTTTAGACGTCAAAAACTTATTATTTTTCAAAATAATTTTTTTGCACATAATGTCCTTGCAACTTGTTCAAGATATTAAAATCTTCTATATAAACAGTATATTGCAACTTTAATTGAAGTTGTCACTAAAATTAGAATTTTTTACGTGTCATCAATTAAATACATACCAAATTTAATTATATTTGGTACAAATTTGACATATATATATATATATATATATATATAGTCCATTTAATGTATTATCAAACTCTAACTTTTTAAAACTACTAATTAAATTTTTTGAGGATAATACTCATATTTAAGGTTTTGAAATAACATTATTTTATTTCGTAATCCAATTATATAGTAATATCACCATTTTATAATTTATCATCCACAATGTTTTGTGAGATCTTCTACTTATTTTTAAACTATTTTAGGAACAATATTAACAATATAAAGACATTCTTTTATAAACAAAAATAATCACTAATTCAAATTTAACACACTCTTTTTAAAATAAAATAAAAATAAAAAACCATTTAACTAGCTCATTAGAATATAGAGGGCACTAATAGTGAAATTCTAAGACTAACCATACCATTTATAACACTTACAAGTGCTTTATTTTTAATTACATTATGTATAAATGTTTCTTTATATCTTCTACTCTAATAAATCATTCAAAAATTTTAATTGCAAAGATGTGCTATCTTGCTATCTCTAAACATTACACCTTCAATAACATAAATTTTGCACTAGAAATTTCACTTACAATAGTTTTTAATATTTTGAGATTATGTAAATATAAACTATCTTTTTAAATATCTTTCTTTATTAATAAGTCAATAATTTTTGCTATTATTGTAATATCTTATTTATTCTTTTGATATTTTTAGTACATATAAAAGAATATTGGTAATAATTTTTAACATCCTTATGATCACATTTTATTTCATATAACTCTAAAAGATAAAAGTGACCATTTTATTGCCATGTATTCTATTTATAGATATTAATGTATATAAGCTATTAATATCTATAAAAAATATATTATCTATAAAAAGAATACATGGCAATAAAAATAACCTTAAATTAGAATAATAAAACATAATATATTTTGATAGACTTTGAGAAAATTCCTTTTTTCTAAGCATTTCATATTCTTAGAGCTATTGTTTTATTATTCTAATTTAAGGTTATTTTGGTGGTCTATGATCCCTAACCAAAACTTTCTACTAAAGTATTATTTGGTGTTTTCGGCTTTTAGAATTTTTATCTTGTTTTATTTTAACTTATCTTATTAACATCTCAAAAACCTTTTAAGTTTTAATTGTTGTACAAAGAATTATGCTTACATGTTTAATATATTGAACAACTCATAAAAGAAGGTAAAAAAATAAAGAATAAATAAAAATAATAATTAAATCTATATATATATATATATATATATATGATACAAAAAATATATAAATATTTTTAAAACTCAAATTTTAAATATAATTAATAATTATATAGAGTTATATTATTTATACCTTAAAATACCTTAAAAATTTTAATTAATAATATTCTATTTTGTATATATATATATATATATATATATATATAACTAAAAATATTTAGGATAAACTATATTATTTTATTAATAAATTAAAATTTAAAAATATTAAAATAAGAATACATTTTTTAATTTTATATATATATATATATATTTATTTTTCTAAAAATTCAAAATATTCCCTTAGAAATCTTTTAAAAACTTTAAATGATTGTAGAGGGTCTTTAAAGATTATACATATATATATATATATATATATATATATTTTAAAGTATTTTATTTTGTGAATAAAACTCAACTTGTTAGAATTCCTACTCTTTATTTGACAGGTGTTTTTTTCTTAATACAATACCAAGTCAAATAATTTAATTTTTAAAAATTAGAATTACTTTTATTCAAAATATAGTGAACTGTCTTGTTTGTAGTCAATATTTTTTAGCTATATATTTTGGGTAGTATTTCACAAATCCACAATTACTATGACATTTTTATTTTTTAAAAATTGGATCTAATTCTTAAACTATTGTTATTATTCATTCAAGAGTATAATTGATTTCCAAGTTAATGCCTTTGCACTAGACAAATTGAACAATAGTTGATTTAAACTTAAACAAAACCAATTAAAAAAATAAAAATAAAAATAACTTAAACTACACCACCATTCTATTCCTCATCCATTGCTGATTCTTAATTTTATATATATAATGAACGACTCTTGTATCCAGTGTGGCTGATGAGCTCTTTTTTGTCGCCATCTAATACATTTACAGTTTTTCTGTTGAAGATGCTTAAAAACTGTTAAAGATTTTGAAGATGCATAAAAGAGATACAAGTTAAAGATGCTGAAAAAAGATGAAAAAGATACACAAAAACTGTTGTTGTTGTTTTTTTTCTTTTTCTTTCTGTTAAAGACGCTCAAACAGTATTACTTGTGACCACTATTTTGCAAGTTCCACAAAGACTCGCAGATAGCTAGCGATAAGAGACTCTTCGTTTCACATGGGGAACTGATTAGTTGTGGTTTTCTCAGGATTTAGAATCAGTGGCGCTGTGAGCTTTACACGTACCATGGCAGCCACATGATCTTTTGTAACGAAGACATGTGGCTGCTTTGGTACGTGTAAAGTACAGTGCAATTCTTAGCTTAAGCTTCAACCACTTGGTTTTTATCGCTAGCAAAGAAGATCACAGCAGCGATGATCCTCATGGATACCTGATACACTCACCGAAACACTTGTCATTCAGATCACTGCACGAAGGAGATGTTAGCGGACGTCGCCGAGAAATTCATTGTACCCGAAGGTCTGAGATGGCGGATTCGGCACCAGTTCGTAGTCGGTTCAGCGCGAGCCTTTGCTTTCCTGCATCATAGTTGCGTCCGCAATGTAGTCCACCGCGATGAGAGATCCGCCAGCATGATGGTAGACTCTCAGTAGGAGCCTCACTCGGTGGACTGCGGTTTACCCAACTTGGTTGAAGCTAGGAACCATTTTGACTCGGTGCTTATGATCAGTGACTCCTCAAGCCACGTTCCCACGAACCACAGCCAAAACTAGAAGGCCACCAGTCGCCGCGACGATCACACCTGCAGTGTCGTCATGTAAGAGCTCACGTCGAGAAAATCGCCTACAGGGCTGCACTTCGACGAGACCCATGACTGCAACATGGTCTGGTGAGTGAAGACCCTAAGCAATGAGAAAACGCGATACAAGTGTTTGGATCCAAATCATTGCGGAGCTTCCTACCAAGTGACCCACAATGCAACCAGCAGTGCAACCGCTCAAGCAGATGCACGACGATGTGGTGCCTTGCGTCTAGAACCAGGTAACCAGTTGATCAATCGCAATTCCTTTGTATAGATCCATCGGGAAAATCCACTGATCCCCCCCTGAAATGAATGCCGCGGCTGACATTCACGGTTTCCTGGCCTCATCATCTATAGCACTATAACTGCAAGACTGTATTACCGACACTGTGATTGTGAATCACCAGTCTTCTTGAGCCGCTGTAACACGGCGTTTCAAGTTCATTCAAAGCTTGTGGACTTGTCTTCGATCTGTAATTACAGTACCCAATTGCTTCCATGCCCCAGATCGATTCGGTAAGTTGTAAGTGAATGCGTATCAGTTCTTATCAGTTGTGATAAGTTCTGATAGCCCATCAAGCTTATCAGAGACAAGATGGATCGATCAATCTGTTTCAGCTCCGTACAAGTTTTTTTCGATTCAATCACATGCATCATATAATATTTCGCATGTGAAATTGATAAAATATGTGTAATGGATATCTAGTTCTGGTTTGCTGGGTAGTGAAAACTAAATATCCCATTGTTTTCCATAATAGAATGAACCGCTGCACACAAAATTAGTGTATTGAGTGAAAGCACATGCATATTTGTTTGAATGTGCTTTTGTGCTTTTGTTTTGTTTGAACAGGTATCAATGTATACTGATTGAATGGCATCTCATTTACAAATCAGTATTTAAATGCATTATCACATATTGTGTATAACTATAAAATGCTAAATAAAAGATAAATGGTACATAATGTCTTTCAATGAACAGTTTTTAGATTGTGATTTAGAGATTGCATCTATATTCTTGAATACTTCAATAATTTTGTGCCTGAAATGGCTTTTGTACAAAACATGCAAACCACAGTAATTGATATTCTAATTGACATCATTTGGTTCAAGTTCTTATACAAATTATTATAAATGACATAATATATCATAGTATATAGTTATTTTGGATATAAAAAAAAAAAAAAAAGAACAAGAATAAGATATCTCTAGAATTTTTACAGGTTATTATTATTATTATTTTATTGTCTATATTTTTTGGTCTTATTATTGTTAGTATTGTTCTTGTGGATTATTCATAGTGGTCATTAATATAAATCCACTATGGTTTAATTTTGTGGTGACAAGATATGTATGGAAACACAATTTAATTATCTTTAATTTTTAAATTGTTTTTGGATTAAGATATTATGGGCCAAGAGGATCTGTAGACCTTGAAGCCCAATTTGAAATGCTATGGTTTAAAAGCTTTATGAAGGTTCTCTGTTTGGTAAAGAAAAGTTGTCTTTTAGTAATATAGACTTTTGGAGGTAGTATAAGGTAAGAAGAAGTCATTACATAGACCAAATCATTCTTTTGTTATAATTCTAAATATAGAAATTTTTGTTTTTATTATGACAGTTATGACAAACATAAAAATATTTGAGTTTAAAAACTTTTTGATAGATATTCTTAGCAATCTTTGACATGGGTTCTTAAATTTTTGTTTAACCATATGTTAAGGTGGGCCTAACACAAACTCCAAGGAACAACACTATTTATGTCTTAAAAGAAAAAGTGAAGTACACCTCATCTTTTCCTCTCCTTGCCTCTTGCATGATTGTTTTAAGCATGAATCTAATTATGGGAGGCTTCTTCATTTCTATCAATCAAAAACTTTGAAAGCTGCAAACACTTGCCTTCTCCCCCAAAATCTATAGACTCTGTAAGACATTCTCACTTTGAATTTTGTAAATCATATGCCATTACCAAGCATCACAAAAACTAGAATGCTTCAACATCAAGTTACCACATTGTGTGTGCGTTCATGAAATAAATCAACAAAAGTATTGTTTAATTGCCACAAATAAGCACAAAGCTTACACGACCAGCTATATTTAATTATTTGAAGCATTTAGGGCATGAAAGTAAAAAATCACTGAGGCTATTTTGGGTTCATCTACCACGTAGCCACTAATGCGCATCGACGTGTCGTCCTCCAACACATGGTGGTGTTACTGAGATATCGGCCTGGAAAGGAAGGCACCCATCCACGTAGGCAACCGAGAGATGCTCACAGCACACGTGGCAGATTTTGCGGCGGCAGAAAGCGTTGGCCCTGCTGGACTTTACGAGCCATAATGTTACCATCCTTGGCACGGTCACACAGCCCCCTTTACCCATGTCCGTACCCCCTGGGCAGGGTCCCACGTCCTTGCAAAGGGGGCATTGTGCCAAATAGTGAGGGTGAGCCTGATTCTGTGTGGCGGTAATGGGGCACCTTGGAAGATCCGCCATGGCCACTGGGAGAACAGCCTGTCAATATCCTCCTAACTCCCATCTCACGTCTATCGACCATGAAAAACATGTTGAAATTAATTAATAAAGAAATTAATGGTCTGTGTTTATAGGATTCAGGGAGACTTCTGTATTTTTTACTTTTAAAAAAATTGATCTAAATTGTAATGGAATTTTTTTAGATTTGAAAAATATTAATAATTTTAAGATAAGTGCAAGCTATTTGATCCCATAATTGAAAGAAATATTCTCCATAATTTTATGATTCATGTCAAACATTCAAGGCTAATCAATTTTTTAAAACCAACTAATATGATAAGTATTTAACATTTCTTTGTAAGTAAAAGTTTTTTTATTAGATGATTACATGATTTATAATTGGTTTTATTTATTTTAATAAATTCATTTCAATTTTACAAAATAAAAATCAATAAAATTAGTTTATGACAGAGGCCTCAAATTTTGTTCTCTTTATTTTTTTTTTTATGTGTTCACATTGTTGAATACATTGTCATCTTAAATTCCTAGCTTTAGTCGCATGCAGAATTGCAACATGTTGAAACAATCAAGCATGCAAAATACTACATAATAATTGTGGTATATAGAAAAAATTATAGAAATTATGTGAATATTTGTACTGAATATGGTATTTTTTTATAATATTGAATAATTTTACATTCACCACTTTTATTAATTTCTAAATTTATCTACTATAGTCAAAATATGTTTATTGCTAATTTTTTAAAAGATCTTTAACTTATGATTAAACATCATTTTCATCTGTTCAATTTTTATAATAATCATATACTAAAATATTGTAAATAATGTAATAGATACAAATCAATCATTCTCTACTGTAAAAAATTTTAAATTTTTTTAAAAATGCAACACAATTGGACTTATGAATCTTTTTGTAAGTCCAATTATTTTCTTTCATTGTGTCAATTCAATGTTTAACATTCATTTGCATGAATGTAAAATATGTATTAAATTTTCGTTTTTTTTTGTTATAATACTCAAAGATATTTATACAATCCAATAGAAATGGAAGAAAAAGGAGGCATTGTTTACAAATACACAATCCTTATTGCTAAAGTATTTTTGTCCTTTTTTTTTCTTTTTTTTCTTTTTTTTCAGATTTAGTATTTACAAATAACACAAGTAATGTAAATAAAATTTTTAAATCTACAAATTACAAAAGTAAGTTTTCCCGTATGGTTGCAAACAACTGATATTGTTTGTATTTAGTAACATTTTTACTTTTATAGTTTTACTACCATATTTAGGTTGATAAGCCAATACAAATATGTATCATCTATAGCACCAAAATTCCACCAAAATTCACTTATGAATTCAACATCTACAAAATTCTTCCAATACATTGTTTTTATAATGTGTAATATTATCATAATATATTAAATTTCATGTAGTACAACATGATGCCATATCTATTTTTGGTTTGAATAAGCATTTATTTTTAATTTGTCAAAGCTATTGTATTGAACTGCATTTTGCACTATGTTAGATCCCAAACACTTCTGTAAAAATATGATAGGATTTTGTCCTTTTTTATTTTTCTTTTTAAAACATTATAGAATTTAAGGATATGAATAAAATGCATGAAAAACAATTAAATAAAGATCTAATAATTTAGAAGACGGATTGAAAACATATGTGTATGTATATGAATATATATATTTGGTGCATTAAAAGATGAAAAATGTCTTCAATGACTAAGTATGTTCATTAAATTATCCCAATATTTGAATTTGAAAACAGTGGAATTTGTTAACTTATTTGTAATGTGCTAGAATATATAGAACAAACAACAACAAAGCAAGGCCACATTGACCATGAACTGATTTTTTTTTGCACAACATATTTAAGTTGTAAACTTTTTCCATCTTCAATGGATATTCACAAATTTAATTATGATGACATTGCACAAAAATGGTGTCAATATTGTTTATAAAGAAATTTCATTAAATTCATATAATACAAAAATGGTGTAAGCATTGTCCTCACAAAGTATGTATATAAAAATTGAAAGCATATATTGTCTTTTTCAATGACCTTTATAATTCTCTTCTAAAAATTCACATTTGTGTGCTTTCAAATAGGAAAAAATGCAAAAATGTATACACAATAATGCATGGCTTTGCATATAGATATGGCAGGCATTGTGCATGATTGTTACGCAATAATAGTATGTCATCAAAATTATAATCTAATATTACCTCCATGGATCTTAAACAACAACCATAAATACAGTTAAGTATTCCAATCATACACAAGGTGCAATAGCATAGTTTCATGACTTCACAAAATTATGCTGTGTGTGATATGTATTGGCCAGTCAAAAACAATTTGTACATCACAAGTACAAGAATGTACAAAAAGCATTGTTGTTATGATGATAATAATAAAATAAAAAATTAATGGTGTGCCTAGCACAAAGAGATCAAATATTGGTTGCATTTTGTATACATAACTATGACAAGAGAAGAAAATTAAAATCTACTTGGTGCTTTGGCATAGATCTTAACAAGGATACACACATTTTTGCAACTCAACATTAGGAATCATTATACAAACTCTACTCATATTTCCAATTTTTGTACTATTTGAAGTATTTTCTAGTAGTATGGCTCTATTATTTTGTAATATACCACAAATCTATTACACCAACTATCTTTGCCAATTATTTGTTTATATTTAGTTTAAAAAATAAATAAAATGAAATATTTTTTATATTTATAATTAAGTCAAATATAACTTCTTTAATGAATAAATTACAAGCATTTCTTGCCAAAAGCATTTCAAAAATCAATCAACAAAAAAATATATATATATATATATATTAATGTATATATATGTATATAGTATTATTTAATAATATGATTATTTAAAAAAAAAATTCCTAATCATGATTCAAAGTATAGCAGTGATTCCTAAACCCCAACACGGTTGACAATCAATCTCGAAGCATACGCTAGATGAGACAATGGACCCAAGAGGCACAGCATTGGGAACGGCGAGAACGCAGCGAGGATCCGGAACCAACCAGAAGATATCGTCGTCGGGTCCGCGCCAGCACGGAGAAGCGGACCTGTTCCCGTGCACCTCGGACCCGACCCAGGGGGAGATATGACGCATAAGGGTCCACCTCAGCTCCGTTTCTCCTCAATCCTGCCATCTCGGCATCGATCCCGCCACTTGGCCCGCGGGCCTCCACACCCAGTCCCCCACCGACGACGAGGCAGCCCCTGGTGCAACCCCGAAATCGCGAAGTCGAAACCGCATCCTGGAGTGTCGCTGCTGCAGCTGCTTCCCCGTGCCTTCGCATCCCTCGTCGCATGGTTGTCCGATTCACCAGCTTGCGCCGGAGAGCTAGCTTCGAGGTGATTTTGCCCCTCCAGATGCGTCCAAAATTCCCTCGTGCAGCTGGCATTTCCATCACCAGGTGTCTACGCCTCACGGTTTTCCTCTCGATTTAGCGATCCCCGCCAGTGATTGGGACTTCGCAACTGGGAGAGTTGGTGTCGATGTTAGGTGTTGCTGCAAGTGCATGGAAGCGGGTCCCATGGAGACCTTGTTTTTTGCTCGAGGTTTGATACGAAGGGGTAGGACCAAGGGTATGTCGGTTCATTTTGCGGTGAGGCTGTGGTTTCTACTTGTAGGTTAGCTCTTTTGGGGGTCTGGAAGTCGGTTTCCAGATTGGTGACTTTGGGATTGAGGATTGTATGGTGGTGTGCGTCAGCGCATGGTGAGCTGGTGATGAGTGGGGGATTAGTGGTGTATCACATATAGTGGCGATTCAATTGCTTTGGGATCTGGACCGGAATCTGTTGGAGTGGGAGAGTTGAGGAGAAGCGGTTGCTTGTTTGGGTGAGTTCTGTGCGCAATGTTGAGTCGATGCTGGTCGTGGGAGTTTCATTTATGTTCTAAGGTTTGTTGGATTCTATTGTGTAGACATTTAGCAGCTTGAATCTTTGGCACAAAGCATGAGTATTTGGAGCAGAGGCTTGGTTTATTTGACTCTTACCATTGTGGATTTCGGCGTCAGACTGTGGGGATAGACTGAAGTGCGCTGGAGTTTAGAAACGGCCACAGGTAGAAGTCCCCAGCGCTGCGTTGAGATATTGAGCGTTCCTAAGTATTGCCGGTATTCATTCAGTCGGTGTTCAATCTTGAACTAGTCGTTACAAGCACGTGTGTGGCATACCGGGGCATCAATCTTCATTGGTAAAGCTCGTTGCAGAGTATACGTGCACCCAGGGTAGAATAGATCATTACGGAGAATTAAGACTTCCTTCAGAGATGTCCATCCGTTCAAGAGCAACACAATGTTTGGGGAAGCAACTCCAGGATAAGCCCCACAACTGTACCCCCAAACCCACAAGCCAATGGCCGGGTCACCATGGCTGGTGGCATGAAGAACAGCAATTCAGCAAATTGCCGCAGACGAGTAGTGGCGCAGTTGCGTCTGTTACATCTGAGCGCATGTTTCGTTCGCAAGAAACCGTCAAGGCGTGGCTAGAGAAGACGAGTCCTAACTCCGTGCTGGACACACTTGACGATGAGAACCCTCCCTCCTCTGATTTCCTCAATTCTTCACCCAGCGGATGGGACCATTACAGCTGCACTACTCGGTTCCAAACCTTAGATTCCAAGAGTAGCAAAGCTGCTCATAGCAGGGTGGGTACTCCAACCCAATCTCCTTGTGTCTCTAATGGTATTGCCCTGGAGTTGTTCGTGTGAGATTTACATTTTGCATCTTTGTAATGAAATTGTTATGTTGTATTTGTTAGCTTGTTTATTCGCAGATGGATGTGATGTTTCATACATTTGCTGTATTGTCACGGCAAGTAAGGGACTAACAGTTGTGTGTGGAATGTGGCGCTGTAGCAGTCAAGGACCATATCTCCTCCTTCTAAAAGTGCAGCGAATAGAAACTCGGTAGACCTCTCAAGGATTGATGCCGAACACTACAGCACCGGAGGCAGCTTTCTTGTGACCGCTTTGAAGAATGCGGGATGTAACCACTCCAAAACTCTGACGGCCTTCTGAATTTACCTCATTTTTATTTGAGTTTTTGCACTGTACGCTTACTTGGTGAAAATTCTCTACTGGGCGTGCACTGAGCTTACAGTTGCGTCTTGGCTGATGTATTTTGCAGATAGTGGCTTTCCATCTCCGCCTGCATTTAACCAAACGAACGATCACCATGAGAATTTCAATCCAGAGGAATGTGGCTCACCCCGTAGCGAGTTTAGTTTAACCTCTGAGTGGCAGCATATATTAGCCGCCGGAAATGCGGCCGGGATGAGTACACGCGATTCGTCTGTGAGTAACTCTGATTACAAGGCCCACAATGCAGCTTCGAATGTCTCCGATGCTGACTCCGACATCTCTAATCTTGGCGTACTTCCGCAAGCTGTGAGGAGGAAACCACGCCGGAACTGGTCCATGGAACTTCCACGCGTAGCTCGCATTCTCGATCGTTCTGGAAGTGGCGATTTGAAGGATATGTTGGTGGATGACAAAAAAACTCGCACGGGCACGATTTATGGTAAAGCTCAAAAAACATTTCATGGTGTGATTGGTAGCCAAAATGGCATACACATCTAAGGAAATTTGTTTCACTAGCCGTGACAGTCACAGTTAATAATTAAATTATAACCATAATTTGATGGTTGTGGCTTTTAGGGCAAACTCCTCTTGAGAGATTATACAGAAGGACCTCGGAGAAAGAGGCATTTGAGCAAGTTCGGTCACCACAGTCGTACATCGCTTCTCAAAACCACATGAAGTAAGCAGATTGTTTGGAACCAGGCATTTGGTTTTTCAGTCTTTCCCTTTTTTTTTTCTTTTTTTTTTTGTTCCACTTCTTTCTGTGAAGTCAATAATCGCATTTGAGGATGTCACATTTTGGGAATGAAACTTTGTGACATTTTGTGGAACTTGATCAGTAAATCCGTCGATATTAAGTTAACTGAGCTCCACTCTTGGATCTTCTGGCTAGTTGTGTTATCTGTAATCGGACCTTAGAGTTTGAATTCGGCAGTCTAACCCATTTGCTTGAACGTTGCCTTCTGGCAAACAGATACAAAAGGAAGGAGAAAGAAATCAAGTCCTGGGAAGATCACCAACGAGCCAAATCCGCTACAGCAGTGAAGCAACCCGAGGTCTGTGAAGAATCTCTGCCCTTTATTATTTAATCAACATGATGAACTCGCATTCTAATCAGTTCGTGTTTTTTTCTTTTCATCATTCCTTAGCAAAGTTTTATGACAATTTGTTGTGTTTTTTCTTGACTGCTGCAGTCCCCAGGTTTGAAGGAGATGTTGCACAACAGCATGTCAATGGCAGGCCGGAAATCAGAAGACAGGATCACAGCGGAAGCTAAGGTTCTCGAAAGAGCAGCGAGAGGAGGAGCTACGGAATCCAAAAGCCTCAGACGCACCAGCAAAGTGCCTCGTAGCTGCCTTCCCTTGTACTAAACCTCTTCATCGCCACAATCTTACATGAAGATCACATGCAGAAAGGACCAAATCCTCCGCTACCAGTTGTCGCGGACCATGCCATGTGATCATCTGCAATTTTGTCCTTCATATCAGAGATAGAGCGACGCACCCTAAGATCCTTGCGTTTGTCTTCAGAGGTGTTGGAAGGTCTTCCGACTATGATCATGGTTCACACCAGGATTTGTACAGTAAATCAATCCATCGAGAGAGAGAGACACACACATATCGACGCGTCTGGGCAGACAGGTTAGTTAGATCATTCTTCTTCAGGGCACCATCGCCATCGTGCTTCACGATCGATGGGCCCATGTACACACTACACACACACACACGAGAGTTTCGACTGGTGTATTTGAACCAATTCTGATTGGCGTTTGATCTCAAGCGATTCTCTTTTTCGCCTCTCAACTTTCCAAGACTCTTCTTTGCTTCGCCTCTCGCATTTGTGTTAAGTTGAAGCAAGCAAGAAGAATGTGTTGTATTTTATATTCTATTTATTGTTGAGATTCACCACTACTTAAGTAGTATAGAAGGTTAAGAGTACTCATGGGGTGTGACCTTTCAGGTAATTAAACTATGTCTAATAATTTGGAACTAGCACTGGAATTTCTGCCGCTGATGGAACTTGGGGTCGAATTGGCAAGGCGGAGTCTCCGAGTCGGGTCCAAAAAATAAACCGCGGGCGGAGGATTCGAGGCGAGTCGATCACTCATGCAAGGGAGGAGGGGGTGGGTGTGTGCGTGTGTGTGGACGGAGAACACGAGGCGAGACTTGAATGTCGGCCGACCTTCGGCGTGGTGGTGGGGAAAAGAGATAATTTCTCGTTCGGGATTCTTTTCACTTTCTTATGAAAATTTATACATTTGTTGACAATTTGAAGATGATAGTTTCTTTTTTTTTCTTTTTTCATTTTTCTCCTAGAACAATATTTTTTTTTCAAATTTTAAATATGAAAATGATTTTTTAAAATTTTATTTGATATTTGTGTGTTTTATTTTGTTAGTGTTTTGAAGAGTATTATTTATATGTTTTGTTACACTTCTTTGCAAAAATTACAATTGGTTTTTCTTTTTACATTTGGTGTTTTGAAAAAATGCACTTAAATAAGTAATCTTTATGTTTTTAAGATTACACTATTGTGTTAATGGTAATGTTCAATATTCAATCTTTGGATAGAACAATTGTTAATAATAATAGTACAAATTTTAACACGATCTGTTAGGAAAAAAAAATTGTATAGAACTTTGGTTCCTGAATCTTAAAAATATTCCACCATATTTCAAGTGTGCAATAGAAAGTTTATGAAATCTCATCAACAATTTTCCTTCAAATTATAAGTTTATACATTAATAGAAAATCAAACACCACATTATAATAATAGACAAAATTTAGCAAAGAGATAATCAATATTTTTTTATTAATTAATCTTTATGTACCTCAAACCTATATAATAATTATTCTGAAACGAAATTGTTTTACACCTTGTATGTTGATTTTATTGACATGCAATATAAATCAGTAAACTCTTAATTCTCATGTATGTAACTTAAATACTTCTTCTTCTAAATTTTTTATTATTTCATTCATTCTTCAAAGGCATTGAACATTCTTTACATCAAGTATAACCCAATTTTCAGGAATCTTATCAATTTTGGTGAATAGAGATCTAAAAATAAGGGGAATATGAAATCAACCCACTTGGATTTGGTAACATTGGTTTGGTGTAGGATATGGTACTGTTGGTTTCCCATATTATTTGTTGTAAGATTTATTTTCTTGTTTGCTAACTAGAATGTGTAAAGTTAACTTTGCCATAACCCCAAGAAGTGTAGGGGAGACCCCAGAAGCAAAGATGAGCAGGGTGAAAAAAACCCCTCTTTTGGGGCTTCCGAAAGGTGGTACCCTAAAAAGACAACAGAAGGGACCAAAAGCAATGAGATAATTTCCACTAACGAGAGGCAAACCCTCGGTGAAATCAACAGTACCGTATCAAGGTGGGATGTCTAGGAGTTTATGTAATTCAAAAAATGATTTAAATAAAAAAAATTATATATCTTAATTATTTTGTCTCACCCTTACCAAATTATTGTCTCATAGAGAAATCTTATCTCAATTGAATAAAATTTTAAAGTATTTAGTGAAGTTTTTTTTTTTTTTTTTAATAACTGCCAATCATATAATATCTATGTAATAATGAAATTGTGAATATACTTGTGGTCTTGTATAATTATTGATATATACACACACATACATACATTCATTCATTCAGACAATTTCTTTTAAAGAGAAAAAAGTAGTGACAGGAATAGGACCTCAATAAGTGAGAGATTGATGAATTGTCTCCGTCCTATGAGAAAGGAGAAAATTGTAATTATAAACAAAAAGAAAACTAATAAATTAAAGCCAACCAGAGCATAGTGTGCATAGTGTAAGCTTTTTGAGAGTCAAACCATCTACTCCATTTATACATGTTAGACCCCACAAAGCATGTTGTGCTGTCACATTTCTTCATTAGAATGAATGTCTCAAAGCATGGACAAATTTTCATCCATTTGACGAGAACAGATAGTCAATAAAGTCATGAAGCCAATTAGACCAATAGAATGTGAGGCATGAGTGAGGAAAGACCCACCTAAAGAAGCTTGTACAAATGCATTGGATGAATAAATAGATAAATAATTGAAGAAAAAGACCATTCATTCTTCTAACATAAAGCTAGATCCTCTTCTCTTGATGTATTCCAGAACCTTTCAGTTACATTCTAATTGGTGGCCCTTAGTTCTAAAAAATTCCATGAACGTACCTTTTTGGGGCCACTTTTCCTTGGTTGCTCCTTTTTGATGGTCCCAAGTATGTGCTTTCCCATTCTTCTACTGTAGAATTATAGGAAAAAAAGGGTTTGTTATCTTTTTTATTTCTTGCCTCTAAAAGTGCTACAAATCCTTACAACACAGTTTATTGGAAGTCAAAGAAGTATAGTCAATTTGGTTGTAAAGAATAATAGAGGGTTGTAGACCATAAAAACTAGTCGGAGGGGTCTCTTCAAAGAAGTCAAGATGTAAGGTGGGATAGACACATGGTTGTTAATCGAAGAGTGCAACTGGCTTTGAAGGGAATATGAAATTACCTCTTTACCTCATCTTCTCCTCTATAGTCTGACTTTGAGTTGTTGCCGGCATTGAATTTTTTTTCAAAGCAATTCATCCTTGCAAGAAATTTTGTGGTGTCATAAATGCTCTCCAATCAAATGATTTCTTCTCAATCCACGTGGTTTTGTGAGCTCTTTTTCCAGTGTCCTCTCTCCAAGGTTTCATGTCATTAATATGGGGTGTTACAGTGGGAGAATAACTTGGAAAATTGTTCCTAGGGAGTAAGGGAACCAATGAGCATATATCTTGTACCCTCTTCTTAAAAAAATGTTAAATTGTACATGATGGAAGGGGGAGAAATTTGTCTTTTGTGGAATTATTTTAACAATGTAATTTTAATAAGAGGAGGGTGGTTAGTGCAATGTATACAATATTTTTGGTGATCTTTCATTGCTATCCATAGTTATATTCTTCAAAGGCCTCAAGATAGTCCCAATTCATTGTAATTGGATTTGTCAATTCATACAATATTTGTATGTGTACATATATAAATTTAGACTCTTTAACCTACTTGATTAAGCCATGGCCTAAATTAGAGTAAATTTTAAAGTGGTTGACAACTTATTGCATATTAAAGAGGGCGGCAAATGAAGGATTTTATTTTAAGTGATGTGTAAAAAATCTGAAAATAATTACAGTTATAAGTGATATATGTATGTATGAATATATATACATAAATAAATATAAAATTTAACAAATGTCATTTTCTTTCTTCTACTTTTTTCTACTTTTTCCATGATTTTTTTTTTACTCAAACAATAATTTCATTTAATTGATAAAAGAGGGTTGGCATGGCTCTTCCTAGATAATAATTTTATTATATTTTGATATTTGGCTTATTTCAATTTTCATTTTTAGTAAATAAATTTTACTAATATGAGCTACTCAATATAATATCGTCATACAGTTTTACAATTATATAATTTTGTAACGTTTTTGAAAAAATCATTACGGCTTGGAATATGTATATGAAAGAAAGGTGTAGTGGTTGCACAACAAATGGAATAAGTTGAAATCGAAGCTCCTGAAGAAAAGATGACTAGCCTTTCAACACACCACATTATTTCAATACCCAATTTTTATTTCTAAAATCAAAAGAAAATAAACAACTACACGAATCTCAATATCTAAAAGTATTAAAGATTTGAAGGTTTTCAATTTATTAATATTAAAAAAAAAAACTTCAAAGTTACACAGAGCACGAGCATGTGGAAAAAGCATATGGAAGAACCCCTCGAAACATCTGCACAGTACCTCCCTCTGACAAAGGCCCCTTATAAAGCCGATTCCTGCAACGACCCAGTGGACGATTAGTCACTCACGCAACGAATTAGTAACATCCTCTCACTAATGGAACGCGGGGTAGTCGGCGACGACGAGGACGACGACAACGACAACGACGCCGACGAACGTTGTGGGATCCATCGACGAAAAAGTGGAAAGTGGAAGCAGGAGCAGGAGAAGGGGGGGTGGTGGTCATGGCGATGCGGGGCAGTTGACTCCGATGCCGCCCTCCCACTCACGGGCACACTCTCGCACCATCACCTCTTCAACCCCTCCTTTGACTCCCTCCTCACGCGACTTGCTCCCAATACACGGAACCAGAGGTGCCGGATTTGCTTCGAAGCGACACGAGTCCTCGTTGCTTCGTTTCAGTCAAACTCGGGTGCTGAGAGTGCTGTGACTGCGAGTTTGTGCGTGTGTGTGTGTTTGTTTGAGAGTGTGAATGTGTGTGTGTGTAAATGAGAGGAAGAATCTTGACCGGATGAGTGCCAGGTGTGGTGAGAAGAATTTTTGGGAATTATGGGGTAGGGGCTGAGACTGGTGAGTGGGGGCAGGGGTGACGAGAGCACGAGAGATGGACCGGCGGAACAGAACGAGAAGATTCGCGGATTATGAGTTTGAAAGAGGAGGAGATCGTGGGGGAGAAATTTTGAGGTGGGGGGTGGGGGGAGAGTTCTAAAGTGCGGCGAAGATGAGGATGACCTGGATGGGATCGGGATTGTGGGATGCGTGTGGGAGGATAGGGGAATGATCCTTGGTTATGGTAGATTGTGGTAATGGTTTGAGATCATGATGTAGACCAACGGTTATGATTCTGGTCCTGGTGTTTGAATGATGTGGTGCTGCGAAGGTGGTTTGATATCGGCGAAGCGGAGGCTTGTTTCTCTAAAGGCGAAAATGATTGAGACTGGTTGCAATTGGCGGGCTAGTCGCTGAAGTTATGCTTGAATTTGAATTTGTTCTCTATTCATCTCCTCAGTGGTGTACCGGAAGAGTTTCTAAAACCAATATGATAGGTGTACTGGTCTGAGATAGTCGGCGGAATTGGGTGTGAGGCAGAACCAGCCGGTGGCTTCTACACCTGCAAGAATCATATTAGGTCTTGGTTTATCACCTGGCTTCAAGGAAGCTCGTCTGTTTGATGCTAGTTGAGTTGAGAACGAGGCTACGTACGTGATTCAAAGGAGCTGAGTGTAGGAGCGTGGTTTACAGCTCTGGTAGAGTGATCGAGGTGAAGAGAGACGCGGTCTTGACGAAGTCGTCAAGCCAGTCATAGTACCCCATGCAAATATCTCATTGCAAGTTTCGGTATCCAATTACATCTGGTGCAAAGCCTGTGCTGTACAGACTAAATGTGCTCGGGTAGTTGATGAAATCAGTATCTGCTTCACTCTCATGTAGCAGAACTGGGAAATCTGGGTTGGAATTGAATGGTCCTTAAAGAGGATGTAAGATTCGATCTTCATCGTCTGAGCTCTACTTGCGTCGAAAGTTTGCTCCGACAAAATTTTCTTGAAATATTGTCCTGGAGATGTATTACAGCAAGGATAAGAAATGTGAGCTGTGGCTCTTCGTTTGGAGTTGTATCTTAATGAATTTGAGAGTATGTCCTGCATATGTGGACCGTGGGCGTTGGATAGGTGGAGATATGAAATGAGCGGCTGCAGATAACTACGCAAGGCTAAATTTTGAGCACTAGTCATACACATTTTGGGCAGTTTTCAGCTACAGAATGCTGACATTCTTGTTCAGGTTCATTTTGCATGGACTTGTGGTTTTTATTATCACTCTACCGCCGGCTGTAGCAGCGGATGAACCTTTGCGAGGGAAAGAGCTTGCATCTCTTCCTATTACAGATGAAGATGCAAGCGTCGGTCTCAGAAAAGGTGAGTCTTAACCATGTACTATGTGTTGGACTCAGTGCTTGTATAGTAATACTTGTGTGCATATGCACTGTAGTTGGTGCTGCTGAAACTGCTTTTCCTATGATCATAGAAATAACATAAAATGACTTTGATGGGAAACTCCTTGCCAGCCCAAATGAAACATTTTGCGACCTACATCTGGAATATATTTTTGAGTCCGATGTCTGCCTTTGTGCGACGCATTTTTTAGTAAGAATTCACACAGTTTAGCGTTTATTATCGAACTTGACACATCGTGGAGCGTAGGTGTTTTGTTACTATTTTGCAATGTCAAGTGAATCACATAGTTGAAATCTCCGAAAGAGTTGTCCTGATTTCTATCCAATGAGTGTGTTTGCGTACAGGTCTGCTATCCGTATCTCCATCATCAGAAACGTGGCTCAGTAAAGATCAAGCAGCTTTGAAGAATTGGTCATACTCACTCTCAAACGAAACATATAACATCAACTTCCGTAACTCATGGTCATCCAACAACGCTTCTGCACCATGTGGATGGCATGGAGTACAATGTGGAAGTGTTGAAGGAGAAGCTCGCGTTACTGGCCTCAATTTTACTGCTCTCAACCTCACAGGGTCCATGCCCTATGGACTCGGGAGCCTCACAGGTCTTCTCAGTTTAGTGATAGCTTCCAACAAATTCAATGGAAGTATCCCTACCGACATCGGAAAATGTATCAAACTCGAGGTTAGTTCGAGATGGATGAAGCCTCAGATTCAGACCTGACTTAATCATCCACATACTCTGCGAAAATTTGAAGGTTTTTATGGTTTCACGGTTGAGAGTGTGATGACCCATAATTATGGATCGTGTGTTTTACAACACTTGTTCAGTAACAGACAACACAATTTTCCTGTATTAAACCAGTCTTTTCTAGCCTCTCTAGTAGCGGAAGGTGTGCAATCCTGCAAGTTGTCGCATCTGTAGTTAGAAAACGATGATTGATATCTTTTTGCCAGTACAACCTGTGCTTTGTGCTTCATATAGTGTCCCAGTTTGCCGGCGTGCCTCACATGCTTATGAATGGGTATATGTTCAGCGTGGTTGCTGAAATTAATGGGGATATGTGTTTGCAGAATTTGGACATCTCGCACAATGCTTTTTCGGGGAATCTCCCAGGAGATATTTTTGCAAATTGTCAGAGTTTGAAATATTTACGAGTTTCAGACAATGATCTGGTAGGGTCGGTACCTCATCAGCTATGGAGCTGCGCTAACATCCAAGAAATTCAACTCAGGGCCAACAATTTTACTGGTGATTTGACCTCCGGTGTTGCTCGCCAACTCCACTTTTTAAAAAAGCTAGACCTGTACTTAAACCAATTCACCGGAAATTTGGCGGATGTGCTTCAGTCGATTGGGTGCTCCAACCTCACTTACCTGGACCTTTCCTTCAACATATTTCGTGGAGACATCCCAGCGTCGTTGGTAAGTTGTAGTCAGCTTTCCTACCTCAATTTTCAAAGCAATATGCTGACTGGAATCATACCAGAAGAGCTGGGCCTGTTACAGAATTTGGAGAGTTTGGGATTAGGCAAGAACAAGTTCACAGGGACGATTCCTGAAAGTCTTCTGCAGTGTCAGAAGCTCTCGGTGCTTGACGTGAGCCGAAACTTACTTTCTGGGGGCTTACCAATATGGTTGAGTAGGATGCCAAGCCTTCGGTACTTCACTGCTCACTCGAACAACATCTCCGGTGAAATCCCGCTCGAGCTTGGACAAGCACCGATGCTGCTCCACCTCGATGTGGGCATCAACAATTTGAGTGGTAGGATTCCTTCAGAGCTTGCTAACCTGACAACTTTGAGGTTTCTGCGCTTGGCTAGTAATCAACTTGTTGGGTTCGTACCATCAGCGTTTGGGAATTTGACTGGCTTGCGAGGGCTGGATCTATCTGCGAACCATCTCAACGGGTTAATACCGTCCTCACTTGGGAACCTTCACAGTCTCATGTGGTTGCAATTGGCGAAAAACCGACTGAGTGGTTCGATTCCAGTGGAGATGACGAAGTGTAGGAGTTTACTGTGGCTGAACTTGCGCGACAATCTTTTGTCAGGAGAACTTCCCCGTGATTTATTTTCACTAGGCATGGATACAAATACAGTGTTTTGGAGAACCCAAGAATTAAACGATTTCCCGCTCATGAATTTTGGCGAATGCTCTCTAGTACAGAGCTGGATACCTGGGGATGTCGCACCGTTCGACAACATGGCAATGAACTTGAAACATGACCAATGTCGCAAGCAATGGGTGGACATGCTGCAAGGAAACAGACCTGCACTGGGATACTGGCAGCTCTCCAATAATGAGTTCACTGGATTGATTCCTGAGCCAGCCTCAAACATATCGACAAGCTTATCCTGCATCATTCTGTCAAATAACAAGCTCTCAGGTCCAATCCCAGAAGGCTTCCGCAACGTCCATTTCTACAACATAGACCTGACACACAACAACATCAATGGCTCCATTCCAGATATATTCGATGCCTTGGCACCCACTCTCCTGAGCCTACAACTTTCCTACAACAACCTCGCTGGTTTTTTACCCAGCTCTCTAAACAACTTGAACTTTCTTTCGGCCTACAATTTTTCCTATAATCCTGAGCTAGAAGGCCCAATACCGGACCGTTCATCATTTCGAAATTTCAACCCATGGGCTTTTCTTAACAACACGAAGCTTTGCAGGAATCCAGATGCTACTCAGAGACTTCAATTTGAGCAGGATATGAAAGTTTGCAGCAGCATGTCCGCCTCAGCTCCGCCCCTTCTCTCGGTAACCAATCAAAGTGAATTCTCAAAACACTTGGTATTGGCCTGCACTCTCATTGGCGTTTTTGGTGCCCTTCTGCTATGCTTAGTAGTAAGTTCTATGTTTCTGTTGGTCATGAAGATCAAGGATCGTTGCTTAGTGGGAAGGAAGCAAGCTTCGTCGTTCGTGGACGTTGAAGCCGATTGCGGAATGTATAATGTGATGCGTTCGAACTTTAATTACGTACCAGTCCACAGCTTTAATGGGTCATTGAAGCCCCTCACGTACTCAGATCTGATGGTCGCAACCGAGAATTTTAGCTCATCTAAAATCATCGGTGATGGTGGCTTCGGCATGGTGTACAAGGCGAAGTTAGCAGACGGCACAGCCGTTGCCATCAAGAAACTTGTGCAAGATGGAGCTCAAGGCGATCGCGAGTTCCAAGCTGAGATAAATATACTGGGGTCCATTAAGCACGTAAATCTTGTGCCTTTGTTGGGATACTGCTGCAGGTGGAGAGAGAGGTTACTGGTATACAAGTGCCTCAGTAATGGAAGCTTGGATGACTGGCTGTATGAGAGCCAGGAACGTGCAACTACACTAACTTGGCCTCTACGGTTGCGAATTGCTGCTGGAATAGCTCAGGGACTATCTTTCCTTCACCATGATTGCAATCCACTGATCATCCATCGCGACATGAAAACTAGCAACATTCTTCTGGACGAGAGATTCGATGCTTGTTTGACTGATTTTGGCCTTGCGCGCCTAATAACAGGCGACCACATGTCACACGTGAGCACTGTGGTAGCTGGTACCCCTGGATATGTACCACCAGAGTATGGAGTGACATGGAGAGCGACTGCCAAGGGAGACGTGTACAGTTTTGGTGTGGTGATGCTCGAGCTTGCTTCGGGGAAAAGGCCCATTGGACCCGACTTCCATGGTATGGAGGGTGGAAATTTAGTTGCATGGGTGAAGACTCTTGTCGAGACTCAACGGCGCAATGAGGTGTATGACCCTATCGTGGTGCGAACTGGTGACAGTGAATCACTCTCGAACTTTTTGACATTGGCAGTGCTGTGCACGGCCACTGAGGTGCGGAGTCGCCCTACTATGCTTGAAGTGACTGGAAAATTGGAGGAGCTCAAGTCCAGGCAAGAAATCATTACCGCCCAGCGTATTGGTTCCATGACGCAGGACATCAAGGATGATTCAGACTCATTTATCCGGGCGTTCAAGGCCGGCTTGCAAGATACTATGGAAGAAAGCAACCATTTACCATCCAGGATACGATTGTCTTTGTAATATATCATCAGGATTGGATTGAGGAGATGTCTAGAATCCTCAGGTATCAAGAGTAATTGTGTTGCGCTACGTCAACAGCCGCCTTAATGCGTGTCTTGAAGAGGGAGCTGTAAATACTACGAGGTTTATTGCTAGCATAATTAGCACGCTTTAATTCTTACCATGTTTAGACTTGTACATTTCAGTTTTGACGGATTATTCAAAGGTAAATCTGCTGTACCGACTTGCCTAAGGCAGAATGTAGTAGATAAGTGAGGTAGGGGAGTAGGTTCCAAGAACTTTTCCGAATCTTTTCACTGAGCCCCCAAATAGGTGCATTGCAGCTGAGTGATAGACATCCAAGCACACAACACTTGTAGCATTTCTATTCAATGATTGGTCCGAGAGCTTTGTCCTTGGGCCTTCCAGAATATAGCTGCTTCCATTCTCTAAAAACAGATTTTTTATTAACTTGCATTCATTCCTGCAAGTATCACTGGATAAAAACTATCAAATCATACTGTATTGATGCTGTCTCATGTATGATTTGTTAGGCTACAGTGACATCGATTCACATGAGTTCGTTGGTTTCGGAGGATGCACTGGTAATGGAGGAAGGGCACAAAGTTCTTGGTAGAGGAACAGTTGTGACCTTATCCCAACCACCTTGGTGTACTCTACAGGCTTGAAAGTCTCACATACATTTGAAACGGATTCAAATCCTATATTTTCGCACACGGTGCAGAACCTTGAGAGAGGTTGAGATGAGTTTTAACGTGTGGATGGACTTCTTATGGAGACTATGGTTGGCGGTTATAATAATGGTGGTTTGGCATTCTAGGTCACCGACACCTTTCTGTATCCCTTCCATTATACTTAACTCCCTTCATTTGCTATCTTCACATTCTTCTGCTTCAACTCTCCTCATGTTTATCCAAGGATCACTATGTTTTCCATGACATCGGTGATCCATTACATGACGAACAGGTTGCAAACCCATGATATGAGAAGATTTTCCGTAGTTCACAAGTTTACCAATCACTCAATATGGGAAATAGACGGGATTGACATCGGGTTAATGTTACTGCATCCATGCTGTCCAAAACAAGACAGATTGTTTCAAATGAATGATAATTAATAAAGGAGTTCATGAGCACGTTGTATACTGGCATCGTAACGGCATTGATGCTGATTTAGCGATTGATCGACATATGAGGGATAATGCCGACACCATGGCGATTCAGTTGGCGGAGGCATTCTGCATCCCAACAGCCAGAATCTTCTCAGTATCAGCAGATTATCCTCACACACAAATACGTTGTGACTCTCTTCGCTTTCCTCGTCTCTGTTGATCTGGTACGTCAATTGGCCCTATTAATGTGATTGCACTCAATAATTTTGGTTGCCGAGAGATTTGTAAGTTTGTCAATGAACTATTACTTGCGTCCGATCAAAGGATTTTAGGTGGCGATCAAGAATGAAGAGACTCAGTTGGATATCAAGACAGTCTATGGATAACCCAGTTGCTCGAATTGGATGTAATTTTAATGTTCGAAGGATTGAGGCTTGAATGATTTGTGCAGATAGAAATAGTTGGAGTGCTGTGTTACCAGCTATTTACAGCTAGCTATTTCCCCTGGCATCTATATCCTATGATGCTTAATCGGGCTGTGGAGCTTGTGGCCTTCATCTGCTCTCGGGGCTACATACCCGCATTCGTATATTTCAACATCCGCGGCTAAATTTCTGAACATCAGTGTAATTTCAGTTCATGATACGCGCTTGACGAACAGACTGTAATCTGGTGTTCTGATGATACAGTACTCAATTGTTCAACTATCATTGTCGCTGCTCTCCATCTCAGTGTATGCGAAACGACAACCATGCTCCATATACAGCTGTGCTGCTCCACTTGTTTTGTACTGCATTCTTCTTTCGTACCAGGTGGGTCAAGGCACTCGTTATGCAGCATTTCTACATTTAATCTGTATGGTGTGTCTTCGACGTTATGAATAGAATCAGCCTGTGCTATTCCGGATTGGTCGTAATTTGTAATACTAATTAATGCGTTGGTAGTGATTATTTTCCACATTTAATTGTTGATGTGCTGTGACATCAACTTACAGATCTTCGTAGCGGTTGTGGTGGCGAAAGTGTCAAGAATGCCCATGGCAGACGATGATGGTCACATAATCGCCAATTGGCCAACAACACAAGTCTCTTCAGTTGCGAATGAAGGAGACCCTCATTTGCGTCCCCTTGTATGCGCCCCTTCCTCTTCACACAGCCTCTCTTGTATGTACAACGATGGCACATAACTAGCGTCAAGAGTCAGTGATATCTGTTACAGCAGGTGGAGACTATATCCACCACCTACTTCCCTCCATTAAAGAAAGCAAGGACATCTTTCATAATCACTTTCTTTGCACTCGAGACTCACCACAATTGCATGTTACGGATGATGCAAACACAGCTAAGCACGACACTGCCTGACTTTCTGCCTGTGACAACTGCATCAGTTGCACTTAAAAGACTATCATGCAATTGACACAGGGCATACAAATAATTGGTTTATCCCCTCGGGCCATGCGAGCACGCGTCATTAACCAAGTCGTCTCACATGAAAGTAGTTCGGCTCGAGCTGCCTCAACAGCAAATAGTAAGCCCGTGTTGAGCGACTCCACAGAAATCATATACGCAGTCCAGCAGCCTGACGGCCTTAAGGTAAACACATATCACAAGTGCTTCAATATTGGTTCTGCTTTCAAACACACACGGGAAAAATATTTGCATTCAGGAACGTGTTGTAGCACAAGTGTAGAATGACATGAATAACAGTCGGTTTAGCTTTGGGGAATGACACATGGTTTTTAGATGCAGCTTGCAATTGCACGGGTCTGTAAAGATGCGAATTCGGAGACTCTACCAGTTGGGAATTCAAGTGGTAATTCTCAAGGATACACCCTGGCAGGCCTCTTGGGCCGAGCCATGACACCACCTCTTGACACTACCATTAATGTTCCGCAACTGGAGCAGAGTGTGAGGCCTGGAGGCACCAGTCTTGTCAAGGTAGTTTCTCCGACTGCTGAACGAGTGGAACCCCCAACCTGTAGTAGCCACATGGAGGAGCTGGATGAAATTGAGATTCAGGAGCAACGTCAAGACCAGTCGATGGATCCTTGAACCGAATATCTACATAAAGGATTTAATTCTATGTTTCAGTTAGAATGTTGCGGTCACTAGTATAGGCTATGAGTTGTTAGTAGCACAGTGAAAAGAGAGACCTTTTAGATACAAGCGCCAGCTACAATTTTTCACTCATATGAGTTTGCTGTTGGAATACAAATTGCAGTTCGATTTTTCCACCACTGTAACAGTTTCTTGTACCCAATTGAGCTCTGATTCATAAAAGAGTGATTTTTGAAGATTAATCACTCTTTGAGAAACTAAGAAAATCCATACCAACGAAGGTACTGGCCCCGTATGTCTCTGTCACTACTTCGTGCTTCCGAGGCACGGAGATATTACATCAGAACATCAGAAAATCTAAGTGCCGCTGAAAACTCCAGAGTTTTCATGACTCATCCAACCTCCCAGGTACGTAAGAGGTCTGCCCAGCACTAAGGTTTTCTCTTCGACCTACCAGCTAAATTGTCCGTAAGCAAATCTATAAATTAATAAATAAATATAGAACACATCTTGATCGGGTTTACACGCACGTGAAGCGGCTTACTAATTCACTCTTATTAACTGAGGTTGGATGTGCTTGCTGCCATCACTTAATGCAGTTAATAAACAGGAGCACATTGCATCAGTTTGAGGTGCAGCTCAGCCGTAAATGCCTCTCAAAACTTGGCTCATCTCCATGAAAGATTGACTCGTGTTTCTCACATCACCAAGTCAAGGTCGTTTGCATTTGATGATAGTCTGAGAAGAGACTGGACACAAACGACCCCACCTGGTTCAAGACCACTCGAGATATCCAACTTCTAAGCTAAGCTCCCTCCGAAAATTAATCCTTTGTTCCAGCTGGTTCCTCATAGCAAGCGTAAAACCATCTCCTTCTGAAACTGGTACATGATATTCCGACGCACAACTTGAACTGCAACACTAGCACCATGCCCGATTTAGAGTCAACTAACACAGATCCCATTCATTTCAGTTTTGTGCCAATCACAAAGTCAAGAAATATGCAACGCAGCGTCACACAAATCACAACTTGTGGGAGAAGCTCTCGCAATACTTGGCTTAGATTGTTAAAAAATGACATCGAGAACATGAAGCTACAAAGTCGTGAAGCGGATCGTAATCTAAGGCTAGCACAGAACACAGAATTTGAGCTTAAAATAGATACCTCAGAGGAAAGGAGCTCTGGTTTGCATTCACCATTTTTCAGATGAAAATTAAAATCACTGCTGCAACCCAAGCCAATCAAATATTCTCAATTTTGGAATAACCCCATGGCTCGGTGAATAAGTGGAAAGGCCATCATTATACCCACCAGCAGATAAGCAGATGTCCAGATCAGGCCATGAAATACAACCTGTCCCCACGGTATGCAATCCGGCCTAGCCATGTTGAGTTGAAGTAAGTTGGAAACTCCCTCAACAACCTCAAGTAGACTTCCTTCAAAGGTAAAAATCAAGAATCTATGTTCCAGTGATTACCGATGATGCGAACCTTGAAAAGCTGTAAAAATTGCATTCTACGACAATCCCCTGGTTTGTAAATGCAACGTGACCTATTGGTGGTCAACGTCTATGTGATGACAATCACATCTGTAAGTGAAATTACAAGCCTGACAGGAGCTCGAGTGTTTCTTGAGGCCGCTTACTCTAAACATCCTCTTTTCAACTTGGTGGTCATCTTAAGACACCAGGCCTGTCTCTCCATTTCATTCAGAAGACGGCACTTAACTTTCTTTGAACACCTGCTCTGAGTGCAGACGCCACCACTCAAGAACTTCTCAATCTCTGAGAGATGTAGGCGCGTTTTAGTCCTAACCTACGCATTCCGTCGGTTGATTCCAGATTCACAAGACCAGCGAGAACATCTCACCACGTTCTGCAACAACCCTTGAACACTTTGAGGCGAAATGATAACTAAAAAACCCACTCCAATATGGTGAACTGGAACTAGAAATTGTGACTCGGACGTGATTCAAAACTGGGCTAACTTCCGAATTAAGATCCGACTCCCCTGTCTTTCACATGTTCCCCTCGATTCAAGTATCACTTAAGCTGGAATAACCTCTGATTTCGGGAAAAAGCTAACCCATCTAGAAGAACCAAGAACTTCCACAACCTTCAGGCCTTGCTTTAAACCTCGTCGGGCTCAAAATGGATCAACATTGATAAAGAACACGGAAGGTATTGAGCACATCAGCCAAAACGAGCAGCACTAAACAGGACAGTCTCGTAGCAAACCAGCGCTCACACGCATCCAAACCCCACACACCCACACACCCACACACCCCACCCTCCTCCGAAACGAGGAACTCAAGACACAAGGAGCTCCTTCAACCCTTCACGGCACAAAACTGAACTCCAACCCACACCACACCCTCTCACGATACAAACCAAAAACCTGTCAAACGAAGGGCGCAGACCTAATAGAAGAAAATGATCAAGACCAAAGCGCGTGTCGCGTTCCCTGCTTCACTTGAGCACCAAAATGACTACACAATTGTGCTCTTCCTACATCGCCGAGCTCTATCTGGTGATACGTTCACTCGCACTTACGTGTGCAGGCAGCGCGGCGTAGACCTGGCACCTGGAGGGTGAGAACCAAACCCAATTCAATTGCTCGTGACTCACGACTGGAAAAACATCGAATGGCGATTCCGAACCCTCGCGACGGATACTCCGCCTTTTGCTAAAGATCAGCTGAACCCAGCTGGACAAATTTTGAAGACGGGGATGGGAGGCACGTCGAGGGGGAGCACAGGACGGCGTTGCAGGGCCCCACAAGCTCGCTTCTCTCCACTCTCCAGCACAGCCGGTCAGCCTGCCCCGTTCGGGCAGAACATGGTAAATATTTCCCTATCAGGCAGATATTCTGGGCAGATGCGACAGAAAATTCTCCACGGACTTCTCGTCTGCCCGGATCGCTCCATCTTCGACCTTGCAATTCAAACGGACCTCCTCCTGGTCTCAGGGTCCAACAATGTTGCTTGTGATAAGTCTGCACGGACTGCCCGTATTGCCCGATCTGCCCTGGATGAAGGGAAATATTTAAGCACTGCTGCTGAATCTGTCATCCATGGACGAAAGATTCAGTTTGGTTAAATGACAGTCATTACTCCCTGAATTGGTGGATGAATGAGTTAATCTGACGAAATGTGGATGAGAATAGTTTTACATGGGAAAGTGTAGTGGGTTTCATCCTATGCGTGGATGGATGATTCTGAAGTGGGGGCCACAGTGGGTGGGGTTGCTTGGATTGTTAATGACCGAACATTCCGCTGCTTTTGTGATTTCCATCTGCTCCAATCCATATTTAATTCTAGAATCTAGTCAAATATTGTGGGTGGATCTAATTCTTATGAGTGGGGATTATAAATCATTATAAGAGGTGAAATACATAACTCTATAACCATGGTGTGAAAACTTGATGTGATCAACTTTCCCATAGCATTTTATTGAAGGTCTATTGTTGTATTTTGCAATGACTAGCAATTATGTTTGTTGATGGCTTTTGCAAATTTAACTTTTACTAGAAATTATCTTCATTTGAATGCAAAAATATATTGTGCATCAATAAAAAAAAAAAAAAAGATTGTGCAATGATTTAGAAGGTAGTTACAAGACAACACAGAATGTATTGTGGCTCTTGGTGGAGAAGTCTGATATTTCTTTTAATTTTTTTTAAAAATAAAACACAAGAAGGTATCAATGGCATTTTAGTTTAGCACTCAAAGCTTATGTAACATATGGAAGTATGTAACTCTCTTTAAAAATAATACAATTTAATAAGTTATACTAAGATTATTATTAAAAAATCATGAAAATCAAGAAAATTTAAAATATATATATATATACATCACAAATTTATATTTTTGTTAAAATATAATTATAAATTAATTATGATTTATTAAATTATGCAAAAGTATATTTTATTTTACAGAATTTGCACTAAAGTAAGTACAATAGATAAAAGTTATTTCTATTTGTTTTTTTTTAACCTCAGATTTATTCAAAATTGAAATAAATTAGTTCTATTGGTTCTATTAGTTTTTTTCTTTCTTTCTTTTAAATAAATATATAAATATATAAAAAAATATAAATATAAATATTTAATTTAATATTTTAATTTAAAGATATTTACTTGGTAAGAATTTTTTATTATTATAATTTTTATCTACATATAATAAAATTTTATAAAATTTGACGATTTAATTGTCTTAATATACAAGAAAATAAAAAATGATGCCGAAATTATTATACTAGTATAGGTGATGTATTTTTACAAAAAATCAAGAAATTATCTTAAGAATTATTACAAATAATTATAAATAAATAAATAAATAAATAAATTTATATATATTAATATAATTACCAAGATTATTAGAATTAAGATATATGTTGATATATTTAGGATTATAGTTTAAAAATAAAATAAAAACTAATTTGGTTTATTTTGTGTTTTTTTACTACTATTTCTAAAAGCCAAAATTTTACTTTGTACTTTTAATTTTGTTTTTTACCAAGCAAGAAAACTTAATAAGACTTTTATACAATGATCTTTTAAATTGGATTTAAAAATATAAAAACTTCCTTAATACTTAATACCACAAGATTGGTAGTTCAAATCTCAACTATGAAATCCCTAATCTAATGGATACCAGCACAAATATTATAACTCATGAGGTTACAAAAATAATTTAATAAAAAGCCAGATTGTAGGGAGGTAATGGCACAACCATAGAGAGGCCCCACCAACAAATAGCCATGCTGGCAATGTTGGAAGCTATTGCCCACAATCAGAAAGCCGCTTGCCTATGCAAACTACTTGGATGGATCCTGCAAAATGTGGATAAATTTTATGGGAAATCACTTCCAATAAGATTAAAATCAATCCTAAATATAAGTTAACACTTCTCAAAACGTGAAATAAAACATAAACGTCAAAGAAAATGATTAAATCTAGATCCAACATCTCAATTAGATGGAACATAAACATAAACATTATGCATGATATAATTAAAAAAAATAGCTTAATCTGCTAATACTAGCTTTTTTAGATACCCCAGTTGCTCTTATACCGCCTAAAAAAGTGTTAGGTATAAGTTGAATTGTTTTGTATTTCCTTTTAACTTAATCTAAGCATCTGTTAAAAATGTGTCAAAAAATTAAAAATTAAAAAAAAAAAATGGGGATATATTTGCGGAAACTCTGACATGGTCGTCGAAAGATGATGGAAAATATCCTCCATCTGAGTTGCTTTTTTATTTGCTTTTTCTGTGTCCACGAGTCCTGCCCTACCACTTGGCTCCGGCACACCTCATCGTTGACACTCCCTTCAGGATAAGTTCGTAACCTTTCTCCACATCAAAATCGGCTGTTCGGTCGCTGTTGAAAATAGAACAGAAATCTATGGCACCCTTTTACACCATCGGTGGTGTTGAAGACCTGTTCAAAGAGAAGCAGCTGGTTAGTTAAGGTTTGTCTATGAAGCAGTCAGTTGGGTCACTTCGAAAGATGCCAAGGATGTATTCTCGTGTTTCAAGCATCACCGTTTAGATACAAAAATTCTGCGAGTGTCGGTCAATCTTCACGCGGAGGCCTGGGGAAGGGAACTGGTCCTAATGAGACATCGAATACCAAAGTGCACAGACATTGAGCTTGGCTTACATCGCGGTTCTGCAAGAATTCACTGGCTTCTCTACTAGAAGTTATAACCACGAACATACGGAAGACCAATCAATCAACGCATTCACAACAACCAGATCATGAGTATGTTGCATTCCTCACAGTATAAAGGGTCCTGCGAGTGGGGTCTTAAGCAGGGCGTCCTTGTCAATCGCAACTAACTGGCGCTCACCACGCAGCAATCTGGACAAGTGAGTCGCACAAGGTGTTTATACAAAGCAAATTCTTCACACCTTGATCACTGCGTCACGGAACCTTGTTTTCCTGAACAACCTCTACCGCTCGCCACGAACTGAATCCTGAATGTACTGTCTGTACTTGTCTTACAGGAGATTAGTAATGGTCCGTAATCCGTTAAAACTTCATTGTAGTAGAAGGGACAGTGGTAACTGATTTGAAAGAATGATGCGATCCACTAGGAGTCTTCTTTTGGCGCTACCTTTCCACGTTCATTGGAGCATGGGGCTTTAGTGTTAAAGCCAAGGAATTCCTCTCTGGCCCTTGGTGGACTATGCCTTGAGCGCTACACTGTGCTGGCAATTTAGTACAAATTACTTCTATCCACTGTTCGTACTTGTAAGATGTCGAAGTAGGCTCGACATCGATTGAACTTCTGAAGGTTTTCACCTAGTCCCTCAGTTTTCTGCAGGAATGTCTCTGTTTGTCGACTGTGATTGTTGTCTGTTTTCAACCTTCCATTATGAATAGCTATGTTTCACCGTCCTGTAGACGCCGTGGTCAAAATTGGTTTGTTATCGTCTCTACTATATTTTCAAAAGTTTGGGCATTTCTAGCTCACCATGTAGGTTGCAACAAGCCTCATCACTAAAAGCTCTCATGAAAATTAACCTCGCAAGCATTCGACGTACCACAAATGGCTGTTCAGAGGCTTCTGAGATCGAAACATGAGAGGGATTCCTTCAATGAAGGCCCTTCAAGAGTTAAATGTCTGAGTGGTTTAGTTATTTGAATGAAGAGACATGTCTGATCTGTTCCACGGAGACATCAAGGCTGCAATAGTCGCAGAAGAATTTATCAGTTTCTCTTCACAACTACCAATTCACACGTTAGAGCAATCACTCAACACATCCACAGAACCTTAGTCGATATTGTGCATTTCTCACCGCCTCAAAGCTTGTATTCAGGCATTCCACTCAATTTCATGGGTCAATAATCTCCTGTTAAACTTATCCAATCACAAAGTCCTCGGTGGACTACATTTTGAATTTCATAACCAGTCCTGTATCAAATTTTTACACCGCAATTTGCACTGCTTGGACTTCTACCTATTCATCAAAATGTGGAGGTGCTCGAAACGTCGAGCCTTCGTGAAAACATCCCTGCACTGGACAGTGGAAGATCTGATACTCACGCTATCTGTTCTAGTGCTCAGGTTTCTTGGTGAACGTGATCCTTCCCTTGCAACCCTGAAGATCACAATCGCAAACTACGTGCAATGACTTTAAAATTTCCTTTTGCGTTATGTTTCAGCAGTGTGTGCCAATTGTAGACTACCTCATGGCAAACACCAACTTGGCAAGTGTGGATTTTGAATCACCGTAGACTTGACGCGCATAAAATGTTCTAATGGTAAATGCGATGATGCCGATGCGATGGCTACGACTCTGGTTTCTTCTGGCACACGAGTGAGGAGTTGGCTGGACCAATGGTGACATTCATCTACATTGCAGTGCTGTATCAAAGAGTACCATGAGTACATTCAGCGGAGTTGAGTCAAGAGCAGTATCTAAGGGCTCTCCATTTAAACCCGCTGCTTCATTCTTCACAACGTGGTCAGTGTTGCTGGCTACGCTCTTATTATTGATAGAATGATTACAAAGAAACACTGTGAAGGTACTAAACGCTACCACAGGCCGGATATGAGGCTAGCGACTAAACACCGAGCAGAGAGATGGATCACAGGCAATGAACTACGATGAACGAAAGAATGTGAGACACAACATGAACACACTGCATGACCTTCGATCGAGCAGATTCTGACAACAATCACAATACATGAGCTTCAAGCGATCGTTGTGGTTGCTGTCTCGATTGTGCGCAATTCCAGTTACACGGGTTCGATGATCTGTCTACCACACATCTAATGACGCACAGACCCTGAGATTATAGAAAAGAAGCGTTTCGAAATCTAAGCACATGATCATCGTTTCTCAGCTATCTTCGTAACCACAACTGTGCAACTCGGAACGATTCCGTGCAGATTTAATTCTAGTGGAATTGCAGCAATAGTTTCTAGGTCTGATGAGATCACCAGTTGTGTGCATCACAGAATGCACACCCAACTGGGTTCCAACCCTTCCTTCAACAAACTGATGCATGACAAGTTTTTATTTTCTGTTTTTGTTTTCTTTTGCTTTTGATTTTTGATTATTTTTACTTATAATTATACTCAATGATTGAATGAATAAAGTTTGTAATTGATTATGTAAGTGGATAAATCTTACATATTATAAAGATGTAGTTTTTTTTTGTGTGCCTATCTTCAACAAACAAACATGTAATAAAATAATAAAATAATAAAATAAATCCAAATTTTAACAATTTTTTATCAAATTTTAAATATGATTTTTTATTTTTTATTTTTAATTACAAGTTTTTGCAATCTCTACTCTAAGAAGATTTATTAAGAGTTGTGTCAAATGGTCTTGGATGCAATTGCAAAGGATAATCTTAATAACATGTCTAAAATAATGCTTACAGTCTACACCAAAGTCCAGCAATTGAGCACCTTATTATTAGATTTGGAGCATATAGATAAAGCTATACAAAAATCATGTCTTGGATGCACCAAAGTAAAGATCATTATTCATCATACAAATACAATTGAAAGAGTTTGTAGGTTGTGCAATACTTTTAACCTTTTACAATTTAAAGACATTAAATACAAATTATAAGTTGTTTTTGACATACAAAATATTACTATCAACAACCTTCTAAAAGATTTTAAGGTCTATATTTAGATATTGGAATAAAGATATCATAGCATTGCAAATACAATAGTAATTTCAATTTATATTCAAGTTGCTTTGACTTTTGCTTGATAATCAATTATTTAGAGTGGTAAAACATAGAATATTTTTACCATCAAGAAGCATAGAATAAGAGAATTATTAAAAATAAATGAATATGTTTTAAAACAATATTTAATATTTCTTTGTGATAGCCAAAAATAAGATGATCTATAATTTTTAATCTTAATTTTTTTAAAAAATTAACACTATATAATAAAATATTTATAATAGAACAATAAATTATAATAAAATTTAATTATTTGTCAAAAGAATTAATCATAGAAGATATTAGGATAAAAAATATACAAAGATTGTGTTGGTAGAACTTGCTATTTTATTGGACAATTTAGAACTAACTAACTACAAGAAGTAAAGACAATAGATTAAGCATTAAAATTTAAAGATTATAAACATATATGAAACTTCTTTTTATTTAGTTAATATATTTATTTTATTCTTAAAAAAATAATCTAATATTAATTCAAAATAAACATCAAAATCAAATTAAATATCAAATTTAAAGTTAACTAAAAAGCCACAAATTCAATACCAAAGTTAAACTTTGTATATTTCAAAATCAGACTATTTGTAGGACATTTATACTATACTTTAAAAATTGATAGTTTTAAATATAAAAATTTAGATTACTTGAAAATTTTAAAAAATAAAAAAATAAATATAAGAATAAAAATTTCTTATAATATCTTTACAAATACAAATTCAAATTCTTAAATATTAAATTCTAAATCCTAAATCTAAATTACAAAAAATATAGTTATTTTAGATGTAATTATTATTCAATAAAACCAACATCTTTTTAAAAAAATATATATATTTATTTTTAATTTTTTTATAAATATAAAATCTACTTATAAATAGAAGGTATTTAGATTCATTTATTATTATTTTTTTATTTTTATTTTTTTTCTATTCATAAGTAATAATTTATTTTATATATATATTTTATATATTTTTATTTTTGAGATATTTAGAGAATTTAAGAGAATTTTAACTATAGACCTTAGAACAAAAGATGGAGCTTAGAGCTAAAAATTTTTATCCAGCTTAATATAGGATTTAATAGTTTTTAGAATTTTATTTATTGTAATTATTAGCAAATTGAAATGATACAATATAGATAATTTTGTGAACATGAATTATGATGCAAATGGATTTTGTAATTCCTTGCAATATTTGTATTTTTATACTCTATATTGTGATAATAGGTAATGAGATCTTTAAGCATTTTATCCAATTATTGGAGCTTTTGCTAATGTTTTGAATCTCCGTATCAACAATTCAATGTACCTAGATGTATACGCAATTTCTTTTATGATATTAACATTGGATTTGCTGAAGTTAATTGGAATAATTGCTTATCTTATAAATCAAAAGGCCAAAGTAAAAGATCAAGAAGAATTTAATGATTAGTTGTATGTCATTTTTAATCTTATGGTTGTCAAAATATATGCTAGTAATAATAATGAAGAAAGATAGATTATAAAACATTATATCTTCTTTTAGTTGTAAGAAAGCCATGGCATGATGTTAATAGGAGAATGTTAACATTTCAACATTGTCTAAAAACCAAGTTAATGTTTTTGTCATAACAATGTATCATTGGCTATTAAAATATATATTTTTATAATTAGGATCTTAATCTTTAATAAATAATAAAGATTAAATTTATCTATTTTATTATTATTAATATAATTATAATGATACATTCTAAGCATCTTACTTTTAAAAAAAATTATTTAAGAATATATTTACATATAGAGGTGCTACTTGAATGAAATATTGATTTATATTAATATTTGCACATAAGTCTTGGTAGAAAAAATAATTTATTTTTAAAATAAATTTTTTATTATTTTAGTATATATATATATATATATGATAAATAATATTATTTATCACATTAAATATTAATTTTTAACTATCATTGTCACTGATATTCATCTTAAGAAGGTTCTAGAAGGTCTTGGAACTTCTTAGAAGGTCATAGAAGGATCTAAAACATCTTAAAAGATTGAAGAAGATTCAAAGAGGATGTTAGAAGAGGTTTTTTAGGTTGCTTGACTTCCAAGCAATGTAAGCAGTTACAAGAGAAGGTTCTTAAGATTTCTTCAAATTGAAGCAATAAGAAAGTTGCTCAAAAAGTGTCCTAAGATGATTTAAGGGCAAAGCCTTCTATGAAAAGTTATCTAGAAGCTTCCTAATTCTTAGTATATATATTAAGGGGCTCTTTAGTCTTGACAACACATGTCTTGTAGTCTAATTTGGATCTTCTAATCTTATTCTTATTCTTGTATTGCATTGCTTGTAATTAAATTCACTTATCTTATTATCTTATTATAATTTTGTATAAGTTCCTTGATCTAATTTGTAATAGTATGTTAAGATTACTAGCATCAATTTCAAAGTTTTACTTTCTTGATAGAATGTGGACTATCCCTCTTCTTGAAAACATTGGAGCATTTTAGAGGTTGAAAATTATCCTCCTCTTAGAATCTCATCTATATATTTTACAAATATAGAAGTAGATCAAATCATAGGCGGTGCACCTCCACAAGTTGAAAATAGAGTAGCAACTCTTATAGATCTTTGAGCTTTTATGCATAGTTAAGAGAGGAGATTGCATTCTTGCACAATCTAAGTAAAAAATCTCAAATTAATTTAATATTTGAAGAACCTAGACTAAAAATTTATAATTTGCAATAAGAAGTTATTCAATTAAAAAAAGCAAGTACTAAACATATATTACATATGACCTCTACAAATGTTTTAAAGATTATTACAAAAAAACCAAAGACTAACATGCCAGATAAGTTTGATGGAGTAAGATCTAATTTTTGAGGCTTTGTCCGATAAGTATGGCTTTATTTATACTTATATCTTTATTACTATCTAAATAAGTTTATTCAAGTTATTTTATAGATATTTTTTTATCAAAAAATATTTATTTTATTATTAAAAAAATAATTTTTTAATATTACATAATTTAGAGGCTTTTATAAAAAGATTTATTATTACATTTGAAGATAGTGATTGAAAAAGAATATTAAAAAAAAAGATATAAAACTTACAACAAGAATCAAGTTTAGTTGTAATTAATGTTATAGAATTTTAACAACTTATATATGACCTTGATTAGAATGATAAGGTATTTATAATTTAATTTTGATATAATTTAAGAGTCAATATAAAAAACTTATTGATTACAATGCCCTAAGTCAATAGTTTAGAAGAACTCATATTTCAAGCTATCACTTGTGAGAATTACTTATCTAAATTGTGACAAGAAAGATTTTGGGCTTTTGATAATAATTATCATAGTGCAATTGCCATTTTTTTAAGAAGATTAGAGAAGCATTCAACAAATCTTGAACCTATGCAGATCAATGCAACTCAATTTAAGCCATTGATACAAATAGAGAAGAATAGACACCAATAAAAAAAATTATATTTATATTGTGGAAAGCATAATCACAAAACAACAAATTGTCCAAATAAGTTTAAGAGATTCAAGGCACAAAGTGTGACATTAGTTCTAAAATTGACTAAATAAAAAAATAAGGACATTTAATCATAATAGAGACCATACAATTGGACACCACCAAATTCCAAATACCAAAAACGTCTCTTCTTACCTTCAGATCATACATCTTAATTTATACTTCATATATATATATATATATATATATATATTCTAAGATGTGAGATTTTTATTAAATTTTTTTTGGATATTAGAGCCTTAGCATGTTTTATGGATAAAGATTTTGCAACTAAGTGTGATTTAGTATTGGTGAAGAAGATTCATTCTATACTTATTGAAATTATTGAAGGACAAATACTTGCATAGGAGGATATTATTGAAGAAATACAACCATTGCAAGTAGTATTAAGAGACCAAATAATGCATATTGTTATTAATATTATTCAATGTCCTACAAGTCTTATTATTTTTGGACTTCCTTGATTTGAATTACATAATCTTGATATTAATTAATTTTTTTATAAAACTTCTTTAAGATTAAAATACCAAATAAAGAAATATGTTATACCTTTATTTCTTGGAGTTACTACTTTTGTATAAGAAGCAAAGAATAGTGCTACATTTATAATGTATGCTACTTCAATAAAAAATTCAAATAAAAAAATTTTATAAGATATTCTAATTCAATATTAAGACTTCAAGTATGTTTAAAAAAAAAAAATGAAAATATACTACCAAAACATTGGCAATATGATTATGCCGTAGAATTACAAAAAAAAACTCAACCGCCATTTGGATCAATATATAATCTTTTATAAATAAAATTAATAGCCTTATAAGAATATATTAATAAAAATCTTTCTAAAAATTTCATTTAATTTTCAAAATCACCTATTAGAGCACTTATACTTTTTATAAAGAAGAAAGATGGATCTTTACAAATTAATATTAATTATTGAAGTTTAAATATAATAAAAATATAAAATTATTATCTATTACCATTGATATCAAGATTCTTTGAACAATTAGATTAGGCAAAGATCTACACAAAGATTAACCTTTGTAGGGCTTATAATTTAGTATACATCAAAAAGAAGAAGAAATAGAAGACAATATTCTAGATAAGATATGGGCATTTTGAATACAATGTTAATTTTTTGGATTAATGAATATATTAGCTATATTCTAGCATTTGATGAATGATGTCTTTTAAGAGTTCTTAGATAAATTTGTTATTTGCTATTTCAATGATATTTTGATCTATTGAAAAAAGTCTTGAAAAATATAAAGAATATATAAGATTGATATTACAAAAATTAAAAGATATAGATTTATATTCCAAAATAAAAAAATATTTAATCCACTTTCTAAAGATAGAATTCTTTGGATATATTATATCAAATGAAGGTTTATTAATAGATCCAAAGAAGGTTCAAGTTGTTAAAGATTGGACAATCTCCAAAATAGTGCGAGATGTACAATATTTTTTTTAGATTCACTAATTTTTATTGGATATTTATTAATAACTATTCTTAAGTGGTTATTCTATTTATTTAATTAATATATAAGGAGAAGTTGAAATGAGGGACTTAAATAGAGAATGCTTTTCAAGACCTTAAAATGGCTTTTATTATAGTCTCAATTTTATTACATTCAGATTTTATAAAAGATTTTTATTTAAAAACCAATATCTTGGATTTTATACTAAAAATTATATTATTACAAAAGCAAAAAGATGAAAAAATTCATCCAATTATATTTTATTCTAGAATTTTTTTAATTGTTGAGATTAATTATAAAATCTATAATAAAAAATTCCTTATTATTATGGATTCTTTTAAAGAATAGCATCATTTGTTTGAAGGTACTTTACATCTAGTAACTGTACATATAAATCATAAGAATCTTAATTATTTTATATTAGTTTGTGTTTTAAATTGTTACTAAGCTTGATAGAATATGTCTTTATCACATTTTGGTTCCAATATTATATATTAATTCAAATATAATAACGCTTGTTAAATGCTTTATTTAAGCAATTATACCTTGTACCAAAAGAAAGAGAGATAATATATGATTAACAACAAATAATATTCTTAAAATCTAAGCAATTATATCTTTAAGCAAGTCCAATGTCAATTCTAGTGGATTCTTCACTTTTTGATTAAGTTCGTACATTATTGACTACAGACCTTTTTATCCTTGGCAACAAATAATATGCTAGTAACATTCAAATCAATTCTAGCAAATTTAAGTTTGAAAATAACCTTCTTCATTTTGAAGAACATCAATATATTCTTAAAGAATCACTGTACATTTATATTTTATAAGCATATCATGACTTTCCTACTGTTAGACATTTTAGATTAAATCAGATGTTAGAACTTCTTTCTTGAATTTTTTGATAGCCTAAAATATAGAAGATTATCAAGGAGTTTGTATTTTTATTTGATATATGTTCTAAATCAAAGAATCCTCAATATCACCTATACAAACTTTTTTAATCATTGGTATCTATGAAAATACATCATGTTTTATATGCTTCTCTTTTAATGTCTTATAAAAAATCAAGCATATTAGAAAGAATACAAGTACCAAAGCCTTACATTAAAATCAATAATCATTAAAAATTTGAGGCGGAAGAAGTACTTAATTTAAGAATAAGATGAAAATAGCTAAAGTATTTTGTACATTGGTATAGTGTTGGAGTAGAGAGAGTTTGCCTCAAGAAAGCACTAAGCTTCTAGTTCTCACTAATTTTTCAATTAAATATCAAGATAGATAGAAACTTTAAGTTTATATAAAGTTTTCCTTAAAAAATGCTACTACATCAAGTATACGAGCCTCAAGTATTTTAGAATCTCTAAAATGTAATAAAGTACACTAAATCCTTCATTAACCTCAAGGAAGATTTTTTTTAAACTTCAATAGTGCATATCTCCTAATTAGATCGTCCAAAAGTACTCAAATTTTATATGAAATATTAATGTATTCTTAACAACTATTACAACTAATTCCAACTATCAATTCATTATTAATCTTTAGATATTGTCAAAATTCTAACAATAGCTTCAAATCCTTATTTACAAATACTTGTATATTAAATTCTTAACATCTCACAAAATAAATGTTCAAATTCTATAAAACTTTAATATATAGCTTTTTAACATAATTATTCATCTTTTTAAAAAATTTTAGACAAAAATTTGTCTAAAAGCTCAAGATACGGCAGAAATCATCACTATCAATAAAATGGTCTACTTACTATCTTGGAATTTAATCTATTGTCTTTGACTTCCAATGTCTCATTTTTTAGGATTTCAAATATAATAATTCTTCTATGTTAAATATAGATCGTGAAAGTGCCTCTTCAAACAAACCTTCAAATTTCCAAAAGCTCTTGTATAATTTCTTGTATCCTCAATAGAGTGACAATAGTTATGATTTGTATACCTTAATTTGAAGCACCTATTCCTCTCTCATAATGATTCCAAATCCACTAATTTCTAAATCAAAATTATAATATAAAAAACAAGCTTTCTAACCTTAGTATTTGATATTCAAATGCCATTTCTAAAATTACCAAAATCCTTCTTCTTGTTGTGGATAGCCTACTCAAAGAAAGATTTGTGAATTTTTAGATGAATTACTAATTTGAGGATCTACAGGAGAAAAACAGACAAGCGATCAGAAAAAGGTCTTGCAGCAAATCAAAGAAATAGAACTCAATAGACAGTGCGTGAACAGAATAGTAATCAAATAGACCAAATGTAAGCCAAATGAATTATCCTTTGAATGTGTTATAAGTATATAGTTTCACCTTGGTGGTTGAGATAGTTCCTACCTATTTTGACTAGTAATTACACCTAACTGTCATATTTATTCATAATTGGAACTAAACTATTTGAATGGCTTAGCGATTATATTACATTCTATCATTTACTTGCTAAGTCTCTTGTTTGCTATCCATGCAAGCAAGTTTTGTACTTATTTTGCTACACAATATTCTAGCACATCTTGGTAGAAACTTGGGCATATATATTCTTTGGACATTTTGCAATATGCACACTGACATGACCTCTGATTTTGTTTGGCCAGATCGATCGCCTTGACCAACAAGTCGATCTACACTCTAAAATCAACATGATCCTTTTATTATCTATCTATTTGCAAAATCTATCTCAATATACTGTGTAACTTACTAAGCTTCCTGTTTGCAATATTTTTGGCAAATAAAACTAAAGACTTGTTCTAATAATTGAATCTAATTTAATCTAATTATATAATAATTAATATTTTAATCAATTTTTACCTTACAGTACTCTCCCTCTCAAACAATTGCTGCCTTGAGCAACTCAGGGTAGGATAATAAGAGGCAATAGTAAGTATAGTAGCAAATCAACCAAAAATCAAACCAATATAGTAGGAAGTAGGTACTTTGGCCTTAAATACTCTAGCAACCAAACAAAGAAGTGGTCACACCTCTTGGTCTTGTTCCACAATTAATAATAGAAGTCTAAAAATTATAAGTTATTGATATCTGCATTTAGAATGCAGATGACTAGAATTAACTCTATGCTGAGTATTTTAACCTCTATGAAATTCTTTGAGTAATTGTCCACACTTAATAAGGTTTTCCAATGGTTTCTATGAGTTATTTGAGTCATCAAAATCCTTCTACTTGACTAAATACTCAACACTGGGTCTTCTTCTATCTAAATTAGGTACCTCTCTGCAATCTAGCAATTTCTCCACTTCCCAATCATTTGCTATATCTAGTGTAACAAGTATTGGACGTACATGAAGTCTTCTTGGATAGGGTCTATTGAGGTCTAAGTAAGGTTTAAGTAACCCTATATAAAAGACATTATAAATATTGGTCTATTTTCCAATAAATTCCAACTTATAGGTATCCTCAGCAATAATTTTAAGTACTTTCAATGGTCCAGCCTAAGGCGGCTTGAGCTTAGCCTTCTTATTAATGGATAGGTTTATTGTGGACAACATGACTTCATTTCTTTCTTTGAACACCACTTCTTTCCTATGCTTATTGGCATACTTGGCCTACTTCTTCTGAGCTTTGTTGATGCCGTGTTATGCTGCTACAATCTTGTTGTTGAATTGGCGTAGAAACCTTGTTGCTGCATGTGTTATATTGTTGTATAACATGTTGTCATGTTTGGAAATGCATCGGGCACCTGGTTGTAGAGGGTGAAGTTGCAGTTCACATATACCAATGACCCTTAACAATCATTATCTACATACAAAAAAAATGATTGAATATCATGTCAAGAGTGCTTGAATCAATGCAAAGTGCTTAAAAACACTCTTCTTGATAACTTCTTCCACATGTAAACTCCAATTGCTTATTACTTGTTACAATCAAGCAAGTAAGAGTTTCTTTACAAGTCTTAATTTCAATCAATGAAATTCAATAAGCTATGATTTTTAATCTAACTATCAACTTAGTGTGAAATTTTGCATACAAATGCAAACGCAAGCTTTTTATATGCTCAAAAGGTTTCAATCCAATCCAACTTATAGATTGTAGAAAATTGATCAAAACCCACACTAATGTCACTTAGCCGGTGGCTTAAAAGTTAATGCATAAACATCAGTAGTAATTTCTCCTTTTGTAATTATTAACCTCACTTAAAATTTGGTATATAGTTTTACTTTTAAGTCTTTTAATATTATGCTAATTTTTGCTTTGATTTAATTGATAGATCTCAAGATATCATAGAAATCCCAACCAACTATAAACTATCAATTTTTAATATTTCTTTATATTAAAGACTAAATAAATTCCAAATACACTATTAGATTGCTATAATTTTTCATTAAATCTTAGCACACTCAATCAATCGTACACTGTCAAAATTTCAATTATAGATGTTACACTGATTACAAGAAATAGCTATAAGTGCTAGCTCTAATTTTATTGCATAAACACATAATCTCCCATACAAATCTTGAATTTGAACAGCAATTACTAAGTCTATGAAAATCCTATAGTAACAAGCTTAATATCCTTGGAACGAGCGTCAAGCTAGCTCTCTAATCCTAATCACTGATCTCCAAAATGTCTCGACCCCCTGCCCTTGGTGGCTGTTTTCATGGCTAGAGATCCAATTTTGACCCTGTCTCATACACGGTCCACCCCTAGGTATCAATCCAACTAATTCTAAAGATTTTTAAGCTTAGTCTTATCTTCAGTTTAATTCTAATATCAACCATATTAACTATTTATCTTCTCTATTCTATTTTTATTAACTTATGGCTTTTCAAAAGCAGTAATAGAGTTTGTACAACCTAGAAGAAAAATTTAATAACTAACTTTTATCTTTTAACTAATAAAATAAGAAAATAATCTAAGAGGCTTTCATAAATCTTATTTTAAGTATCCTAAGTTCCTATTGAATCAAGATAATCAAGTATTAAGTATAAATTATTCTCATCTATACTTTTTACTATATAAATGTGTTGTAACACAACATCCACCCCCTTTGAACATGTGCATCCTTTGGTATGTGCCAAATGAAGCATATGTCATAATTGGCATCATACCATCTCTTCATTTTCTGCACCAAGTTCTTCTTTATTATCCATTTCAATATAATTATCTTCTTCAAAGTCATTGATATCTTCAACATGATCCTCCACATTTATTTCTCCATCTCGTCTTTTAAAAACTTTCACTCGCTTCCCAACAATAGATATTTTCAAGCTTGTACCATCCAATTCCTTCAATGAATATGTGGCATTATCATGAATTGTTATCACTACATATGGTCCAAACCAATGTTTTGAAAACTTCTATAAGATATTATGCTTATTATTCAAACTGCTGTCATAAACAAATATCCAATCATCTTCTTCAATTGCTTTAGCTCTCAAGCAATGTCATTTATCAAATTGAGTCTTATTATTTAGTCTTACCTCTTGTAATTGTTTTAATGCTATTTCCTTATGTTTTGATCTTTGCTTAAGTTGTCAAATTCTAACAGCCAAGAACTCTTCTCTTATTAATCCATCTTCCCAAGGTACTACACTCCAAGTTAGGACATGTTCTTCAATTGGTATAATAAGTTTTTGACTCGTCATAAGTTCTATTGGCATATATTCCATCACTGAACTATGTAATATTTGATCAGCTCATAATACATAAAATAAAAGTCAAGGCTATTCTTTTATTCTTCGATTACAAGCTTTAACCAAGGCTTTTACAATTGGTAGGTGACTACATTCACTCTTTGTATTCCCCTCTGGATTATAAGCAGTAGTCAATGATAATTTAATTTTATATCTTTTAAAGAATTCATGAGCTTCATGTGCATTCAATTCTCTATGATCTGCAATGATCTTTCCTACACATCTATAATGACAAATGACATCCTCAAGTAAAAATCTACAGATTTCTTCTATAGATTTTGTTTTTAATGTCCTGCCTTCTATTTGGCTTGATAAATTTTCATGAGCCAAAATTAAATATCTCATTTGTCATAGTCTCATTGACATAGTAACCAAATCCACAATTCATTAAAAATGAATAGCTAAGGAATATATTAGATGTAAACCATCTCGATGATGTATATTTGAATATATTTGACAAGTTATATAAGATTCTATAAATAAAGCCATATCTTGATATATATTTTTCCACCAATATTATTCTTTTAATTTAGCAAAAGTAGCCCAAATACTTCTATATCTTGTCCATAGACTATTATGAAATTCCTTGAGTAGTTTTTGTTGATCTTCTTTGATACCTACTACTTGTTGCAGCATTCCAATATTTGATTTTGGCCTCTTCCATAGAAATCCACCTTATAATATGAACTTATATGCCTTCTTCTTAATTTGTTTAAATTTTTCAATAGACCAATTAGTATGTTTAGTTAATGTGCTCAAATAATATCTAATATCTAATAACTCTCTTTCATAATTTTTTTGATGAAATGACATATCTTTCTTGTTCAATTGTGAAACTGAATAAAATTTTGTACCTACATCATCAATATCCTCAATCATCTCATCTTCTCCATCATATCTTGCTCAAGATAGCATATCTGCTATTGGATTATCTTTTTTCCACAACATATCTAAATTTTGGATTCAATGATTTGATATAAGTAATCTACCTCAACATTGCAATATCCGATGTTGTACAGTTAATAATCATTCCAAGTAAAGACAAACAATCTGTTTCAATCACCACCATTGCCCCAATTAAGTAATCCTTTTCAATTTTCATAGCTAAAACAACTCCCCATAATTCTCTTTTTACTTGTGAATATGCATGTTGGCAAGTACTTAAAATCTTAGCACCAAATCAAACTGCAAATTTATATCCATTTGAATCATCTTGATCTATAGTCCATCCAATAGCAATTGGACTAATATCCATTATAAGAATCATTGGTCTATTATACTTATAATCAACTTTTCTTAACATTGGAGGTGATATCAATAAATCTTGTAATCTTTGTATTGCTTTGATATGCTTTTCTTTCCATTTAAATTGATAATCCTTGTATAATAATTCATACAATAGATTTGCTATATAAATATATTAAGGAATCCAAATATGATAAAATATACATGCACCTAAAAACCTCCGCACTTTTGTTAAAGAACTACAATCTTCTTTTATTCTTCCGATTGCATCAACTTTGGTTGGATCTAGTTTCCTTCTAAAAAATCTACATAAATGTCCAATAATTACAACTTCTTGTATTCCAAACATAGACTTTGTACCCGATAATATAAGATGAACTTCTTCAAGCCAAATTAATATCTTTTCACAATCTTATATATGATCAATAATATACTTGCAACACCCTCTTTTATCTAAAGTTTCATCCTTGTCTTCTTTCTTGCACCTTTTTATAGGAAAATCATCTAAAAAAGATATAGTCTTTTCAAGAATAAAATCTCTTAAGACCTTGTTCATCCCGCTTATCATATGTGCAACTGAGTTAGTAGTACCTTGAGAAAGAGTATACATTCTAACTAGCACCAGTGGTGTTCTCATTGTTGTCATGTCTCTACTTTCTATTGAAAATTAAAATTGGTCATAGCTCAAATACAAATCATCTATTGCCTTTCCTGCAAATGCTTTAGCAAATTCATCTACTATTGCTCTAATTTCCGTATTCTTAATAATCACTATATTTATTAATTGCATATCTTGAATAAATTATAATGATCTATTTTTCTTAGGCATTGTAAACCATTGACTAGAATATGGTGCAAAAGAAGGCTCCAAAATCTTCATCTTCATTTTTTCTTTTAATAATTCCACTAAACTTAGCAAATGTATCTTTGGTATTGGAATTGGCCTCAAATTCCAAAGTACATGCGATATAGTGAAAATAACCATAGGAATCACAACATTTGGATCTACACATCCAATTTCATAAGATTCAAAGGCAAATGATTTATCTTGTTTTGATAACATCTCTTTGAAGTACTTAATTTCCCCTGGCAATAAGAAACTATTAGATCCAATCTTCAATTTCTCAAAAGTCTCTTTAGTAAACTTATATCCAATATTCTTTGGATCTCTTAAGCTCTTTTCTCTCGATGTTTTTTCCATTTGTTCTTTAGAATCTTCTAACAAAGGTCCGGCAATAGGTTTCACCTTCTTATCTACTGTTTTATATTTTGTTTCAATTATAACCTCTGATGTTTGAAAAGATTCAAGTATAGAGTAAATTTTCCTAGAATGAATTTGCACAACTTTATCATCATCCCCTATTCCAATTGATGCAATCATTTTTAAAGAATCATCCAATCTATTTTTTTCATAAATACCAAAAATCCTTTCATCATCTTCTAATATATTCAATTTACATAATTCCTTTTTAATATCACACAATCTTTTTTTTTTTTTTTTTTTTTTTTTTTTTTAAATCTATAATTTTTGTATATAAAATACTTCTATTTTTTAAAATATCAATAAAACGTGTTTCAAAGGCACTTACATCTCACGAGAATATCTCTTCTTTTGTACCTCCATAATTCCACTTTATAGTGGTACTTTTCAAAAATCTATAAATTCTTCAATAATTCTTGGCAATGGTTTCTCTTTCAATTTGTCTCGATTGCATTCATGATGTGGAGGAATAATAAAAAATTGTACTACCCTTCTCCTATCTTTATTATAAATCTGTACATAAGCTGATCCATCATTAAGTACTTTTGTTTCTATCCAAGTTTCAATAATATACGGTTGTCCCAATATAAGAGGATAAGTTGTTGCATCTTGAACAAAAAAAATTTGCTCCATTGCAACATCACCAATGTAAATCTTCACATCTGGGCAATCACCATACAACTCATCTCATGTATTATTAGCTATTTGTATTATCCATCCATGCTCCATATCAATTGGCTACTTTTATTTCATATAAAGATCCTTAGACATGAGATTTATTTTTGAACCATGGTCAATCAAGCCAACAATTGGCTCATCCATATATCCAATCTTTACTAATGCTTCTGTAGTTGCTCTAGCCTAATACTTTTGAGTATAATGACTTGAAATTTCTTTCTCCTTGTCACTTGGATTATTAAAATGTATTCTTTGATTATAACTCTTTCCTCCACTTATTGATTGTTTGCAACAATTGCCAATTTCATCTTCTTCATCTTTACATACATGTACATCAATAGCATAATTTGATCTAGCTTCATCCATTAATTGCCTCTTTCACTTAATATTTTCAATAATGACATTATGAAATTCTTTCTTTGTAAGATCCAATATCTTTTTCAATGTAAATTCAACTTTAGCATTGAGTACACATTCTTCAAGCACCCTCTTTAAATTTGTTGTTACTTCAATATCAGAGAAAATTTTGTAAGCCGTTGACTTATCTTTTTCTCCTAAGTCCTTTGATTTTTTCTTTGAAGATATTGAAGCATCTTTTGTTGATAATTCTTGTGAAGCCATCTCACGAGTTTTATCTCCCTGAGTGTGTCTTTTTTCAGAGTTCCCTTCTCTTGTATCATTAAAATCATGTCTTCTCTTTTTTTCTATCAAAGCTTCATATTGACTCTTAGCAATATAGGCATGTATTGATAAAGCTTCTACAGGATCCTCCCAATCCCTAGTTCCATGAATTATTACAGCGGTCTTCAATAAAGCTTCTCGTGGCATCTTCTTCTTATACATTGTGGAAATAGTAGAAGACCAAATCCCACTTGGTTCAATATTTCCAGAAAAATCTTGCTTCCCATTGTCATCCATCTTAGTATCATAATTTATAATTTCTATTATTGTAATCCTATTTTCTATCAAATAATCTTTAATCAATGCTTTCAAATCTCTCTTACCAAAGTTAATTTGGAGAAAATCACTAGTATCCTTTAATGCCACCTTTCCATCTTTCCAAAAAATAATGCCTTGTTGTACCATTTCATTGAACTCATCACAATTCTTTTGAGAATGAGAATCATCATCACACGAGATACATCTTTGCATATATCCTTGTTTAAAAGTGGCTTTTGAAATCATTGCAGAAGTCTTCTCCTCAAGCCTTGTAAGTTTAATTTGAAGATCTCGCATCCCGTGTATAAGTTCTTCAATTTCCACATCTTCTTTCTTTGATATAGTTGTTGAAGATTGAACAATAGGTATCGTTGATTGTGAAGTGGGCACTTGAGTTTTAGGTGCCTGTACCATTCTTTGGACACCAATCCTATCCTTTTTTTTTTTTTTTTTTTTTTTTTTTGCAAGCAATCCTACTATATCTTTGACTTCTTTCTATTTTATTGTCAATCCTTCATCCTCTTCTTTATCCTCAAGAAGAATCTCTAATCTTTCTTGCAATTTTCCATCACTTGCTTGAAGAAATAATTCAACCTTGTTTGGTCTCAAGATTACTTTTTCTACTTTTGATAACTGAGAATACTGTCTCTTAAATTCCCTTAATAATTCAATAGCTTGCGATTTCTTGTTAGAATGCTCAATCCATTCTAAAAAAGATTTCTTAGTGACCCGATCAAAATCTTCTAAGAAATATTCATCTCTAAACGCATGAGAGAATCTCTTCCAAGAGCTTCCAAATTGCTCTATAACTGATTTTACATGTTCACTTATCTCCGGCATCATAGCAAGTTCAAATAATAAAATCATATCCTTTTTAGAAACTTGATTTAATTCTATTTTTTACATATAATATCTTAATTATTTAGAGATGTCCTTTCTATCAAATTGGTCAACCTTGTTAACCACTACTTGTAGTGCTTTGATTGCCAAAGCATCCTTGCAATCTTTGCCTTGTTGCTATTGCATAAATAATGTAAAAGCTTGAAACATATTTGGAGTGTTTAGATCTAAATACATACCTTGTCCACTAGAAGAAAATCCTTTTGAAGCTCTACTTAAAGATCTACTTGAAGTACCACTTGAAGATCTACTTGAAGCACCACTTGAAGATCTACTTGAAGCACCACTTGAAGATCTACTTGAAGCACCACTTGAAGATCTACTTGAAGCACCACTTGAAGATCTACTTGAAGCACTACCTTAAGTTCCATCAATAACTCGAAAATCCACCTTCTTGCTTTCTTGCACCATTAATTCCAAATAATCAAAATAAACTCCAATTCCTTCCATCCCAAACTTTTACGTTAGATTCACCACTTATGTTGTATAACGTTATTGGGATAGAGAGACTTTGCCTCAAGAAAGCATAGGGCTTCTGGCTATCACTAATTTCTCAATCAAGCTTTAAAATGAGAAAAGTTCTAAGTTTATATATATTTATTCCCTTTTGGAGCAATTACACTAAATACATAAGCCTCAAATAACCAACAACATCCAAATTATGGTAAAATCCTCTAAAACCTTATATATCCTTTTGTGGAAAATTTTCCGAATTTCAACACCTCATATCTCCTAATCCGACTATTCAAACATACTAAAATTTTATATGAGATACAGATATATTCTTATCAACCTCCACAACAAATTTCAATTGCAAATTCATTGCGGATCTTGAGATATCTTGAAAATCCTAACAGTCGCTTCAAATCCTTGTCTTTATACACTTGCATACAAATTTCTTCATATCTCACAAACTATAAGCTCAAATTCCACAAAATTTGTATGTATAGCTTTCTAACACAAAATGTTATATTCTCTAAGAAGTTTGAGCCAAAAATTTATCTGAAAACTTAAATTATGGCTCTAACCATTACTATGAATAAAACCACTCACTTATTGCCTTTGATTTAAAAGTGCCATCTTCAACACCCTATAGCTCCTTCATATGACCTCTAAGTGCAATAATTTTTTTACAAAAAATGTAGGTCTTAAAATCACCGTTTTAGCCGTACCTTCCAATCTTCAAAAACTATCATAAAACTCCTCCTATATTCAAAAGAGTAATAGTATGTCTCAAATTGACACCTTAACTTCAAACAGCTATAACTTCTTTATCCTAATTCCAAATCCTCTAATTTTTGTACAAAAATTGTACCTAAAATCCTAAAATTTATAATCCTAGCTTTTAATCTCAGAATGCCCTCTTGACACTTCATGGCTCATAAATCTTTCATAGAAGCTTCAAATGCATTGATTTTTATTTTTGTGGAAAGCTTACATAAGCTACTATAAGCATCTAAAATATCAGAAAGTTTGAAGAGACTATCCAACTTAGGTGGTTGAACAAAGTCTCTACCCCTCTTCGTCAGGTGGCAACAGACCCTTTTCCACTCTCAAGCTCAAAACTTTCTTTTTCTAACTTCAAATACTATAAGAGATAGCTTGATAGAAAGCTAGTACAATTTTCCACACTTTTTATAAATTTTGCTAAGAAAGAGTCAAAATCAAACTTGCAGTGGTAGTTTGAAGTTTCTACTGTCACTTTTTGATAGTAGTAGGCCTCACTCTACTAAAACAAGCATAACTTTTTGCTCACAATTCCAATACAAGCAAATAAGTAGGTTCTAGAATCTTCACAACTCAAAGAATATATATTCTAATTTTCATTACAAAGTCTTCAATATCCTCGGAACTATCTCTCTCCAAAGTTCACTGCTCAAAAACTGTCAAACCCTAGCTCCACCAAGAGGAGTATATCCTCCTTTCCTTCCATATCAATTTATGAGACGCCCACATGGGCAACCAAATCCTATTGGACAGGCCCTATTCACTCCATGCTCTTCTTTCTTATCCCTCACAAGGTCCATTCTACCTCAAAAATCAACAAGAAAGATAAAACAACCTTTACATTTCTTCTAATTATAAAAGAATCTATTCTAGGATATAAGTAAGGTAGGAACAAAACAAATAGCCATCTTAATTTATTAATTAAGTGGCAAAAATAAATCCTCTCCTTATAATATCTTCTAAAATAACCTTTAACACTCACACATATAATAACAATAGATACAAGATATATAATATTTTTACACACCGCACGTAAATGAAGTATGACAACGTGTTATCATGTTTGGGAATACATTGGGCACTTGGCTGTGGAAGGTGAAGTTGCAGTTCACATATACCAATGATCCTTAACAAGTGTTGTCCACATACAAAAAGTATGATTGAATATCATGTCAAGAGTGCTTGAATCAATGCAAAGTACTTAAAAACACTCTTCTTAATAACTTCTTCTGCATATAAATTCCAATTTCTTATTACTTGTTACAATCAAGCAAGTAAGAATTTCTTTACAAATCTTAATCTCAATCAGTAAAATTCAATAAGTTGTGATTTTTAATCTAACTATCAATTTAATATGAAATTTTGCATACAAATACAAATGTAAGCCTTCTATATGTTCAAAAGATTTCAATCCAATCTAACTTATAAATTGTGGAAAATTGATCAAATTTTGCACTAATGTCACTTGGCCGTCGGCTTGAAAGTTAATGCATAAATCCCAGTAGCAATTTTTCCTTTTGTAACCGTTAACCTTAGCTAAAATTTGGTATATAGTTTTATCTTTAAGTCTTTTAATATTATGCTAATTTTCGCCTTGATCTAATTGATAGATCTCAAAATATTGTAGAAACCCCAACCAACCCTAAACTATCAACTTTCAGTATCTCTTTGTACTAAAGACTAAATAAATTCCGAATGCAATATTAGATTGCTATAATTTTTCATTCAATCTTAGCTCAATCAATCAGACGCATATTGTCAAAATTTCAGCTATAGATGTTATATCGATTGCACGGAATAGCCACAAGTGCTAGCTCTAATTTTATTGCATAAACACGTAATTTCTCATATAAATCTTGAATTTGAACATCAATTGCTAAGTCTATGAAAATCCTATAGCAACAAGCTTAACATCCTTGTAACAAGCTTCAAACTATCTCTCTAATCTTAATTGCCGATCTCCAAAATGTCTCAATCTCCTGCCTATAGTGACCGTTTTCATGGCTAGAGGTCTGATTTCAATCCTATCTTATACATGATCGACCCTCGGATATCGATCCAACTAATTCTAAAGATTTTTGAGCTTAATCTTATCCTTATTTTAATCTTAGTATCAACCATACTAACTATTTATCTTTTCTATTCTAATTTTATTTACTTATGGCTTTTCAAAAGCAGTAATAGAATTTGTACAACCTAGAAGAAAAATTCAATAACTAACTTTTATCTTTTAGCTAATAAAATAAGAAAATATTCTAAGAGGCTTTCATAGATCTATTCTTAAGTATTCTAAATTCCTATTGAATCAAGATAATCAAGTATTAAGTATAAATTATTCTTATCCATATTTTTCAACTAAATCCTCTCTCTCATGGACAGCATAATTATATTCTGTCTTATTTAACTTCCTACTTTCATAGACTATAGGTTATAATTCACCTCCTTGATTTTGTAATAGAATGGCTCTTATCACAAAATCATAGGCATCTATGTCTATAAAAAAGGGTAGGTTTGAGTGAGGTAGGATGAAGATAGGAATTGAAGTCATAAGTTGCTTTAGCTTCTCAAAGGCCCATTGTTCTACTTCTTCCTATCCAAATCCATCATTTTTCAACCTATCAATCAATGGTGCAAAGATTTTAGCATATTCTACTATAAATCGCCTATAATGGTTGTATAAATCCAAGAAAGAATGCAGTTGGTGTATATCCTTAGACACAAGCTAAACTAGGATTGACTCTATCTTCTTCTTATCAATCCTAATCCTTATTGCATCAATAACATGTCCAATAAAATCTACCTCCGGCATGCAAAATTTACTCTTGCTAAGCTTCTCATAAAGCTTATTTTCCTTGAGTATTTGCAAAGCTTGTTTAAGATGACTTACATGCTCCCTAAGTGCCTTATTATATATCAAAATACCATCCAAAAATACTACTATAGATTCATTTAGCATAGGTTGAAACATAGAATTCATCAAGTGCATGAAGATTGTAGGTGCATTGGTCAGGCCAAAAGGCATGAATATGAACTCATATAGTCTATATCTGATTTTGAAAGTAGTCTTTTCTATATCCCCTTTTGTCACCCTAACTTGATGGTATCCACTTTTAAGATTAATCTTATTGAAAAATCTAGCTCTTATCAAGCAATCCATCAACTCATCAATTCTGGATAAGAAATACCAATTTTTGATGGTCAACTTGTTGAGCATGCTATAGTCTATGCACATTCTTATGGTACTGTCCTTCTACTTCACAAACAGTATAGGAGATCCAAATGGACAGATACTTGATTTGATGTGCTTCTTCTTTAATATCTCCTCTAACTGCTTCTTTAACTTATCTAATTTGGTGAAGGACATCTTGTAAGTAGGCCTACCAATTGGCCTTGCTCATTCTTCCAGCTTGATCTTGTGCTCCACTTCCTCGGATGGTGGCACTCCTTTGGACAGATCTGCTGGGAATACATCCTGATATTCCTCTACCATTGCCTTGATGGAAACAAGTATGTCTACTTTTCTTCTATTTCTTTAAGATGATGGTGGTGCTACAACATCCATAGACTTGAGCTTGTATATTTCTCCCTCCTCCTTATTGGCTGAAGAAGTCTCACCAAAGTGCTTGATCAGAGATTCAAGAACAAGATAAACCTCCTCCCCTTTACTGCCATTGAATCACTTCTTTGCACCTGTTATAGAGGTCAGTTTGACCTTAGCCTCTTTTTCATTTAAGGCTTTTTCTACCCTAGACTCCACCAAGGCTTTTTCCACCTTAGACTTATCCTCTAAGGATCTGTTGATTCTTGCTCCTTGAGCTATGGACTTGATAACACTCTGACTCTTTGTGCTTGGCTTTTTTTCTAACTTAACAATGTCATGTCTTTATACCCTTGGCACCTTATCCTTCCCTTTTTTTTGTCTGTGGCCTACCTCTAATCCGCTTTATCTTCTTCATGGCCAAATTGATCATTGGATTTACTCATTGCAACCATAGCTAGTCTAAAATAACTTCATGGCCTCTCAAATCTATAGATTCAAATATCTCTTTACTAACATAATCAGCTACCTCCACCTCTACTAGTTCTATAGATGGTTTGTACATTCTCTTTCTCCTATTTGCAAGAATTACTATCAAGGATTCTTCCTCTCTTTCTATCGATAAGTTTCAAATCTGAGCAAGCTTTACATGCACGAAGTTGGCTCTAGCTCCACTATTTATCAAGCAATATATATTCTACCCTATCACCTTGCCCTTCACAACTATACGACTCAAAACCCTAGATGCACACCTATAAAATTTTTCCAATGTGGCACCAACAAGCCCCCTAGTGAAACTTACTGGCATAGAGCGTTTCTCTGGAGATGCTTGCAATAGGGTGCAGTGTATTCTCTAGCAAAATGTCTTGTCCTCCCATAGTTGTAGTAGCGGACAAGTCCTTCAGGTCTTAGGTACAACATATGTTCTCTTCTTCTTCCACAATTTTAGCCTTGGAAAGCAACCAGTGATGCTCGCGGTGGATAGTATCCTCCTACTACTCCCAATCCCATGGATATAACTTCTCTAATTTTGACATGATTGCCTCCTCTAGCACTTCCATTTTTGAAGTTGTTGCCACCACTTCCAGTCTTATAGCCTCTATTGGAATGATATCCCTCTCCTTTAATGAAGTAGCCAAATGTTTAGAAGTTGGCGTCAATGCAGGTTGCCATCTCTATGGCTTCTTGGAGAGTCTGAGGATTGTGGATGGTAAGCCATGCGATTATCTGAGGATGAAGGGCTTGCATAAATCTTTCTTTCATATTTGCATCAGATATAATGGAACAAAGGAAAACATAAAGAGTGATAGTAGAAATGAGATTGCTCACACTAGTAGTCTAGCGGATGCAATGAAGTTGCTCCCTTGCTTCTTGTTCTTTGGATCTTAGTGCAAAGCAAGCAATGATGGCTTCTAAGAGCTCCTAAATAGTATCGAATGGTCTAACATCGGCTCCTATTGTCTTCTCTTTTTCAGTCACTTGCTGACAATACCACGTTCCAACTAAGTCCTTGAGCAACAATGCAGCATAATGGTAAGCAATTTCTTCATCAATTTTAATATACTTAAGATATTCCTTGACATTGAAAGTCCATTGTTTGGCCTTAACCTTGCTTTGAAGTCCAATGTAAAGATCTGATTTAAGAGCCTTTAGCCCCTTCCTATGATATCAATCCTCAATAGTTGTTCTGGTACCTATGACTTGGACTTAGGTAAGTGCTAGCTGTAGCTCATTGCGGGAAGCCACTAGTTCTTCATTTTATATATACAGCCTTTGTTGCACTACATACAACTCCTAGATTTGAGCATGTATCTGTTCCTTGGCATTAGAATCTTTCATTGTGGACTAAAAGCTTGCTTTTAATTCCTCAACTAGCTTTGATACCACTGAAAGGTCTATGAATTTTAGGATGATTTACTAACTCAAGGATCTAGAGGAGAAAAATCGACAAGCAATCAGAAAATGGTCTTATAATAGATCAAAGAAATAGAACTTAGGAGATAGTGAGTGAATAGAATAATAATTGAGTAGACCAAATGCAAACCAAATGAATTATCTTTTGAGTGTATTACAAGTATATAGTCTCATCTTGATAGTTAAAACAGTTCATACTTACTTGGACTAGCAATTACATCTAACTGCTATATCTGCTAACAGTTGGTGGTAGGCTATTTGGACAACTTAGTGATTGTGTTACATTTTGTCATTTACTTGTTAAGTCTCTTATTTGCTATTCATGCAAGTTAATTTTGTATTTATTTTGATTTATAATGTTTTGGCACATCTTGATAGAATTTTAGGCCTGCATACTCTCCAAACATTTTAGAATATGTACATCGATACAACCTTTCATTTGATTTGGCCAGATTGACCGCCTTGACCGACAAGTTGATTTTCACACTAAAATCGATATAATCCTTTTATTAACTGTCTATTTACAAAATCTACCTTAGCATTTTGTACAACTTATTGAGCTTCTTGTCCGAAGTATTTTTAACAGATAAAATTAAAGACTTATCTTAAGAATTGAATCTAATTTAATTTGATTAGATAATAATTAATATTTTAATCAATTGCTATCTTATAATTGCCATTAGATTATAAATAGTAATTTCAACTCTCAATATCTTTTTTATCCTAGCTTAAAATTTATAGAGCCATATATATATTGTATAGCTAAAAATATATTCTTTCCAATTTTAGCTTTTGATTTTTTATGGCTTTTTGTTTGCATGAGTTATATTCTAAAGAATGATAGTAGATTCAAAATCCACACCTTGACTTTAAGTACCTATATTTCCTTCATAAATTCTTCAAATTACTCAATTTTTATACCAAAACTATAGCCAAAAATCTAATCTTGTTGATTCTAATCTTTGATGTTCAAATGCCATTTAAAAAAATCCTAATTTCTAATAAATCATCAAGCAGCCTCCTTGAAGTCCATTAGATATGATTTTTGGCCAATAGAGATAGAAATTTCTATCATCCATCTCTATTCATCTACATGAATGGCTTAATTATTCTTTTTGATACTAAAAATTACTTTTCAATCCCTTTTTAAATAAAGATTTATATAGTATGTGTTCTAAATACCAAATAAAATAAATAAATAAGATTTTAAGGATCACCAATGTTTAAAAAAGATAATTTTAAATATATAAAAATTATTATCAATATAATATCATCCTCAAAAGTCACTATAAAAAAAAAAAAAAAAAAAAAAAAAAAAAAAAAAAAAAAAAAAATTAATAATAGTCTTTTTAAATAATTTGCTTTTAAAATAATAATCTAATTATATTTTATAATCAATTAAAATCTATTAATATGGCTCTTATTTAATTATATAATAAATTTTATGTATATATATATATATTTATATATATATATATATATATATATATATATATATATATATATATATATATATATATATATATATAATACACATGGTAGTTAAATTATAATATAATACTGGATTAAAAATCTCATTAGTCCTTGTAACTAATAACAATGACCAACACCAATCAAGTTTATACTTTTGTATCTTCATTACAAAAACATCCTTCCAATATTGCTTGTAGAGGATCTTCATGAATAAGTTCTATTTCAATTATGATTACCGCTAATTAGCTATTAGGTATTCTTTGACGTCTTTATAATTCAAATAATTCTTCTTCTAGGAATTAATGACTTAAACTATTTAGTTGAGATGGTCTAATTTACAAGTTGTCATCCTCTTGACTATCTATGGTTGAACTACTAAGCTCTACTAAGAAATATTATTAGACTAAAGGTTAAATAAAATGGATTTGGTATTTTTATTTATATTATAATTCAAAGTTTCTATAATTTTTTCTTTTCTTTCTATAAAGAAATCCAAAAGTATTTGAGAGTATTATATTTATCTTTATAAATTAGATGTTATAACAAATATTACATGTATTATTACTTTTGATTTAAAAGGATGTTATTAATGAAATTCATGTATTTTTTAAAGCATGTTGATAAAATTTTGGATTGGCTCCCATGTTCATTCACTAATGGTATAACCATTGTCATATTGTAATTATTTATAATATGTAAAAACCAATCAAAATATATATAATATATTTATAAGTCTAGATGTGTGTTAGAATGGATAGTAGATTAAATTAAAGAGATTTGGTGTAAGAAACTTTATTTTGGAATTTTATTAATTTTGATTATAGCATTTAAATTGTATAAGATCTAAATATTTAATATAAAGCCTTGAGAGGAGATTAGAATCCAAAGATGAAGAACAAAACTACTACGAGGCTTGATTGGAGAGATAAAAGCAAGGTACGGATGAATAAAGGCAAGGAGTGGAGATCTTCAATTCTATTACTTAATAGTCATGTCCAATAGGCTTAGAGTATAAGGTAGCAATTGATTAAAATATTAATTATTATCTAATCAAATTAAATTAGATTCAATTCTTAAGATAAGTCTTTAGTTTTATCTGCTAAAAATACTTCGGACAAGAAGCTCAATAAGTTGTATAATATGCTAAGGTAGATTTTGTAAATAGACAGTTAATAAAAGGATTATATCGATTTTAGTGTGAAAATCAACTTGTCGGTCAAGGCGGTCAATCTGGCCAAATCAAATGAAAGGTTGTATCGATGTGCATATTCTAAAATGTTTGGAGAGTATGCAGGCCTAAAATTCTATCAAGATGTGCCAAAACATTATAAATCAAAATAAATACAAAATTAACTTGCATGAATAGCAAATAAGAGACTTAACAAGTAAATGACAAAATGTAACACAATCACTAAGTTGTCCAAATAGCCTACCACCAACTGTTAGCAGATATAGCAGTTAGATGTAATTGCTAGTCCAAGTAAGTATGAACTGTTTTAACTATCAAGATGAGACTATATACTTGTAATACACTCAAAAGATAATTCATTTGGTTTGCATTTGGTCTACTCAATTATTATTCTATTCACTCACTATCTCCTAAGTTCTATTTCTTTGATCTATTATAAGACCATTTTCTGATTGCTTGTCTATTTTTCTCTTCTAGATCCTTGAGTTAGTAAATCATCCTAAAATTCATAGACCTTTCAGTGGTATCAAAGCTAGTTGAGGAATTAAAAGCAAGCTTTTAGTCCACAATGAAAGATTCTAATGCCAAGGAACAGATACATGCTCAAATCTAGGAGTTGTATGTAGTGCAACAAAGGCTGTATATATAAAATGAAGAACTAGTGGCTTCCCGCAATGAGCTACAGCTAGCACTTACCTAAGTCCAAGTCATAGGTACCAGAACAACTATTGAGGATTGATATCATAGGAAGGGGCTAAAGGCTCTTAAATCAGATCTTTACATTGGACTTCAAAGCAAGGTTAAGGCCAAACAATGGACTTTCAATGTCAAGGAATATCTTAAGTATATTAAAATTGATGAAGAAATTGCTTACCATTATGCTGCATTGTTGCTCAAGGACTTAGTTGGAACGTGGTATTGTCAGCAAGTGACTGAAAAAGAGAAGACAATAGGAGCCGATGTTAGACCATTCGATACTATTTAGGAGCTCTTAGAAGCCATCATTGCTTGCTTTGCACTAAGATCCAAAGAACAAGAAGCAAGGGAGCAACTTCATTGCATCCGCTAGACTACTAGTGTGAGCAATCTCATTTCTACTATCACTCTTTATGTTTTCCTTTGTTCCATTATATCTGATGCAAATATGAAAGAAAGATTTATGCAAGCCCTTCATCCTCAGATAATCGCATGGCTTACCATCCACAATCCTCAGACTCTCCAAGAAGCCATAGAGATGGCAACCTGCATTGACGCCAACTTCTAAACATTTGGCTACTTCATTAAAGGAGAGGGATATCATTCCAGTAGAGGCTATAAGACTGGAAGTGGTGGCAACAACTTCAAAAATAGAAGTGCTAGAGGAGGCAATCATGTCAAAATTAGAGAAGTTATATCCATGGGATTGGGAGTAGTAGGAGGATACTATCCACCGCGAGCATCACTGGTTGCTTTCCAAGGCTAAAATTGTGGAAGAAGAAGAGAACATATGTTGTACCTAAGACCTGAAGGACTTGTCCGCTACTACAACTATGGGAGGACAAGACATTTTGCTAGAGAATACACTGCACCCTATTGCAAGCATCTCCAGAGAAACGCTCTATGCCAGTAAGTTTCACTAGGGGGCTTGTTGGTGCCACATTGGAAAAATTTTATAGGTGTGCATCTAGGGTTTTGAGTCGTATAGTTGTGAAGGGCAAGGTGATAGGGTAGAATATATATTGCTTGATAAATAGTGGAGCTAGAGCCAACTTCGTGCATGTAAAGCTTGCTCAGATTTGAAACTTATCGATAGAAGGAGAGGAAGAATCCTTGATAGTAATTCTTGCAAATAGGAGAAAGAGAATGTACAAACCATCTATAGAACTAGTAGAGGTGGAGGTAGCTGATTATGTTAGTAAAGAGATATTTGAATCTATAGATTTGAGAGGCCATGAAGTTATTTTAGACTAGCTATGGTTGCAATGAGTAAATCCAATGATCAATTTGGCCATGAAGAAGATAAAGCGGATTAGAGGTAGGCCACAGACAAAAAAAAGGGAAGGATAAGGTGCCAAGGGTATAAAGACATGACATTGTTAAGTTAGAAAAAAAGCCAAGCACAAAGAGTCAGAGTGTTATCAAGTCCATAGCTCAAGGAGCAAGAATCAACAGATCCTTAGAGGATAAGTCTAAGGTGGAAAAAGCCTTGGTGGAGTCTAGGGTAGAAAAAGCCTTAAATGAAAAAGAGGCTAAGGTCAAACTGACCTCTATAACAGGTGCAAAGAAGTGATTCAATGGCAGTAAAGGGGAGGAGGTTTATCTTGTTCTTGAATCTCTGATCAAGCACTTTGGTGAGACTTCTTCAGCCAATAAGGAGGAGGGAGAAATATACAAGCTCAAGTCTATGGATGTTGTAGCACCACCATCATCTTAAAGAAATAGAAGAAAAGTAGACATACTTGTTTCCATCAAGGCAATGGTAGAGGAATATCAGGATGTATTCCCAGCAGATCTGTCCAAAGGAGTGCCACCATCCGAGGAAGTGGAGCACAAGATCAAGCTGGAAGAATGAGCAAGGCCAATTGGTAGGCCTACTTACAAGATGTCCTTCACCAAATTAGATAAGTTAAAGAAGCAGTTAGAGGAGATATTAAAGAAGAAGCACATCAAATCAAGTATCTGTCCATTTGGATCTCCTATACTGTTTGTGAAGTAGAAGGACAGTACCATAAGAATGTGCATAGACTATAGCATGCTCAACAAGTTGACCATCAAAAATTGGTATTTCTTATCCAGAATTGATGAGTTGATGGATTGCTTGATAAGAGCTAGATTTTTCAATAAGATTAATCTTAAAAGTGGATACCATCAAGTTAGGGTGACAAAAGGGGATATAGAAAAGACTACTTTCAAAATCAGATATAGACTATATGAGTTCATATTCATGCCTTTTGGCCTGACCAATGCACCTACAATCTTCATGCACTTGATGAATTCTATGTTTCAACCTATGCTAAATGAATCTATAGTAGTATTTTTGGATGGTATTTTGATATATAATAAGGCACTTAGGGAGCATGTAAGTCATCTTAAACAAGCTTTGCAAATACTCAAGGAAAATAAGCTTTATGAGAAGCTTAGCAAGAGTAAATTTTGCATGCCGGAGGTAGATTTTATTGGACATGTTATTGATGCAATAAGGATTAGGATTGATAAGAAGAAGATAGAGTCAATCCTAGTTTAGCTTGTGTCTAAGGATATACACCAACTGCATTCTTTCTTGGATTTATACAACCATTATAGGCGATTTATAGTAGAATATGCTAAAATCTTTGCACCATTGATTGATAGGTTGAAAAATGATGGATTTGGATAGGAAGAAGTAGAACAATGGGCCTTTGAGAAGCTAAAGCAACTTATGACTTCAATTCCTATCTTCATCCTACCTCACTCAAACCTACCCTTTTTTATAGACATAGATGCCTATGATTTTGTGATAAGAGCCATTCTATTACAAAATCAAGGAGGTGAATTATAACCTATAGTCTATGAAAGTAGGAAGTTAAATAAGACAGAATATAATTATGCTGTCCATGAGAGAGAGGATTTAGTTGTGATACATGCTCTAAAATTATAGAAGTGATAATTAGACGGGAAGAAAGTTATAATAAGGATAGACCATCAGAGTCTGAAATATTTGGGCATTCAATTCCACATGTCATCCAGGCAAAGAAAGCGGGTAGAAACTATGGCAAAATATGATTTAGAAATAGAATATCACCTAAAAAAAACTAATGTTGTTGATGCCTTATCAAAGAAGACAAATTTGAAAGGTATTACCTTGGTGGTAGAAGACAATTATCTCAAAGAGAAGTTTAAAAGGGCTTATAGAAGAGATAATCGCTTCCAAAAAAGAAACATCAATCTGGAGTAGAAGGAATAAGAAGGAATATGGTACTAGCAAGAGAGTGTGGTAGTATCTGATAGCGAAGACATCAAGCAAAAGTTGTTGATAGAATACCATAACTGCCTATACCCGGGATATCTTGGCATCAAGAAGATTGCAGACTTATTCAAGAGGGACTACTATTGGTCTACTATGGACAAAGACGTGGAGGAATAATGCAAGACATGTGATGCATATCAACGCAACAAGGTTGTGACCAAGAAGAAAGATAGACTACTCAAGCCTTTGTCTATTCTTACAAGGCCATAGAAGCAAATAGTAATGGATTTTATTACATCTTTGCCACCATCTTATATAGGATATAATACTATGTTTATAGTATTAAATTGCTTCAATAAAGAAGATCATTTTATTCCTTACACAGATGAGATCAATGCACTTGGAATAGCCAAGCTTTTCTTTAAAAGTATATTCAGATATCATGGATTGCTGAAAGCCATTATCACTGATAAGGGTGGATAATTTACTAGTAATTTTTAGATATATTTGTTCAAATTCATTGGAACTCAGTTGAACCTTAGTGTATCCTATCATCCACAGTCAGATGGACAAACAAAATGTCTCAATAGAACTTTGCAAGAGATTTTGAAGTGTTTTATTATGAAAAATCTAGGTTCCTTGAATAAACACCTATCTACATTAGAATTTGCATATAAAAATAGTCATCAAGCTAGTACATGATAATTGTCTTTTAGCCTAGTATACAATAAGAAAATAGAATATCCAAGAGGATTGTCACTTCAACAACTCCAAGACGGCACAACACCTGCAACAACAAGGTTTCTACGCCAGTTCAACAACAAGATTGTAGCAGCACAACACGACACCAACAAAGCTCAGGAGAAGTAGGCCAAATATGCCAACAAGCATAGGAGATAAGCGGTGTTGAAGGAAGAAAATGAAGTCATATTATCTACAACAAACCTATTCATTAGTAGGAAGGCCAAGCTCAAGTTGCCTTAGGTTGGACCATTTAAGGTATTTAAAATTATTACTGAGAATATCTATAAGTTGGAATTTATTGGAGAGTAGACCAATATTTATAATATCTTTCATATAGGGTTGCTTAAACCTTACTTAAATCCCAATAGACCCTATTCAAGAAGACTTCATGTACATCCAATACATGTTGTATTAGATATAGTAAATGATTGAAAAGTGGAGAAATTACTAAATCACAAAGAGGTACCTGATTTAGATGGAAGAAGACCGAGTGTTGAGTATTTAGTTAAGTGGAAGGATTTTGATGACTCAAATAACACAAGGGAACTATTGGAAAACCTTATTAAGTGTGGACTATTACTCAGAGAATTTCATAGAGGTTGAAATATTCAGCATAGAATTAATTCTAGTAGTCTGCATTCTAAATGCAGATATTAATAACTTACAATTTTTAGACTTCTATTATTAATTGTGAAACAAGACCAAGAGATGTGACCACTTCCTTGTTTGGTTGTTGGAGTATTTAAGGCCAAAGTACCTACTTTCTACTATATTGGTTTGATTTTTGGTTGATTTGCTACTATGCTTACTATTGCCTCTTGTTATGCTATCCTGAGTTGCTAAAGACAGTAACTGTTTGAGAGGAGAAGTATTGTAAGGTAAAAATTGATTAAAATATTAATTATTATATAATTAGATTCAATTAGATTCAATTACTAGGACAAGTCTTTAATTTTATCTGCCAAAAATATTGCGGACAGGAAGCTCAATAAGTTGCACAATATACTAAGATAGATTCTGCAAATAGATAGATAATAAAAGAATTATGTTGGTTTTAGTATGTAGATCGACTTGTCAATTAGGGCAGTTGATCTGACCAAACAAAATCAAAAGTCATGTTGGTATATATATTACAAAATATCCGAAGAGTATGCATGCTTAAGATTCTACCAAGATGTACTAGAACATTATATAACAGAACAAATACGAAACCAGCTTGCATGGATAGCAAACAAGAGACTTAATAAATAAATGACAAAATATGACACAATTGCTAAGCTGTCCAAAGAGCCTAGTACCAGCTATCAACAAATATGACAGTTAGGTGTAATTGCTAGTCCAAGTAGGTTGGAACTGTCTCAACCACCAGATGGGACTATATACTTGGAACACATTCAAAAGATAATTCATTCGATTTTTATTTGATCTACTCAATTACTATTCTGTTTACTCATTGTCTCCTAAGTTCTATTTCTCTGATCTGCTGTAAGACCATTTCCTGATCACTTGTCTGTTTTTCTCCTCTACATCCTCAAGTTAGTAAATTGTCCAAAAAGTCACAAATCTTTTAGTAATAAGTAATCCATTTAATTAATAGTTGTATTTTGAACTATGTCTTAAGTAAATTTTTCAAGAATGTATATTTTCATGTTATAAAGCTATACAAAAAAATTTGTGAAATTAGGATTTTTGATTTTGTGAGATATAAAGAAAATAGTGCTCAAATGTCTATAAATTAGGATTTAAAGTACTTACTAGGATTTTTGAGATATCAAATGATTAAAAGAAAATCTTCCATTAATTTTTTTGTAATGAAGCTTGAAGATATAAGCTACTTTTTAGAAAAATATGACAACAATTGAACAATTGGATCAAGAGTTATTAAATTCTAAAGTTTGGAAAGAAATCAATCTTTTGCAGATCAATAAGATATTGAAGGGTGTTGTTATAATTTGAATATTTTGTACAAATTAAAGGGGTTTTTAGGAGCCAAGACTTTATGAAGGTGAAAAGATAGATATATAGAGCTATAATAATATTTTTGATATAAAGATGAGTTTGTAAAAAGAGGTTATAGATTTTCTTAGAAGTTATTGAAAATCTAACTTATTAAAAATTAATTAGTTATAATTTGGTATAAAAAAAGATATTAAGGATTTTTTAAATATTATAAAAAAATATTATATACAAACCTATTTAAATATAAGAGATTTTTACTTATATAATATTTTTTGAAATATTGTTCTATTTATTTGTCATTCTCATAAAAGACAGATAATTTATTAGAGTCCAACCAATAAATTATATGTAAACTTTCTTTAACTAGATATCCAATGTATTTTCAAATTAAAAATCATGCCACACAACATTATAAAAAATAATTAAAATATGTTATACAAACTATGAGGCATATTTTTGACTTTCTACGTCTTTAAGCAATTTCAACTTTATCGTTGTCATAATACGTGAAGTCTTGCTTGAGAATGCTCCACGCACGTGGTTGTGGAAGATAAAAAAGAAATACACAATAACAAGATCCTAATAATTCTAATAGAATCTTAAATAACTTCCATTGAACCTTAACAATATTAATCAAGCTTTGATCCAATCTTAAAGAAATTACAAAAAAAAGAGTGAATGAATCATATATTAATCATAAAAAAATTACATAAGAAATAATAATAATTTGAGAAAATATTAAAAATAAAAATCTTAAAATCTTAAGTCAAATCTTAATAAAATTTTAAGTCAAATCTTGATCAAATCCTAAGTCAAACCTTGATCAAATCCTAAATCAAATCTTAGTTAAATCCTAAGTCAAATCCTAGTCAAATCCTAAATCAAACCTTACTTAAATCCTAAGTCAAATCCTAGTCAAGTCCTAAGTCAAACCTTGGTTAAATCCTAAATCAAACCCTAGTCAAATCCTAAATCAAACCCTGATCAAATCCTAAATCAAACCTTGATTAAATCCTAAATCAAATCCTAGTCAAATCCTAAGTCAAACTGTGGTTAAATCCTAACTCAAACCTTGGTCAAATCCAAGTCAAAACTTTGTCAAATCCTAAGTCAAAATCTAAATTAAATCCTAATCCTAATCAAATCCTAATCAAATCCTAATCAAACACTAAATCCTAAATCCAAATCCTAAATCCTAATAAAATCCTAATGAAATCTTAATCAAACACTAAATCCTAAATTCAAATCCTAGATCCTAATCAAATATTAAATCCTAAATCCAAATCCTAAACCCTAATCAAATACTAAATCCTAAATTTAAATCCTAAATCCTAACACTAATCAAACACTAAATCCTAAATCCAAACCCTAAATCCTAACCGAATCCTAATCAAGCCCTAAGCAATTCCTAAGGCAATTTTAGAACCTCAATAACTACCAAATAAACCATTGATCTTGATTGAAAATTTACACATGCCTTAACAACTAAATTGACAACAAATATATCAAGTTTCAAGAAGATCAAACTTACCAAAAAGAAGAAAAACCTGTAAATCTGCTCAGGTGTCAGCTGGCCTCCTTCTCTAATCTTGATGCTAATATTCTAGTGCCTAAACCTCCTGTTTTTACTATTTAATTGCTTTTAAATTTCACAAGTGCATAGGAAATTAAGTCTTCTATTTGAAAATACAAATTTCATTCAAATTCAATTGGTAGATTACTCAAAATCTACAAAATCCTAATAGATCCTCAAAAATCCAATTCTTGAGACCTTTACCTACTTAGACCTCAATTACTCATAATTAAACTGTTAGATTAAGCTCAAAATTATAGCATAGATTGGCAACAATAATATCAATCAATCTACAAAAATTTAATTATAGATCTGCTATAAAACTTTTGTAATTGCTCAAAGCATAAACCCTATTTTATATCACAAAATCCAAAGTCGCCCAAAGCAAAGCTCTTATAAAGTCAATTTTGATCCAAATCACTCTAAATCAAATCCTATACAAAATCTCTCAAGTTTGCCTTTTAATTCCATTCTCTAATTTTCCAAAAAGCTTTCAATCCATTATAGGCACATGGTTTTGTGTCTTAGGATTTGATTCCAATCCTAGCTCATAACTGGTCCTCTTCGGATATCTATTTTGAGATTTTTGTGATAAACTTTTCTAAAACCTATTTTCAACTCCTTTTTAAAGATGTCTATATTTTTTATTTTTCTAATCTACTTTATTTTGCCTTATTTATGGCCATACAAAGCAATTAGAAGTCACTTCTATAAAAGGTAGCATTAACACCTTTTGATTATTTTCTACCTCCTTCTCTATTATTTATTTTTCTAAGATAATTTTCTCAAATATTCTCATTTGAGTTTTTCTATAATATAACTACTCCTTTCTTCTTTCACCTAATGGTCATATTACTACACGACACCACTCTTTGGAGAAGTCAAAGCTACTAAAAGAAGTGATGTGACAAACATCCATCTATGAGAGATTCTAGAAGGTTATAGAGAGTCCTAGAAAGATCTAAAAGATTGTAGAAGGTTGTAGAAGGTTATAGAAGATTCTAGGAGGTTGTTAGAAGAGGTTCTCCATATACTTTGACTTCTAAGCAACTTAAGAAGTCACAAGAGAAGATTCTTAGGATTTCTTCATGTTGAAGCAATAAAGAAGCTACTTAAGAAATGTCTTAGAATGACTTAGGGGCAAAGCCTTTTGTAAGAAGTTATCTAAAAGCTTCCTAATTTCTAATGTATATAAGTATAAAGGCTAAGAGACTCTTTAATTTTGACAACACATGTCTTGTGGTATAGTTTGGATCTTCTAGTCTTGTACTTGTTCTTGTATTATGTTGCTTGTAATAAGACTCATATATCCTATTATTTTTTTATAGTCTAGTATAAGTTCTTTGATCTAATCCATAACAATCATTGCTATCAAACTTGTTAAATCTTATTTTTAAATAATATAAATTATACATTTCTATAATTCAAATTTATACAATATAAACTTTATAATTAAGAGAGAAATAAACCTTTTTCTAATAAAAATTTTTCAAAAATAATTTTATACTTACATATATGTATACTCACAATTTGTTTTGAATTATTTTGTGAAAATAATCAAACAAAAACCATAATATAAAGTTTTGTTTAATTATATGTTCTGTTTATTTATTTTATTATCATTCTGACTATTATTATTACTATTATAATTCTTTTCCTCATCCTAAAGTACTCCTTAGAATATTCATCCATATTAAGAGCACCTCTGCAGAAATTTCACAAAACTAGGAGAATAGTTTTCTCATCGACTTCCATTCAGTCCAAGCTTTCGCGCCGCAGTTGCAAGAAAACGAACAGAAAAATGCTAACATGGATGAACGTCCGTCCGTTCGTTCGATCGATCGATCGTTTGGTGGTGGTGGCGACAAGGTCCTGCTTCGAAACCCTAGCCCTAATTATACCTTTTCCTCCTGCCATATCACTCGGCACTCTACTTAAGCCTCCGATATTCTGCACTATGTGATTGGCCGACGCAGGGAAATTGCCCATTCTGGAGTTGAGCGATTGTTTCTCTCAGCGTCCTCAATGCCTCCTTAGCTTGCGGGAATAGATTAGGTTATAGTTCGAGATTAATGGTGTTTTTTAGTGCAACTCTGAAGGTTGACCGTCTTTTGTTCTGACTGTTGTTGTGCGTGTGTCAGTGAGTCTTGGTAGATGATGGTTCACTTTCGCCTCCCCCGAATGTATTTTAATGATACACGGTGTGGGATGCGAAACATGATTTGCACGTCAGACTGATGTCGTTGTTTAGGATTTGGGGTCCAATGAGTGTCGGGACTCTTACGTCTCGTTGGCTAGTGTCTCGTTTAGTATTTGGAGTTTGATAAAGATAAGACAATGAGTCCTTGACTCAGCAGTCAAGGTAGTGTGATTGTGTCATTCTGATTCTTCAAGGCGGGCGCTGGTTTAACTTCGTATTTAATGTGACTAGGTGTAGCATCTTACTCTCTCACTCTGTTTTTCCGAATCTTGAATGCCATATAATTATCAAGGATACCCTCTTACAGGTGTTTCTAAACTTATGCACATCTGTCACTGTCAAGGGTTGGAGATTTACCTCCTCACATTGACTCCTCCAAAATTGTGCAAGATTGAAATTAGTAATCTGACCCTATTTAACTGGCCAAGCTACTTTGGTTCGTCAAAAGGGCCTGTACTACATGTACCTCGAGATGTTGTGTGCTCCAGACGTCACATCAGATTGGAATGATAACATTGTCACATGTAATATTGGCCCTGATCCAATGCCATTTTCTGAGAATAATTCGTAAGGTAAAGGAGTCTTAGATTAAATATTAGATCCTCCTCTGTTCCCTCCTGCAAATCATACTTACACACGTTACACCCTCTATTTTATTGCGCGTACGCACGTTTGTATGTAAAATCAAGCAATCCTCACGTGTGCGTGCCTTGAGAGTCAATGGTACCTTAATTATTGAGTTTGACGACTTGAAAGGGAATGAGTACTGAAGCATGTGTGGAAAGACGATGAACCTGCCATTTTCATCACATTATTTCAATATGGACCTCACCCACAGCTACTTTTAACCTAAACTTATCTAACTTGGCAACAACAACGTGTAACTCGTAATCCAAAAGTACCCGACGTTTATGTGCTTAAAGGAGATTTCGATTGAAAGGGAACTAACTTTATTCTTCTGCCACGAATGAAAATGGAGTCCAACTTCACCTCTTTGCGAGTCCACGAGAATTTCTTCTGCCGAATCTGTCTCGCACCAAACCAGCATTTAAAAACAGCGGAATCAACGAGAACAAGGAATGGCACTGTAACCACCCCTGAGAGAAAGCCACCATTTTTCAACTTCACAGAATCTTCATATGCATTGGAAAGGGGTCGTGATGCTTCCAATAAATGATTCTGATCTGCATCGATGTATTTATTCACAGCGACAGGAGGTCGATTGAAGAGCAAATGACCCTGAAGATGCTAGAGTCTCAATGTGAAACAATCTAGAGTCTCAATGTGAAGCAATGAATGAGATTGTTGCTGGCGTGCACTTGCGAGAGAAATCTGCACAATAGTATGACAATTATGGATGGCAATTTTGGGCTATACCTTCCTGAAGACGAAAGTGGCGGTCTCAAGTTGGCTAGTCCAATTATTCTCAGATTCAATGAGCGTGCCTCGACACACATCGCCGTTCTTAAGCTCCACAGTGACTCCGTGACCCTCTCCTTCATGCAGCAGCTTCAAAGGAACCTCTATCAACTCATCCTCTGTCAACTTCTCATCAACCTTTGGACATGCTCGCCCAACTTTGGACTTACCCTTGCCGATTCCTCGGTCTATGTTAGAAAAAATGTCCCGGTCTCTGAAAATATCATCATCTGAATAAATATCTACGTCTTTATGCATATTCCTATTTCTTAGCGACATGAGGTCTAATATGAAAATCCTGAGGGGAATAAAGAGGCTGCCGGGATGGGGGTGAGACGGAGCAGTTTGGGCTGTCTTGAGCGAAACAAGGACAAGGAGGAGGGATATTTACTCGCTCATGCTTCACAGCCCTTGTGAATATTGTATGACCCAACTAGCGGCGGATTTAAGATTATCAGTGTGTTGCCAAAAAACTACAAGCATAACCAATTTTTTTAACCTGCTGATCATTCTACAAGCCAACCGTCTACGTCCATAACCAATTTTATACCTACTGTCCATACTAGGAGCCAACATTTCTGACATTAGTCACCACTGACTGTCAACATTCCAGCAAAGAATGAACATTTGAATCGCAACGACGTTCACACTAACGATTACTGCAAGAAAATCTTTTGTTAAGAAAGGCAAAGCAATACTCACAAGTTTATTTAGATCCTCATCTGGCTGCTTCGCTTCCAAAAAATTTCAGAGAACCTAGAATGGTTCATACCTGTCAGCAGCTTTCTTGACCTTCGATTGCTTCCTCTAGCGGTATTTTGGACGAAAATTTCTGGGGCTAGTTCATCTGCTATGAGAAACTCGCAGAAATGGTCGTCCAAGACCACCTTTGCCGCGAGATTCTCATAGTAGAAAACCCAACCACAAAGTTGAAATACTCAAGAATATTCTGAATGATCTTCAGATAGTATCTTGTGATGGCATGAGGAGTCAGTTCCTCAAGCTGAAATTTGTGCAGGACCATGTCATATAATAATCACGCCATGTGATTAGCATGAAACAAGCAAATCCTTGTGTCGAAAGCCACCCCAAATTCACTCCCCATGCATACCCTGAACGCAAAACCTTGACACCAACGCAAGAATGTTGTTCAGCACACAGAAGATCACTATCAAATGAGCAACCAATACTCATCTTCACGTTTGCACAATATTTTAAAAGTTTTCAAGGTTACACAACCTGCTCTCAACCCGGCAATGGTGCCGTAAAAACAAGTATATCAACACCGGGAAAGAAGACCTGAGCGTTCTCCTACAAGTAACCCAACTCTGCAAAGACGAAGGTCTAGAACATGATACAGACAAAACCTTTCCATGGTGGTGACCAGATGACTACCGCCCATGAGCTAGGATTGAAACCTCCAAAACAACGCTCAAATCATCAAACAATGAACACACCGACCGAAAACAATCACCGCGTGCTTAGCTAACGGGCAGACACCGCCACAACAATTGGCCTTCACCACTGACAACAATCTGCAAGTGACCCACATGCAAGCAATTCACCAACACAATACAACACTACACATCAACACCATGCAATCTCGTTCCTGCAACTCCAACAACAAAAACACATCCAACGGAACCATCAACAAGGCGGCGATCACATCTCCAGGGAAATACAGAAACAGGCAAAACAGATACAAGAATCCAGGTGATGAGAGGGACACACATGCACCCCACAAGCAGCCCCACATCTACCACAGTTAAAATAAAATAAAATAAGATAAAAAGTAGCTCCACAATGCCAAACATATATCCCTCTTCCCCTTGCACCTTCAAAAATGCAATACAAAGTGGCCACAAAGAGGGGCACAAAGTGAGTCACAAAGTGCGCTCATCTCTCTTGATATACATCACTCATTTGGGTTCCCCTTTCATGGCCCTTTTGACACTCCACCGTTTCCTTCATTTGCGGACGTAAAAGTGGCTTTGCTTGTGTTTTTTCCTTAAACAACGTACTAAATTTCTTCTTCAAAGTGTTGACTTTTCTTTTCGTGTAAAGTAAATTATGTTTTTTTATCTTATGTGTTGCATGGTCGTGTTTTTTTCGTAAGTGTGTTTGATCAGTTTATTGGTTCTGTTTTACTTACACATACATTTTCTTCTCAGATAAAGTTGCCATGAAGACTTCTCACATGCTGATGTATTTATATTAGTTTTTAAAACATGGATGTTAGTTGCATCTATTGTTTTTATAAAAGTACCAATTGTAAAAAGAAAAAAAGAAAAGAAAAAAGGTTTATTTGTTAATAAAAATGTAAAATTTTATTTATTTATTTATTTATTTATATTTTAAAAGACAAAAAAAACAAAAAACAAAAAACAAATTATCTACAAAGTCTTTATTAGAACATGATATAAGAATACACATGCTTCTTTCCTTTTATTGGAATCTTTAAAATTGCAGGTGTTTACAAATTTTAAAATAGTTTTGAATAAGATTTTTTTTTTTTTTTGGTTTTAGATGTTGCAACTATTGAGTATATACTTTTGTAAAAGAAGAATGTCAAAAGATGGTTAGTGGTTCTAATATTATTATGTAATCTAGAGAATATTAAGGAATTTTAAGATTTTACATATTATAATATTGAAGGTGTAAATGCAATTGATTAAGGATAATAAAGAAATAAAATTAATAGATTAAGGTCTAATTAGATAAGAAAAAGAATATAAAGTGTAGAGGAGTTGAAAGAAAAGAAAAGAAAAGAAACTTAACTTGGATTAGAAGCTAAAAATAAATTTAAGTGGACAATTTATGGAGAGCAACAAAGGATTAGACAAATTAGAAAGAAGAAATAACCTTTGAAGTTTCTAATTTTAGTATGAATTAGAAGTAAAAGATTTTTATCTATAGAAAATTAGATAAAAATGAATTGATTTTGATGTACAAAAAAAAGCCTTGTAGAAAGGACTCAAGTCAATACATATAATCTTAGTACAAATCTAATTTTCTCTTTACAAGTATTCTTCAAAATACATAGATACATATATATATATATATATATATATTAAAAAAATTTGTTGTCACTCAATCATCTCTATTATGTCACATAATGCTTAAAAGTGTCCTAAATCCTCTCTTTTGCATAAGTGTAAGTCCATATTCTATTGATCCCATCTTTTGTTGGTGAAAACATCTATTATAAATTTATAAAATTCTAACTATTATAGATGTACCTATTTACCACAAAATTATAACAAGTAGGAAAAAGATCCTAAAGATTGTCAAATACAAAAAGACAATTTATTAATGGCAAATTGATAAAATTTTAAATTTTAAATAAACAATGATAAGAAAACTATGCTAAATCCTAAGAAAACATGTCCAAGAATTTTATTGCCAATCAACTCATGATATTTTTGAAAGCATTTTTGAAAAATATGATATATATAATGCCTTTTCTTGTGCCAAAAATAGCCATACAATTTTGTCACATGATAATTCAAGCTTTTGTTGTTTGTAACTGATTGAACCTTGTCATTTGGGTGCTTTCTTCAAAGGTGGAGCTGCCACTTTCTGGTTTTTAAGGATGCAAAACAATTTTTCTATGTAGTATGATTTAAAGTTCAGGCTTGTGGTTGCAAACTTGTGCTAACTGTATGTATGTATTGGTACAATACATTGAGTGGTTTCCTGACATCTCAAAACATGACGTCTTCAATATAATGGGTTTGAGCACATGGAAATTAAAAATAGACTAGGTCCAGGTTGACAAAAGAATAAGCACTCCAGACGCTCTGATAACCAAGTCTCCAGCACAAAAATCCTAGAAATGCAGGAGTGTGAAAACTTAACCTTTTACAAGATTTATAATCAGAGTTCTGCCTCCATAAATCGCAGATCGCTGTGTTCAAACCCACATCTAAAAAGGTAGACAAAAAGATAAGACATTTTCAATCGACTTGTCCAAGGTACACTAATCACCCTCCTGGTGAAAATTAAGCACAATTCCATATCATATATTACACAGTATCCGACAGGTTAGACAAAAAGCAACTAGCATGGGAATGAATTTGAACACTAAAATGCGCATCTGTAACGTGAAACAAATTGTAGCAAATATAATGAAATCAATAAGAATGAAAAGTATATTAAAATATGAAAAATATATAATAGAGTCGATAAGAATTGCACATGGCTTACACCAGCGACTCTCATTCATTGAGAGTAGGGACATGCGTAAATGGATATCATAATTGATTAGCTTGAAATAGTAAAAAAAAACTCCAGAAATATAGAGCCGATTCTATGTCGAACTAATTAGAGTAGGAAATATACGCTAGTCGGTGCCATCCAGGATGAAGTCTGCATAAAATTGATCCAAAAGTTTCTGGAACTACCAACGTAATGTTAGTGTTTATAACAACCAGTAAATGATGTCAAATACAAGCGTCAAAACCTGAACTGTGCATGAGCTGAAGTACGATCAGCATTTGTATTCTATTGTCCTCAAAATGAAGACAAACAAAAATTAATACGGCACATGCAACCAAAGCAGATATATGTGGATTTATGAGTTTTACGCCAATTCTACTACCCAATTAAACTCATCTTTGGATACACCCATTTGTATGGATGTTAGGGCTTCATACAGCTCTTGCGATACTCCTCCAACAGCTCCGTGATTATACTCCACCCTATTCAATGGAACAAAACAGTCGAAATATAAAAACAGTGAACCAGCACTAAATTGCCTTACTAGCAGAATGATATGCAAGACAAGAAAGACAAAGTAATAAAGTAACTAAGCAGTATCATGAACGGCTAGTGTAAAAGAAATCGGCCATACAATATCAACACAATTCACGGACTTATATGGTGAATAAAATAAGAAACAACAGGAGTGGACAATGTCGTTACCGCTTCGTGCCGTGAGTGACGCTGCCCACAGGATTTACAACCACAGCCGTTCCAGTACAGAACACCTCATCAGCAGCTAGCAGCTCATCCACGGACACTGGTCGCTCATTTACCTACCAAATTTCAAAAATTAGTTTCATATTATAAAGACAGATCGCCATCCTGTTCTAAGCAACCATCATGTCAACCATAATACAACGGAATAGAGTGGGATCCAGATAGCACGAGCTAGATGAAAGATTTTGATTGAAAAGGCATGTGGGCATGCTATTGTAGAAAGCAAACCAACTAACATAACATCCTCTTCTACAAATGACGAAGTAAATACCTCATAACCACGACTCCGTGCTAATTGAATGATGCTCTTCCTTGTAATTCCCGGCAGGACTGTTCCAACCAATTGCGGGGTTGAGATCACTTTGTCCTACAAGACCATTCCCAAGTTATAAATCTTTTTCTTTTTTCTTTTTTCTTTAAAAACAAAAAAAAACAAAAAACAAAAAACAAAACAAAACATTTTCTCCAGTTATATGTTTTGGTAAAAACAACTACTAAACAACATAGTCCAAATTCACATAATAACCGCAAGAACCTGAGCTGGTCAAATCATTTACTGGTGTTAAATTCGAAGTACCCAAATACAACAAACTTGAAGTAAAAATTCACAAACCTTAACCACGAATATGTTGCAAGATGAAACCTCCTCCACATACTTGTTCTCTCTTGCGTCTAAATATACGACATCTGAATAGCCTTTCCCTTTAGCTGTATATTGAGTCTTGAGCACCTGCAATGACCATACTATGAGTTATGGTGCACATTTTACATCCAGGATGCATTTATCAACTTGTACGCAGAGACATGACATTTAAAGTCTACAAGCCATGAAAATAGAATTTCTAAAGTCCAATCCAGCTTACTGGAGCATAATTGGAGATGGTTTTAACTCCCCCAGTCCCACCAGGAGCAGCACGATGGAAATAAGTTTCCACTTTCAGGTCAATAGGAGATAGCCCTCCCTGTCACAAATGCATGAGCCACATGGATATTGGTGAGTTGAAAACCACCATTTCCAAAAAAGGGGAAAAACAAAAAACGCAAAGAATAAGAAAGAAAGAAATAGAACAAATTCAGGATGATACATGAAGAGCTAAACGATCAGCTCATCTTGACTGAAAAACTGAACACATACAATCCACAAATGATGTGCAATTCACTAACCTTGAAGTAGGTTCCCACAGGAGACACAAATATGAGAAAGGTATACTCTGGAGCGGGTGCTAAGCCCAAAATAGGACCAGTGCCAATAAGCAAGGGACGGATGTAAAGGGATCCCTTTCCAGTCGGGGGCACCTGTCAAAAGAGTATCAAACCTAGCACATCAACGTTGATATTCCGACTTTCATTTGTTATCATATCACTGATTTTAAAACACCGCCTTTGCCCTTATTCTCTATTACCAAAAAATAGAGATATAAATGCTAACATAGATGTCCATTTCGAAAAGATCATCAACTTAGGAGACTAGCTGAATAACATACGCCTAGTTTTCCAAAATAGAGAATTTACACTGAAAACTAAACTGCATTACAGCTTTGGACAAACAAGGCTCAAATAAATGCACAATGATCCCTCAGAACTATACCGTTCAGTTCCAATAACTAACTAAATCACACCACTTCCTATATACATCTAAGTATGTGGAGAAAATTCTCTAGAGGAACCACACAAACAGTCGAATCCAAGAGAGCTGAAGCTAATGATCTGCAAATCAACTAATTAGGGAACATACCCAACGTGTATTCGCCAGAACAGTTTGCTTTACAGCATTGACGAATGTGTCAACATCAGGCGCAGGCATACTCATTCGCTCAGCCCCATGAACCATACGCAAAGCATTCTCCTCCGGACGGAACATTAATATGCTACCATCAGCTGCCCTGTACGCCTTCAGGCCTTCAAACACACCCTGTTTCCGTTGACAACATTCGCACTGAGAATAAATCTCTCTTGGATAAAACATTGCAATTTCGTGGACTACTGCTTTAAACATAAACAATCCTACCGACATGAATAAGTATTAGTTGATGTTTCCAAAAACACTCGCCCTTGATAGAGTGAGAAGAAAAATATTCCCGCATGGATGTATTTATTCAGGAAAAAGGAGAAAATATAGTGCAAACTTCACATAAGAAAAAACATAAAACATAATTTTCAAACATTAAACCACAAAGTGCCGGGTTGCTAAAATCCATGTGTCATCACAACAGTAAACAAACACTGCAAGCATCCGTATCCCTCTAATGACCATCTGTAATTCATGCCTAGCTCACCTGTCCATAATTTAACACTCCAGCAGATGGACTGATTTCCAAATTCCCATATGGTTGTAGCTCCCCCTCTTGCCAATTTCCCGCAATGTCGCCCTTCATTACGTACATGAAATCAGTTGGACGCAGACCAAATCCAAAGTTGTCCCAATCAATCCCTTGCAACGTATCCAAATCACTGGCATCCAATCCCACAATCCAAAATGTTAGAAACATCCGGAAGAAATAGGGTAAATGTCAAGCTATTGAAGGTGGAATACTCATGCAGCTGGTGTTAAGCCCATCGCAAGTGAGTACTCATTACTATTTCGACTATTAAAACCATCGTCTGTTGGACCGCTGAGGTATTATGCGTAAATACTCTAATTCAACAAGAAGGAATTTACAGAAGAACTCAGGTGTCAGGTTTAGTGCCGTCGGTACTCTCATTCCTGGTCGACATTCCTGCCAACGAACTCGAAACTTAATACTTGAAGCTTGACGGTGTTCTGACGCTGAAACTAAATAAATCACAGGACGAACATTGAATGACATTGAACTGCACACACCGAGACTACTTTTTGCCGATGCAACCAACAATAGAAGCCTGCAATTGTCTTCACCTTTCTAACTTCACTGTGCTTTATAGTAAATTCTGGTTCCTAGCGCTGTGTCGCTCTGTACTTCCGAGGAAATCTTGCATCATTCATTCCCATTGTTCGATTTCTGATCAATTAAAGAACGAGTTTCCCAAAGAGGGAAAGTTCATACATTATAACTTAGGTCCATTAAATAGACGATGATATGGTATATCAGCAGTAGAGCATTAATTAATCGGGAACCATTGATAGGTTGATCATAGAAAATAAGAAAAACAAAAACATGCCTTGGTGGTAGAAAATACATCAACAATTTTCAGCTTGTTGTCTTGCACAAAATCCAAAAACTTCGTTAATAGCAAAACAGCTGTCCTGGATGCAAAGATTAGAAGGTAGATCTCAACTTAACAAGTACTAACTAGCACACTCTCTTCAGGTTCTCTGATTAATACCACAAATTGCACTCGTTTCAACGAAGCATGAGGTCAAGCTCCTGGTATGGCAATATCCGAGGTGGACTCTAGCGTACAAAGCGAGCTGCCTCGATGTCATTAAGTTCAGTAACTCTTAGGTAATCACCCTTTTAACTTTGGGGGCACTACTTAACATTCTATTGAATCCTGTGTACCTTCTCTTCAACAGGTGCAAATCAATTTGACGCAAACAATGTAACATCATAGTAATTGGTCAGCATAGCAAACTAGCAGTCAGAAAACCACATGATCACAGATGAATGCATATTTCGGTGAGAAGCACCTAGTTTGATTAAGGGCATCTGCTACTGCATTCAAGGGCTGCACTTTCGACCCGCGTACATGGCAGGTTGCATTCTGCGAAACTGACGACCTAGAATCGTCCTCTATCTGCACGTATCAGCACCAAATCCAGGTCAAGCACAGCTATGGTTGTCAGAAAGCCAGGTACAGTGCCAATGGGCAATAATGAAGTCTACAACAAAGCAAGTGCATTAAGAAAGATTGATAATAATTATATCAGACCAAAGCTTTAGAACCTGAGATTTGCCACAACTGCTCGCTTCGTTATGGTCAGGTTATAACACATTATGTTGGCTAGAGAAATAAAAAATCAACAAAAACAGTGTGGTCTATCCAGAAGAAACTTGAAATACTAAAACCCTTGTCAATTCACCCATCCGTGCGTAAGGATTAACTACAGAATTAGCTCATTTCCTGCTGCGATCCGTCCTCACATTCAATCGTCTAAGTAAATTCTAATTTCAGGTAAACACTCCCAAGCCAACCGTCGTCACACATCGAGGAAAAGAACTCCTCACACATTGCATCACAACAGAGCCGAGGATTCGATACGTGCTCAAAGCATAAGATTACAGTAAAACAGCTCCCATGCAATTATATCACTTCTAAGGAGTAACTGTCATCTCCGCATTTGATTTAATATATGTCAAATGTAACCCATCCAGCTGTAGCGGAGCCTGAAAGACAGTAACAGTGACTCTTTCACAATGAACTTTTCACAATAGTTTGAACACGCTAATACAAATACCAAAGAGCTTTTCGACACGTGCAAAAAGCGAGGATAGACAGCTCAAACCTACGAATATAGCCAACAAACTAATAATTTCTTACTTTTGAACACAACCAGAAACTCAATCGAAGCCATTTTCACTTTCCAAAAGATACATTTTAACAGTGATTAATATCAACTTCTGAAAACTGACTCACATTCTTCCCATAACTATTTCAAGCTCATCAGCGCCACTCACACTACCACCTACACTCCACCCATCGCAAACCTCAGCGAAATCTTTCACAATGCACACCAACCCGTGCAAAACCCTTTGGTACCACAGTCAATTCGTCAAACTCCTACTCCACACAGCCAATCCAATCCACAGCAATCCAATCCCATTCAGCGTAAAACAAAATCACACAATTACACAGTAAAGATCCACAAGACGCACCAGGGCAAATGCAGGCACTCGGCACCGTCTCAAGCCACCAGCATTATGACGAAGCTGAGACGGCGAAGACAACGAGACGCGCCTGGCATCCGCTCGTTTAGCTTCAGCCGAAGCCACCGTCATGAAACTCTCTTGCAACAGAGAGGACGCAAGCCGATTCCCACACGCCATCCCCATCGCGAGGAACTCCTCTGCTACAAGACACTGAATCGACGAGAAAATTTACCAAAACCCTGGACAGCGAACGAACAAAACGGCTCGAAAAGCTCCCAGCGATGTGGACCACTACGACAAGAAGAATTTCGTTAGGAATTTGTAGGTCAATCCACAAACAGAACCGTGCTAATCACGCAACGATGCGTGCAACCCTACACTGACAAAATTCCTATTGGAGCCTCATGTTCGGCATTCTGCTTTGTTTGTTGCCTCAACGAATGAGCCCAGGACACGGAATGCCCCCTTTGCTCTTTAGTCGTGGATGCATGAATACCCGTCGGTACATTGGAAGTACTCATTCATCCCTCAACCAGCGTTCCTAGGGCTGTTGACTATAATTTAGTGACGTGGCGTTTCTTCTGATTTGTTGCTACAGAACTTCGCTCGAAGCTTCGTGGCGGCTTCTCACTATTTGAGGTCTAATTCTTATGTCTGGTTCTTTTCACACTTGCGGTGTGTTTTGGAGATGCTTGTTCTTATTGAATCATTGTTACATGGGTATTGTCGGTTGATGTTGATGTATGTAACAAACATTGCTATGAGGTTTTCATTAAGTTCATATGATTTTTACGTTTCATGATTGCATGGTGTATTGTGGAGTTTGTAAGAAGTTATAAGATTTGCAATAATAAATAGTATGATCATTTTAAAATAAAAATCAGTTACATGATAATTTTATTTTTTATTATTACAATGTCATTAGTTTATTAATTTACACATAATTAATGTTTTATATATATATATATATATATATATCTACACATATCTCTTTTGTACATTAATATGCACTTATTTTATTTTTAAAATATATGTTGTTAATTAATTCAAATACAACAAAAAAAATGATGTTTTTATCGCCACAATATTAGCACTTGCAATAAAAAAAAATTGTGAATTCTATGATGTTGTAATTATTATTATTATTATTATTATTTTATTTTAGTTAATGCATAATTAAAAATCAAATAAATATTCTAAAAATTTTCAAACGATTGCATTATTTATTGTGATCATTTCAAACATAAATTCAATTTTTAATATTTACTTGAAAATTTAAAAAAGCATGAAAATATATGATATATTTTATATTAAAGCACACAGCGTTGTAAAAAAAAGTTAATCACTATACTAATAAAATTAAAACATATTAAAAAGTCAGTTTGATGATTGAACACACAACACAACAATCATGTGCAAAGAGAGTTAAAAAAAAAATGGTAATAAAAATACTGAGTTGTATTGAAATGACTATATATAATTACAAAATTATATATTTATTGAAAATATATAAAAAAATCCAAATGGAGATTTCATAAAAATAAAGATAGCCATAGTTGAATTCCAATTTATACTACTTAGAAGCTTAAAAACCTATTATATCAACTTTTAATAACTTGTAAAATAAACTTTTTCATTCTAGCTTTTATTAAAGATTGTTACAGATTTATGCTTAATCACTTCTGGAAATAGTTTCTAGAAAGTCATTAATTTAAGGGACTTCACTGTAAATATTAAATCAATCTTAAGATTTTGTAACAATAATATTTTTTCAATTAAAACCATCAATAATTTTAAAAAAAAGCATACCAAATCTCTAATACTAACATATTGTTCATTTAGATTTAGATAATAGTAGTTTTTTGTGTTTAAATTACATTTTTTTTTTTTTTCATTATTTCTATTTTAAATTATAATTTTACAGAATATAATAACTGTTTTTAAAATTTTGAGCATATAATGATTTTCAAAAAATACTATTTGTTGGTTTATTATTGAAAGAGATATAAATATTCAAAAAAATAGAAATAAACAAAAAATATATCAACTTTATAATGCCATAAAATTAGCTACACCAAATTTCAACTTTAGAATACCTCAATGATAATTTATGGAAATGAAAAAATAAAATGAAAGAAAAAGAAAAAAGAAAAAGAAAAAAGAAAAAGAAGGTTCTGTTTCTAATCTTTTTAATATATTTACAAAATTATGACTAGGATTTTCTTTATTTTTAAAGTCTAAAAACATGAAAACAATCTGAAACTTGTTTTTTCATTTAAAAGCTGGTTTTAGATATGAAAAAATCATTTTATAATTTTAATACATATATATTTTTTGAAGAGCTTAAAATTACATAAATCATTATTATATTTAATTAATTTCAAATTATTATACTAAAAATTTAAATAATTCTATTATAAAATTTAAAAAGGAATACATTCTTATCAATAAATAAATAAATCTGGAACATTCAAAAAATAAATGTCAATGTTTTGTACTAGTCATTTTGCTCTTAAATCGATCTTTAAAATTTTGTATATGAAATTTTCTCAACTAATTTTATAAAAAAAAATTAATTTTAGTTTAAATTCTTTAAACTATAAGTGACTGTAGTATCTTTAACAAATATATATATATATATATATATATATATATTGCATTTAATTTTTTAAAAATAAACAATCTCTATTTGCAACCAAGTGTACTGCAAAATAGCTTTAACACCCACAATTTGCAATATTTAATTTGATTTGGAGATTTTCAATCACATGGTCTATGGTCCAACAAGGGTCTACAAATATACTAATTGATCCTTGCATGTTTTGCATGGGGTAGTTGTTACTGTTTCACCATGTAACAACAATGATTTACATTGGACATTGTCTAATATTAAATTTATCAACATCCTTTATGCTAAAAAAATTTATATTTGAAATTCAGTAATATAAACATCAACTATGATGGGGAAAAAAATTACAAACATTATTTGATTAAGATGATAAATAGATTATTAAAAATCATTCAAAATAGATTATAATATCAATTTTCATGTAGACCCTAAAATTGAATTGAACACAACTATCTTGCAAAAGAAATCTGTAGCTTTTAAGATTGTAAAGATGCCTAGATTATGTTAGGCAAAGCATCACCTTAGTCATCTCATTCATTTTTGTTATAAATATTAAACCATAATAAATAATAACGGCACTGAGAGCTCAAAGAATGTTCAAAGGCGATGAATGAAGATTAAGAAAACTTCATCCACACATCTATTCATCCATCCATCAGGAGCAGTAAGCACGTTGTGAATCCGAGACATATTCGATTAAATCAGGCCACTTTGAGGGGTCTGTTATTCTGAATCTTTACTTCATGTGGAGCTGGCAGTCGGTTTATTTCAAGCTAGCATGACTATGACGCTCTTTTAAAAGCAAGTTGGCACCTCATAGCTTGCTCTTTTATATGCAGGATCTGCCCGAAGATTATTAGAAACTCTATGCAAGGGGGCTTGCTTCTCAGAAAAACCGCTCCATTAACACAATCCACGGAATGCAAGCCGCAACCAAAGAAGAAGGCTGCAGATCTTCTAATTTGGGTGCATGCCAGGTAAGCCTACAGCGATGGTGGTGGAGGGTGACATATTTAGATGATGGAGGTGGGTTCCATGCTGGTGTTGCAAGCATTTACAAAATGCTTTGGTGTCACATTTCCAGAATGTGCACACCACTTCAGCTTCTTATTGAGCTGGGTGGCACTACAGGTGCTGATATTAGAAAGGATACCTGGTGAAGGTGGGATCATGTACAAAACTCGTTGTCTGGTGTTCAAAATGAAGGCTATTGTTATCTCGAGTATTAAGTCATTGAAAGTAATGAGCAGGGATTGTGTTGAGGGAGATGGCAAGTGCTATGACAATCAATTGCACCAAACCAAGAGACGTAGCAAGGGACAACCTTGAGCGAAAACTGGAATTGCAGATGTAACATGGAGGCCATTTATTTCAACACAACTTGAATCGAAGTTGTGGCTGGACCCAGCCTGCATGGAGGTTTTCATCAAAATGTGCATCCTGGCGGAAGACTCGAGAGCGTCTTCCGCCTCGCTACCATTACCTACATCGGACCGATGTACCACATTATTCTACAAGTCATGGGGCGACAATAATTCAACAATTGGACAAAATTTTTGAGGGGAGTTAAAAATGAATCTGTACAGGGATCACGAAGTCTAGAGATCTTTGTCGAAGAGGCCCTGAAGATAGTCACAGGAATCAACTGATTAAAGTCCCCTAGAAACTATCTCTTGCCTGTGTTCTTCACAGCACTCTTGGTGCCCCTCTTCGGCTTCAGCACAGTCAATGCAGGGCGTTGTTGGCTGGATTTCGCCCTCCGGGCTGCCTCCATGTGGCCGAAACAATCAATGCAGACAGACTTAAAGAAATCTTCAATGAGATCGATGTAGAACGGAGAGTTAAGCTTCATGTAGCCCGCGATGAATTGCTCCACGTCCATGTTGAGGTCTGGCGCGTCCACCCCTTCCAGCATCATGCGCGCAACCTCGCTCTGGAACGAAGTCACGGCGTCGTTCTTGGGGCAAATCATGCTCCGCAGCCTGTCGAGCTCGTTCGCAGACAGGGCGACCTCGTTGTGGGACTCCTTCCGCCCGGGTGAGAATCCCGCCACTCGAAGTCCCTTGCGGTTGCCATACTTGCCCAAGAGGACCACCACTTTGTCTGCAATCAGGGCCCGTTTGGAACCATCCATTTGGTGGAAGTAAGCTGACATGGGGTTGTCTTTGGAAATCACCGACCTCGATGTTGGTCGTTGCTGCTCTTGGACTTCAACCCTCTTTTCTTTGCGGCCGCACTGTGAGCATAAAAACTCCGTGCACTTTGTCTCTGGTCGAGGCGCATTCTTCTCTGGTGGAAACGCTTCTTCGACTTTGGCCTCCGCAGCGACCGACTCCTGGCGAGCAGGATCTTCACTTAGTGAAACATCTCCTTTGATCACGTCCCAAGTTTGCTGCAGTGGGAGCGGGGGCGGGGAAAGATCGTGAGATGGTGTGACTTGAAACTCTGGAAGATGGAGGTCGTCATCCTTTGGTTGGGAGATATCGTGAGGGGGCGTGGTTCGAAGGTCAGGAAGGTGGAGGTGGAGGTGGTTTTTACTACGAGTTCGGTGATGACCTCTGGATCGGTCCAACACCGATGCCGCATCTTCGGTTTCCGTGAACCACTCTTGCGAGTCCGTGCCGATGCTGTAATCTTGATCTAAGTCGGACTCTGACACTGTGTCATCTGTGGGGCGATGAAAGACTGCAAACAAGTTAGACGTGCATTGGAGACAGTGAAGGCGCAGCAACCCTGAACCTTAAACATGCACTACGTCTACAATCCATAAGGCATCGCAAGATGAATCAAATATTAGTGTGCAGATACCTTGAGGGTGCATGTGCAAGTCCAAGTCATCGCACTGCGACGAAGAAATGGATACGGTATCGTCAATATCGGGACCTTCTCCACTCTCCTCCAGCGACAAGTACCCGATGTCAAGCTCCCCAAACCTATCCGACAGCCCACTCGCATCACTTGCCCATTCGTGCACGAAGCTCGATTGCATGCTAGTGCGGGGCACGATGGCGAAGGTACTCGCGTCGTCGTCGTATGTACTGGACTTGAGCGTTGATCCCCGGTGGGAGAGCTCAAACGGGGAGCTGAAGCTGCCGTTCATATTCATCATGGAAAGCATAGTCGTCTCAGAGATGTTCGACTCTGACACGTTGAAACTGTCCTCGGAGATTGTATCCAGGGACGATTCAGCAACCAAAAAGGTTGCTACTGACGCCGGTTCGACGGCGTTTTCTCGGACATGATGCTCCCCATGGTCGAGATCTTCCGCCACGGCTATGACCTTCTTCGCACAAGCTGTGAAGCTAGAATCTGTGCCACTCGACTCACGATCCAAACTCTTGACGGGCTCCTCTAGCGGTACGCCATAAGTGAGAAGCTTCAGTCGCGTGAGCAACCCTCTCCGTTTCCTCCTAGGTTCTACTAGCTCTCCTGCTGGTTCAGGCGCTACCTGTGCAGCCTTCGCCTCTGGAGGTTGATTTTCTTTCGTTTGCAGAGGCTCCGCACTGAGAGGCGACTCCGACACCCGGTAGGCGTCATCTCGGAGATCCAGGTTCAGCTCACCGGAATTCTCCGGGGTAGGAGATGGTCGCACAGACGCAATCGATGTCCGCTGGCTATCGCACAGCGGCGAGCAGCATTGGTGGGTCAAATTCTTGCATGTCTTAAAGGGGTTTCGGAAGAGGTAAGATTTTCCTCCCGTCTGGAAAGAACCTGCTGCCTTATTTGCGGAGGTGGCCTCCATAACAGCTTGCTGCTGAAGCAGCAGCTGCGCTCTTCTCTCACACATAGGGCACATTTTGCCTACAAGCTTCAAATGGGACGTCTACTTCAAATCGACCCTCATCAAGAATCACTGTTCACTTCTACCTTCTTCCTCTACTTCCCCTCCACATGAACTCCGCCCTCCTTCCCATTGAAAGCACCAACTTCATGACCTCTTCGTAAACCACATATCTCAAGCCCATGCTCCAGGTCCGCAGGCAGCAGACCTTTGAACTAGAAATAAAATAAAAAAAAGAACTCTACAAAGGTATGCAAAGTATCCACTCGGTCCCACGGAAAACCTGAAGTATTACGAAGAAAATTACGAAGTTAAAACCTGTCGCATCTGTATACTATATGAGGATAATGTATGCACGATAATCATACCGCAAAACTGAAATTCGGGTTGCTATACAGTAAAGCACAGTATTAAAAGAAATAAACCAATTCGAAATCCTTGATGCACACGAAGACAAAACCGACGGTTGCAATAAGCTACTCGCAAAATGATGTCAACATTCACAAATTTAACATTCACGTTGCCTTGAAAGATTCGAATAGACAGAAGAAGAAAAAAAAAAAAACCGCAAATTCCAGAATGCTGGCACAAAAACAATCATGCAAGGTCAAACATTATTATTCCATAATGCTTAGGTTTTAACTAGACACCTAGTCACCACTAAAGAGTCTGATGGTTACCACACTAGCGAGCACGCGCATATTGCAGCCAGGTCGCGACTGATTCATCTCCGCCACACTTCCTCACGAACGCTCACCAACCCAATGCGTCGATTCAACTAATCCATCCACATTTTTCAAACACTGCGGCCGTAGGCATCAACACGAATCCCCTTAAAGCGCAACCAAACGTGTCGCTCGACACATTCCTTCCACAGTGCAATACAAACCTAAACCGGGGGAGTGTCTGCAACGCACCCAAAAACTGATGCAAGCTGCAGTGCAACACCTAGATCTACTCTTCCCAACGACTCCAACCCCGAGAACCAGGCTTCCGCTCCACCTCCACCTCCTTCTCTTCCGTCCTGGATCTAACCCACAAGTATCACCCTCGCTAGTGCGACGTCGATCAGGCTCTGATCATCGACCCGGCGAGCAAGGCTACTCCACCGGGCGAAACTAGCTGAAAACTAGTTAGAGCACGAGTGGGGGAGGGGGGATCAGAGGGAGAGGGAGGGAGGGGGGGGGGATGACACGACGAAGGCGGCGCAGGATGGGCGGGGAAAGCCACATGGAGGCTAGACAACCTAGAAAACTGGAACCCGCCCAGTGCCAGACGCGGGCACTTCTTAAAGGAAGGCACGAAGGCAGGCAGGATCGATGCTCCTCCTCAGAGGAGAGTATGGGGAGGGGGCCGAGTGATCGCTGCTTCAGCTGCAATCACTCTCATGCGCATCCTCCCTCCCTCCCTCGCATGGGGCTCCTCCAATTCCCGGAGCAGCTCCGATTCGATTCTGGACCTCCGCCTCCTCCTCGTCCTCCTCCTCCTCGACGCTGTTGTCTCGCCACCGCGACCTCCACCTCCTCGTCGCCCTCATCTCTACCGCCTTCGGTGTCTGCGCCGAATTTCCTTTTTCTTTTTCTTTTTCTCGTCTATCTTTCTGGATCCTCTTCGGTTTCGTTGCCGTGGGCTCCATTAGCAAGACGGCGGTTCTGTGTTTTATTTTTTGTTTTTGAGTAAATTTGGTTTATTTGGTTTTGTTTTCGTCTATTGGGAGAGGAGGCAATTGTTCCGTTGCTGGAATATGGAAATGTTCAAAGGCTTTCAAAGTTTGAATTGTCAGGTATGTGTGTGTATATTAGGAAGTCTTGCTTTAGGTGTTGATGAAAAGTCTTCGGCATGATAATGTGAAGGGAAATAAATAAAAGTTTTAAATGGTTTATTGACTGGGTGTAGTGCACAACAATGGTGTGAGTCAATGCAGTTTTATCGTGATGGAAAATTTGATGAGGAACTTGCCATGATTGAGGTTTGGGCTGTTTTTATTGCAAAAAAGTCAATTTATAAGATAAACCAATAGTCTTCGATGTGGTATTTGTCATTTGTGGACACTTCACCACTCTAGATTCCATGCATTTTTACAATTAAGAAAGATGTCAACATTGATGCTATAATAATTGAGTTCTATGGTTCATAAATTATATGTGCTTTTGTCAAAATAAACAAATAAATTGTTGGTTGATGTACCTTGGAAAACTACATAATTGTAATGAACCAAACCCATTGTTCAATTGATCAATCAATGCTTGGTTAAACTTTACAAAATTCAACAATATTCTTGGAATTTGTATCTTTTATTTTTATTCATTGCAAGTTTTCATTGGATGATAAAAATAGTGTTTATTTATATTGAAGCTTTTACTACATATTTTTATAAAATCTTAAAATATTTGTTCTGTAAATTTGGCAACTTGGTAATTTTTTAAAATTTAAATTGAAAACTAAAAAGGCTACTTGATAATATAGTTAGTTAGTAAAAGGCCATTAAAAATCATGTTATCATGATATTTGAGAAAAACACATTTAAAATCATGATGATTGAAAATTTTAAAATCTGATTAACACTTGTTAGATGGATTTTAATAGATTCGTTTATTTATTCAATTAAATATTAGTATTGGATTTTTTAAAATTTAAGTATCATTCACGGTATTAGCAATATTATCAAAATATCTGTCATCAATTTCATAAAAAGAAATGAACGTTAAATTTTATTTTTATAAATTTGTTTCAGAATTACATTAAAGATCTCAGATATAACAACCTAATATCGTTTTAGTTAATTTATATATGATTAATAATATGGTAAAAGTATTCAAATTATATTTTGATTCAGACTTTAAAGATTTAATGCCAAACAATAATGAAACATATTAATACAGTCTTATTTTTAGAAATTTAAACACATTTGTCACAAGTATTGAAAACTTTGTAACATTTTATAATATTGGTTATTAAAAATATTCAAAAGATAGAGTGATCTAAATAAACTTATCTGTTTAAATTTAATTAATTTTAATAATATAAATAAAAAAATAAAATTTTCTGCATAATAATTTCAAAAGAATAAAAAAAACAAAAAATAATTTTTTTCCTATAGTAATTATAACATAAACTGTTTTTCTTAATTTAAATATAATCATATAGAGAAATCATTTCAATTATGTTTGTTACATATAACTTTTAAATAGGTAGCAAAAGTTTTATTTTTTATTCTATATAAAAGTATATACAATTTATATGATCTCAAATAAATAAAGTCATTTCAAATTTTGATATCAAAATTTTAATAACAAAATTTTAATATTGCAGTTTTAATATTAAAATTTTTAAATTATTCTTTTATAAAAACAAATAACACTTAGAATTTTTTAATTTTTTAATCCTTTACCAATACTTGTTTATTGTCACTACTTTTAGTAGAAATGTATAAAAATTTAATAAATAGTAATTACAAATCTATCGTAATTTACCATAATCAAAGAGAAAATAATAGCACATACTTTGCAACAAAATTGTTTCTTATAGTTAGCATTCTAATTATTAGAAACAAGTTAAATTAAAAGAATACTTAAAAGAGTTTTTTTCGTTTGTATTTGCTATTTTGTTTAAAAATAAAGAAATATAATGTTAAAAAATATTGTTAAAACATAATACAACTTTTTTATTTAGAATATAAATAGTATTAAAACTTGCCCTATATACTATAAGAATGTGATTGGTCTTAATTTAAGATAATTTGTTGCATTTACAAGATAAAAATCAAAACCACAGTAATAATTTCAGATATTATATTAATATGTCAATATACCTTTAAATTTTACAAAAATTTCTACATGTGTAGTTTAAAACTAAAAGTGATTAATAAATAAATAAATAAACTTTTTAAAAAACAATTGATGGAAATTAGATATTAAAAATAATATAAAATAGATATATATATTAAATATACTAATCAAATTTAGAAAATATGTGTATATATATATATATATATATATATATATCAAATCATAATTCTATATATAAGTAATTCATAATTACTAATAAGATATGAATATATCATTTGGAACAATTACAATGTAATTCTTTATTATAGTAACTTATAATTTTTTTAAAAATTATAAAATATACTATATATATATAGAGAGAGAAAGAGAGAGATATATATATTTTAAGTAAAAATATATTACTATATAAACTACTTATTTTTTAAATTTATTATAAATAAATTAAAAAATATAAAAATATAATAAAAAATCAAAAATATTATCAAATACAAATAATTTATATACTTGATTTCTTATCTTAAAAGTATTATATATATATATATATATATATATATATATATGTACATATTATAAGAAATACTATAAAAATAAGATTATTAATAAAAATTACAATTTTATGCTTAGAAGTAGTTTTAAAGTCTTATAGGATTTTACATAATTATTGTAGAACTAAAACATTGTTTAATAAGAATTGACAAAATTATCATGCTTTTGATATATTTAAAAATATATTACCTTTAATTATTTGAGTTACGATTATCTTTATAAAATATAATAATTAATTTGATTTAGTTGATTCTAATTTTTTAAAATTTATAAATAATAAGTCAAAATTAAATTAATTTTTAAAAAATAATTTTATAGTGATTCTAAATTGGACCTTCTAATATTTAGTTAAATTTGAAATTAATTTATATTTGTTCCATCTTAGGCACAATGTAACATTAAAAGATATTAGTTATAAATTTAACATTATTTTATATTTAAAATTCTAATTTAGTTAAGTAGATGATTTTTGAAGACTTGTCAATATAAAATTAATATGTGTATAGTAGAAACTATATGCATTTTTTAATAACATTATGAAACTAAAATAGGTATTATACAGTATAAGTAGATTAGGCAGTTTTAAAGTAAGATTTTATCATGAAAGAGATATGAATGATATTAAAGATGACTTAGTCTTGCCTCTTATAGTAGCTACAATAAAGGTTTTGTGAAATTTTTTCAAGGACTACAAGACTAAGACAAAAAAATCTATATACATATATATATATAGACAAAGTGAATGTGTCTATTAAAGAATTATTATTCCAAAAAGTAAATGTTGAATAATTGGAAGTAGTTTTGAAGTTGATAGAAGTGACAATTACTAGAGTAGTGATTCTACTAAGAACAACAAGGTGCATAATAGTAAAAGACCATCACAAAACCAATAATACTAACTACTTTTTTATTCTAGTTTAATTATATTATAAAAATAAATAAAAAATAAAACTTAATACAAATCTTAGATATAAAAAGTAATTTAGTTTGAATGATAGCTTTATTGGTGTATGTTATAATTGAGAATAGAAACTAGTTATCAAATAGATAAAGCTCTAAGCTATAATTATAAAAATATATAGTAATAAATAGAATATATATCTATATATATATACATATATATATACATATATATACATATATAAGACTAATGTGTTAATCAAACAATAAAAGATAATAATTATAAAGTATTAATTTATATATTATAATACCATCCTTTGTACCAAACCACAATTATAATATTCTTAATTAATTTTCTACTAATAAGAAATAGAATAAAATAAAATACCAATTTTGTAATACATGGCTTGTAATATAATGCATCACCTTTGGAATTCACACCAGAGGCACTTTTGAAGCTTGAAAAAATGTAAAAAAAATACTCTTTCAATAACTAAACCACAATCATTGTTATATTAATAGGAATACAAATATTTTTAATCAATACAACTATCTTTCTATTCACCACTCTTTTATCATCTTAAGATCCACTCCTGATTAATGAAAAATTAGAGATACAATTAAGGGCATACAAACATACAAAAAAAATACAAAGAATACTCAATCCTTAATTTAAAAATTAAAAAAAAAGAAAAAAGAAAAAAAAAATTAGAGAGGGCCAGTTTCCAGGTGGATACGAGAAGTTTCCCTGACCTTTCCTCCGACATTTAGTGTGAAATAGTAAACTTACAACCCCTAGAAATGGGTCATACTTTTGACATGTGTAGGATAGAAGGCCTAGTCTAGAAAAGGATGGGGGGAGGGGGGGGGGCAATCATAGGTAGCCACCTAGTCATTGTTGTCCACGTAGACAGCCTACGTGGACCAAACAAAGAGGCAAAAAGAACGAGAATTTTCAAAACCCCAACGGCCAGAACCTGTTGATTCACGCGATGCCTTTAATTGAGCAGGAAAGAAGATCTCGAGCTTGCTTATTCTATCTGTTTTTAGATACGTCTGGATGTTTTTCATCCACTTTGGAAGCTTCTTGCTTTCGTGCAACCATTCATCGCAAATGTTAATTTGACACCTTTGGAAATCACTTTGGGAAAAGAATATTTCTGGTCAATAACCATTCTCCTTCTTTTTCTTTTATGTTTTTTTTTTGGATTGGATTTACATTGAAGTTGCAACATTCATCCATCCACAATATAAGATCCTTTTTGGTGTTGTACATAGTCTATTAATTTTCCATTTCAGGTGTTAAATGTATAAAATCTGACCATTTCATTGCAAGGATAATATATATATATATATATATATATATGTACACTCATATTCATACACACATTTAGTTAGTTTTGATCAAGATACATCACATTAGCTAATTTTAAATTTTACTTGTGTGATTTTTGTTGAATTTTGTGTATTGCATTGGTTTTCACATTATACCACAAATATAAATGTATTTTGAAGATTTGTTTGCATTCATTAGAATGATTATATATATATATATATATATATATATATAATAAATCCTTTCATTCAAATTTCTAAAATCATTTTTCCAAAAGAAACATTTATAAATGTGTGAGGAATGTAGATAGCATCAAGAAAATTGTATTCCACATTATCAGTTCAAGCATAATAAATAATGAAATTTTAAAAAGTTTTGTAGAAAAGCATGGTTTTGAGATTGTTTGTGGCTTTTCTGTTGGTTTGTTTCAATTGCATGAATGTGTATAATTAAACTGAATGAACACTGAGCTCCAAATGTGCATATCAATTATGTGCTTGTTTTCAATCTCTTCCAAAGTATTCACTTTTATTTGCATGGCAGTACTTTGGTAACTTGAGCATGGTGTGGTTGAGTTTTTGAAATTAAATATATTTCAAAGTTTGTGAAAACATTTTGATGATGTTTGTGTTACACTAGTAGTGTTCAATCTTTTGACTTGAATACTTCTAAATCATGCTACAAACCTGTGTGAATTGTCAATTATTGCATGATGTTAATAACTAAAAGATTTTGTTCAAATTTTATAAATTGAATATGAAGTTTTGGAGATGAGATGTAATAAATAGAACAGGGTTCTGTATACAAGAGTTTTCTTTGTATGCTCTTTTAACTTAAATGTACACAAAGATTTGGTCCAATAACAACAAAACTTTATAGCAATTTAAGTAATGCATTGTCATTGCAGTATTTTATCAATTACACATTTATTGTTAATTTTATTGAGTTTTGATTATTTTTTGTGGATGAGTGATGATATGTCAATGTGTTTTTTCATGTAATTATTTTGTTAGTGTATGCATTATGTGGTTTGAACCAAGGTACATTGACTTTGCAAAAAGTTTAATTCTCTTTATTAACTTCTATTTATGAATGAATGAAAAACATATATGTATATATATATATATATATATATATACACACTCATAAAGAATGTGTATTTAATTTTTATGTTTAGGCAATCATTGCTTGTACAAAATGTAATAATTGCTTTGATTAGCTTTAGAGTTTGAGGGACTTTTGATTAAAAGAAAATGAAATGAGGAATCTTTCAAATATATATAGTTAGTGTCATGTTCTTAATTTGTTTTCTTTGTTGCCCTTCAACCGCCCAATTGATACATTATAGGTTGATGGACAATGTTTTTATTTTATTTTAGTTTATGTTAATCATCTTTTTTGGAAATTATCTAGATGCAGAATTTCCTATGCTCATGCAATTAACAAAACAATTATCTGTTATGAACTTAAGTAATTGCTCATTAAAGTCAGACAAGGAATGAAATCCAAAATTGAATCCAAAGAAAAATCCAAATTTTTCACACAATGTGCTTAAACAATCATGTTTCACCACATCACTCACTCACCCAATAATCCAAACTGATTGACACAATAAAAAATCAAAGTCAACTTTGATTCTTGATAAATAGGTAATCGATCAAAATTTAAGAAACAAATAATTCAGTTTACAAACGATGACACCAATGCTGTTATGAAAATCTTACCAACAAAACAAAAATAACAAAAATGAACAACTTAAATAGATCTGACTTCGACAAATATTTCTACCACGAGAATGAAACTGGAATTTCGCATGGCTGTTTGAATTCCGTTCAGTGGGCTTGTGCTGCACCAGTTTTTATTGTAGCCTGGTGCTTCTTCATGCCAGTATGGAATCATTCAGAACCTGGGTACATCTTGTAAAATTTCAAACCTGCAAAATGTCACACACACACACACAGATATATATGTATATATCTATACACAAATTCACGCACATTTGAACTGCAGCAATTTATACACACGATATTTCTATCTACCTCCAAAACTGAACATTGATTTTGAGTGAGTACGGTTTCATTAAATTGAGCTGCAGCATTAGCAGACTATTTACAATTACTTTCTTCCCGAAAAGAAGCAACACAGATATCCTTTCACGGAGCCAGACAGAAGCATTCTCATACCCATGGTTGTCATTTTTACAAGTTCCAAGCATCTCTTCCACGCCGCTGCAGTGGGACCTCACAAGATAGAAGAAAACACCAGGCACTACTACAAAAGCATCATGCTCAGCAGACAATTAACGGCACTGCAGACAATCCACAACGAGTGAGATCTTCACACACACACCGCAAGCACTTCAAGAGGACCGCAATCAAGGACAGCAAAGACAGCGGGAGATGGCGACGCATGAAAAGAGAAACGCATCGTATTCAATAGTACACAGGGGATGTGAAGTGGAAAACCATCGCTAATCCAACGCTGATTGCCCACTCGCTCCGGCTCCCGCAGCGAAAGGATCCAGACCACGAGAGAAGCAGATAAAAAACACTGCGTGTATGCTACCACGTGAGTCTCTACCCATCAAAACACTGCTGAGTATAGTTTCGTGTTATATACACTCTTGTCCACCCACATGAAAAACTCGAAGGGTAGGTTACATGATCTATTTGACCAGCCACTTGGTTGGGTGATTGGCAGCCAGATCCACATCGGAGAACATTATATTTCGATGCCCGAGGAAAAATTTGATGCGAAGAGATCGCCGCCCCTGCGCAGTTTTTTTTTATTTAGTTAAAAGCATACCGGACATCTGATCAACCCATTTTCATTGCAATCCAGGCAGCGAGCAACTTCGTTCGCAGCCGTGATGATCTTGCAGCTGCCACTGCAATCCGGGCACGGCACGAAGCGGACGCCGCCGCAGCCGTCGCAAGCTTTCCGGAACTGAACCACGGGGAAATCCTTTAGCAGGTCGCTCAGTTTGCCATCCTCGTGCAGCTTGCGCACTTCATCCGACCCGCCGATGTATCGGCCTTTGATGAAGAGCCTGGGCACGATGACGGGCCCGTCGAGCAGATCCCTGAGCTCCTGGCGAAACTCAGCGTGCATGGAGACGTCGCGCTCGTCGACCCACACAGATTGACTCTGCAGGATCATGCGCAAACTGTGGCAGTCTTCGAATGTTTTTCGGATGCCGCGCAGGGATGTTAGGTAGAGCACGACGCGATCATCGCCTCCCGGAGGGCACTTCTCCTCGTATTTGAAGAGGGGGTCGAGGTTGACGCGAGGACGGAGATGACTGTCGTCGAAGTTGTCGAACGGCATCACCTTCGCGAATGAGTCCGACTGCCGTGTCCTGCGAGGGCCATACGTCCCTGAATGGGAATCCCCTCGGCTATCGTCGCAAATGCTGCTGGATGTATTGTTAAACACAGTTTGTTGATTGCTTCGTGACCACTGAATTGGGCTGCTGTCGTCGTCTGCAATGCTGCCGGATGTGGATGATTCCCCATCGCTGCGGTGACGGACGTGGCACCAGTCATCGTCGGAGTAAGACGTGGGTGACTTCTCGTCGGTTGCTGCAGATTGAAAGGTGGCCAAGATGTCGGGGTCGAACAAATTGCTGTCGCCATGAGAACCATCCGAAACGGTTGGAAACATCGTGGACTGAAAAGACTGGCCTGAATCCTGCACCGGGAAGCCCATCACTTGCCCACTCGGTAGGAGCCCCCCGCGGTTCGACTTGTGCTGTGCACTATCCATCGGTAAGCCTGCATTGTTGAGTGGCCCGCTACTCCGTTCCGCGAAATCCACAGGCAAACCCGTGCTGGAGAGATCCATGCTCCCCCTCAAGTCCATGCTCCACCTGCTGGAGAAATCCATGCTGCCCCTGTTGGAGAAATCAAAGCTTTGGTTCGTCGAAATTTGTGTCACAGACGAATTGGTGTCGATGGAGTGATCAGGGTGTGAGAGTCCTGCCTTGCTCATGATCCAGAGTCCATCGACAGCATTGAGCGATCGCGACCGGGTGAGGCTGGGCATACTAGACAATTTGGGCAAAACCCCTACACAGCTTAGATCCTTGGGTGGGGCAACCGCAGGAGCGGGGTTGGTCGACAACGGTGATGCAAGAGGGGTTTGATCGTCGAGTCCCTCCATGAGCTCCCATGTGTTGATCGTCTCCGTCTCGCAAGGCTCCGCTGTCACTTCCACCTCCTTCGGGTTCAGCGGGAACTTCGCCTCGATTTGGCTTTTCCGAATTTGCTCCAGCTTGAACCTAGAGTCGCCATGTTTCCATGTCGCCATCGCCATGTCGGTCCACGTCGTCTTCGGCGCCTTCCCACGAACCGGCATGGTGTCTGACTTCCGTAATTTTCTGTAGCCCCCAGTCTGTTCTTCATCAACGGCGCCATTACCGCCGATGACAGACACCAAGTGCTCGTTCACTTGCTCAGACTCTAGCAGCTTCATGAGGCCATACGTGCTGGACGTGAGCGCGACCACATGGTAATCGTAGTGCAAGTCGCGAGGCTTCGAGGATCGCAAGGGTGTGAAGGAGCTACTCTTGCTGAGCTTCCGCCGGCTCCCAAGCCTCTCCCTGTCCCGAATCGAGATCCCGTTTTCTCTCGACGCCGTGCACCCCATTGTGAAATACTATCCCAGCCTAATTAGTTGCGACCGATGTCACTCTGCGATGCATGTATGAGCCGTAACTACACAATGCTGACGATCTAAACCAGAAATCCCAAGTGATGCTGACCACGCTGCTCTCTCACGCGCTTCGCACCAGAAACGATTCATTGATTACCCAGGTCCGCCAGCTTCCTTCCTCACGAGTCACGTAAGCGCGAGGCAAAACGCGTGGGTAATCCCTGGAAGAAGAACCGCAAAACATGGTCAGCCTTCGATTGTACGCATGGGTCACGCACCAACAGAACGCTTCGAGTTCTCATCAACGAAGAGCAAGTCGAACGGTGATGTGAACGGAGGTAACAGTTGATTATGCGATTGTAAGGAAGCCTAATTCGAAACGTCACAGGCAAGCAACAAGATACACAAAATCCCAAGAGAAAATAAAACACAAATTTGCTCAATTATGTTGAGACTTGCGAGTAGCGCAGAAATCCCGGCGATGCCGGCAGGAGCACGGGCACAATCAAAACCATTCTAGAATGCAAGAAATCTCCAAAAGAGAGCGGACGCACCGAAAGACACGCCAGATACACACACCCAGCCACAAAAACTAGGCTAAAAAAATGTAACTAAATGATGCCAAAGGAACATTTTGAAAATTGAAAAGAGGCTTTAACGGCTAGCGGTAGAAGCCATGGCCACGGCTAAATGGACCAAGCCTGAAAACCTCACAACAAGCTCGAGACAAGAGTCTTGCACACCACCAGCCACTAGAACTCCCAATTAGATCTCAAAAATTTGAATATGGCTCTGAAGGTCGGCGATGAATCTTCTAAGTCTACGCAGATAACTAACAAGAGTCTACCGACGGGAAGTACCCAACTCTCGCCGCCACGCACTATTCGGAGCAATGAGGGTGTGCGCATTGGTGTTTGTGACCAGTAAAGCCTCCATAACAAATCTCCTAGTAGTCAGACAAGTACTAAGGCAAGTACCAAGGCTGAAAGGTCTAGGATATCGTGACATTGCAAAGCTACACGAAGTTCATATTCCATTGTTTATATTCGCTGGTTTCAAACCCACTGAGGGGTGAGCGCGCATGCAAAGAGTCACTGGCGCATTAGCGTAGTGTTCGAAAGATGGAAGGGAAGACCTCGTCTGCGAGGGCGCATGAGACGGAAAACGTCTAACCACCGATTCATGAGGAAATTCTCACGGAACACAAACGAAGAGACCATGCACACAGGCAGCAGAACGGAATTGAATCCTAACAACTGATTCAAAAGCAGCGTAGACACGGTTGGCTAACCTGAAAAGTCTCCGCTACCCCGACAGAGATGATTTCGCTCCGTCCATACTCTCCGATGCAAAAAAACACGTTTCCTACCTGTCCAGTAACCCTCACTCAACCACCCAACCACTGCAGCCAACTCCTCTTCTTCAACAAATCTCGCACGGCAAAATCTTTGCTCCCTTCCTTCTCAAGGACAAACGACTAGTCCGGTCTGATCCACAACGCTCCACGCCACTAGCACTGACAGCAATAGGATTTTCTCCTTTACTAGATCCGCGACACCAGAACAAAATCGGACAAACTGGATTCATAAACCGACCACACTACCCGCAGAATACCAACTTTTCCAAACTGTTGGTGCCCTCGATTGCAACTCACGAATAAAATACATTCAACACGGCAGCGCGTCGGAAACTCAGGACTTCGGGTCTGACTTCGACGCAAGCAAGCACGTCGAGATTGGCTGACTGGCTATCTGGGAAGGAACAAAAAACCGGTCCATGAACGCTCCCTAATACACCAACACAGGAGACAAACCTGCGAGCGACAATCGCCACCCTAGAAACTACCCATTTGAAAACATAGAGGCTCGATTCTAGAGCCGCACTAGACCCAGCGTCCGTCCAAGACTACGGTGAAGGCGGCGAAGGCGGCCAAGGCACATGGCGCGGCCCACCCCAACTAATTATTCTCCTTTTCTCCAACTACAAAATTCCAGAAAAAATCCCACGGTATTTGAATCTGGAACGCCTCTTTCAGAGCAATGGTTAAGGGGTGTTTTTATTCTTTTCTTTCCCTTTTTTCACTTTCAGTTGGGCCCTCGGACCGCTGGGGCAGGGGTGCTGCGGCCAAGCTCTTTCCAGAATTCCTTGCACGTCTTGCCCCTCATTTTCAACGCCGATGATCGCAACTGTGGGCGACCCCACCGTGGCATCAAAATTCCGTCGCCCTGATTCGCTTCATCAAATTTGCTGCTTTCAACCTTGAGAGCGGAAGAACTACAATTAAACACACAAGGTGATTTTTCTTTTATCGACGTGGCTCAGATAGCGCAATTAGTGCGAGCCGAAGGTAAATTCGACAGATATCCTTGACTGGAATACGCACTAATCCTTTCGGATATGTCCACAGTTTCGAAGAAAATCTTGCATATTTTTTGACTTATTTCGCACCCTGCAAACAAACAAAGTCAACTGTGAATCAAAGCCATGGGAACGTGTGCGGTGAATCTGGATGCACAACTAAGCTCATCTTCCATACTCGTATCTCAATTTGTGTCCAATTTTTTGTTAAAAAAATTGAAGGTGGGATTAATGGGTGGAATTTGTAGCGCATAATTCAACGTGATCAGTAAACTAGATGTGACACGCCATGACTTATGTGGTGTGTTTTACGTAGGCTGGCCTTTTAACCATGCAATGTTTGATGTGATTACGATGCTCCGTAAAATTGGGTTCATGCAGTGACAATCAATGCAGGAATAATGTAAACGTCAAAAACTCACTCATCCATTCCCTTTCCTCCAGTAACAATTGTCCACTTTAAATGTTTACTAAGATCACTCACTTTGACCATGAAGACCTTCCTCCTGTAGAAAGTAAACAAACACGTAAATCAAGTAAGAAAAATGATGCAGTGAAGAAAAGCAAAACATGTGTGAGCTGTGTCCACAAACAGTCCTGGTCTAACCGAGCCACCTATTTTCACCAGGCTCAGCGGCAGTACACAAGCTCTTTCCATGACTTTTGGGGGCCATCTTTGAGGCCCCAACTAAGCCCCATTTTCAAAAAGCAGGAGTCAAGTTTACTACCCACAGTGGTCAAGTTTACACCTCCACTTACTCACTCACTCTTGGTCGATGCCGTAAAAACCTCACTGCAGGTGTTCAGATTGTGTAATGCTGACACGCGCATGTTCTATAGCATATTTTATTTGACAAAAACCTGTATCTTCAGCCCCAAGAAGCTCACACCAAGTGTAACATTAATGGCATTAAACCGGCTCTAAACATTCCTTCTATTTCGGCCAATTCGCGAAAGTTAAGGTAGCGAGTTACCTCAAGGATCACATCGAAACTAAAGTGAAAACCGAGTGGAAAAACTAATTCCAAGTTGCTGAGTTACTGGTTTTCCGACCACCGACGTGTTCATACAATGTGGGTTTCAGAAGCCTCGGTGACCGAGTTTTACTGATGTGGGTGTCATTGTGCCATGCCATCGAGGTTTATTTCAGGAGTGCGAGGAGTGAGAAACCAAGGGGCCAATGCTCGGCAGGTCGGGGGAAGTTGGGAATTTCGGTACCTGAAATGTGGGAAGTTACGGGAGTTGCAGAAGCCGGGCATTCCATTCCTTTTGCCGCGCCCCGCGCCCCGCGCCCCCATCCGGTATTGTCGCCATGACTTGTGAGATGCGGAAGATTTTGTGGACACGGAGCCCTGCGTCTGCTCAAACAGATCTGACCTGAAGTTGAGGTGATTCTCAACCTTCGAAAGTGGAGGTGCATCGGCCGAATCTGTATCGGCAGCTGCAGGATCAGTGCCACTACCCCTGCAGTAAGTTACGCCATCAATGAATCGAAGCCTTGAGCATTTACGTAGCCGCAACATCCAGTTCCTAGATTCGCTGGTATATGACGATGATGTGTAACTTGCCAGTCTAAGAATATTCATATGTACTTCGATTGGGATTAACTTGAACAAGACGAGTTGAATTCGTTTGCGTTCGTGCCCTGTAAATTAACGTCTTGCAGATGGTCTACTTCAAATTAGGGTTTGACGATATCCAACGCCTCTGTTCACAATGCCACTTGTAGCTCCTTTTCCCAACCCACTCAATCATTTCCTGCATCGAGAATGTTCTCGCGATTGGACAACAGAAGCGGTGACTGTCCATGTGCTCGGGGGATCAGTTGTCCAGGAGATGAAAGGATGAATCATGAGCATGCGCTCATTGTAAGTTAAAATAGGGCACTAAACAGTGGTGAGTTTGTTCAATGTTACAACGGCATGGAGCACCCGTTCTTTGACGTTTCACCGAATCTGGAGAACAGCAAACGGAGGGGAAAAGAAAGAAAGAAAGAAAGAAGGAAGGAAAAGGTTTGGGTCACCCAATAAACTTTGCCGGTACCATGACCACGATGACCAGGTAGTATGGATGGATTGATCACCCCAACTATAGAAAAAAAATGATACAAACATTTGATGGGAAAAGCACAACTGCCATGGCATCCACTCCCGACTTTCAAGCAGGGAATCACTCAAATGGGCGCGCAGATTTAAGTTTACTTGCTAAGAAACAAAGACGTCAAATCCCTTGTTTGCAACTTGGTGCTTCTTTTTGCCCTTTTCACGAGGCTAGTGATTGAACACGAATCGAGGCTTGCCTGAGATATTGTTACCATTCAGACGAGCCCCATTTTTTTTCATTTCAACCACCACAAAGAGGTGCTCTCAATCTGCGATAAATGCGGGCACTCGGTGTAGGTGTGCGTTTCCCTCGCTTGAAGGGCACCATGGAAGAATAACAAGACATGATTATACCCCCTGAGATCCAACCCGCCTGCCACATAAGATCAGGCACATAAAGACTATCAAAACATTTCTGCCGAGGAGGATCAGGCATGCCGGTTAAAGCAATCGGAGCCAGGGCTTCAAAAGATCACAGGGCCCCGATCGAGAAAAGGCACAGTGGTGTCCCGCATCGTGACAGCCCTGGCTTTGACATGCGAGAGGGCGGTGCAATCAAGGTCATGGAGTCAAGAGCATCGGAATTCGCGGAGGGATTGATGCTCTTCCATCGAGGTCTGTCTTTCAATCCCCGGCTATTCGGTCCAACCCTTTGTGAGCGGCTCCCACCTTGCGGTCTTGTCCTCACTTAAAATTCAAACGTGGCATGAAATATGCTCAAAACTCACTTTGGCAAGCTACGTACGCACCCCAACTAAACTTTCCGCCACACTTTAAAATTTTAGGTGGGGCACAAAAAATAACCTTCTATTCAAAACGCCGTGCGGCGTAATGTGTGAGACTTGGCTCAGAAACTGCCTAAATTCAGCGCCAGTTTGGGGTAACCCAGAAGGCAAGGTTCATAGCTCGACAATACCACCGAACTCCCGCTGGGGATCCGATTTCCCGCTTCGCGCAATTCAGCATCATTTGGTGAAGATTTGTGCGTCTCCGCTAGGGTATCGACCAGTTTCAAGAACAAGTCTTCTTCAAGGGTTTCGCGGTCACCGAATCCCACGCGTGGGATGTGGGAACCGAATTCCGCGGCTTCAGAATTGCGCCCCCTGAAGCCGCTTTACCCGGAAACCGCGGTGAGGGGCATGCGAGGGTGGGGTCCGAAGGCCGTGCCTGCCTCACACCGTGACGTATTCCACCTGGAATTTGTGTGCTGGGTGAGGTCATTTAATGGCCTATAATATTTGGATCACATGTGTGTTTTTGCTTATGTTAGCCCATCTATTTTTGCGTGTGTAAGAATGTACTACGTTTTTGAACTCTAATGTGTGTGTCAGAGAGTTCCTTGCACAAGCTGCCACACATATTGTGAAATTTATTTTGAATAAACATAATTGTGTAATATGTGGAACCAATTACATGATATTTCATGTTTTGTCTTTGTCAATATTTGTTCATTCGTCTAAGGTTTATCGTTGTTGTTTCTTGTTTTTTGTTTTTTGATTTTGTTTTTGTTTTTTATTTTATTTTTAATGTAGAGGTGTCACGCATGTTTCGAAAACATACTGGGTAAAAGAAAACAAGTCCGTTGAAAATAATAAAAGAATAAATTAATTATTAAAAAAACTCACATACTTGTAAATATATACATATATGTTCGCTGTGTCCCCATATTATTTATCGTGATAACATGCACCTTGAAACATGATGCTTTGCATACAATAGCCATAATAAATAAGCTTATCCAAAAGTAGACAAATGTAAATGTGTTTTTGATTTTGATTTTTTCTTCTTTTGGAGTTGTGATGTTAGTTAGTTATTAATCACATCATGATAATATTTTTTTGTTCTGTAATTCTAAAAATAAGCAACTAGAATGACATTAATATGAAAATTTTGAAGAAAATTCACTCGCTACTTAATTATATGGCTTTTGTTTAAATCAAGGGCTGGTCATTAAGTTGGAGATTAAAAATAGTTAGGTATGATGATATAAGTTGTAACCTGTAGCAAGCTGCACTAGAAAAAATCTAGCTATTGGGGATATTTTTAATTTCTGGCCTCATAATTTTTCAATTGTTTGAATGCAACAAAGATGAAAAGTATTCTTTCCAGACTATCCTTAAATAGAAGCATTTAGTGGGAAATTCAAATAAGCATTGAAGTTGGTATGTACTTGAAGATTTGAGAGTGGAAATAGCCTTTTAAAGTTTGAAGATATTAATGTGGCTTATTCTTTTTATATTGTGTATAGAGATTACATATTGTATTTTACTTGGTAAAGTTACTCAATTTCAAATTTAGATTTGAATGCCATTATTTTTACTATATATTTTCAATTAGAATTAAACTTTCAGTTATGATTTTATTTTTGTTTTTTAAAGAAGGTGTAATGTGCCTAATTCAAGAAACTCCACTGCATTTGAAAATCTAATGTAGAAACTCAACGAGTAGGTAAGAGTTAGATTTATGCAACCATTTTTGATAAGCTTATCAATTTTTGTGCTCTTTCGAGTTTTTGATGTTTTTTATTGAAAAAAAAAAAAAAAAAAAAAAAAAAAAAATCCAGAAAAATTAAACATTTCATTTATGACTTAATTTAAAAGAACAATGAGAATAATAGTACAAGTGGTAACTTTAAAGTTAACTTGATTTGAAGCAAACACTCACTACAACATATGTAAGATTCTAACAACTACAAAAGGAAAAGTAGATATAATGTTGTTGTAATCTGTAAACTGTACCCAAAGTTTTAAAATGTATTAAATTATAAGTATGAGATCTATGCTAAAAAGATTTTAAGCTTCATGAAGTCAAGATATATTTGATCAATTAGGAATAATATATAGTATCAAAGATTTCAATGTCTGGCTTTAAAAAGTTGGGCACAGTTGAAAGATGAAATTTTAAATTTTAAAAATGGAACAGTTCACTAAAAGTCATAAAAAACTACTACAAAAGAAAATTTATAATTTGTTCAAGCACACCATGTTCATCTTCACGTTGGCTTATTTTAGTCAAATGCTTTCAAGAAAGAAAAGTAAAATAAAGAAGAAGTGAAAGAAGAAAAGAATTTTACAAAGCCTTCAAACTTTAATATTAACTTATTCAAATATATATATATATATATATATATATAAGGTAAAATCTAATAAAACACAAAACATAACATTGAATTTTTTACTTTTTAAATCGTTTAAATTTAAATTTAAAAGATATTATTAAACACCAAACAATAATTATAGAATGTTTATCCATGTATTTATTTATATCAATTAAAATGAGAAGTTAAACTTATAAGTTAGAATTTAAACATAATGAGTTGAAGTAATTTATTTAATTTTTTAATTTTTTATTCCAATTCTGTTCAAGTATCAAAGATTTTCAGTCTTCTCATATTTTTTGAGTTTATTGAATCCAATGTTCAAGGAATCTTGTATAAAACTCCATTTTCAAATTTTGTAATGCAAAAGCAGATAATCAACTGTAAGAAATTTTACCTAAATATCAATAAATAAATGATATATTATAGTTAATACTATAATTGGTATTAAAGTGTATGGTTGATGTGAACAAGAATGATTTGGTAAAGAGAAAACATATGCAAGCTACAAACAGTTTAGAGCTAATGTTTTAGGCTCAATTTTTGGGATATTTTTACTGAAAATATGATTAGTCAGTTAATAACATCTGATTATTGAAAATAATCAATGTAATAAGAAACTGTATGAAAACACACAACCAAAAGGAATATACCATGTTGTTGCACTAAAATAATTTGAGTAAAAGATGAATAACTTTACTTTTTGCCCACAATGCCCACAAGCTTTACTTACAAACCCAATATAGAATCAAAGAGGTTTCTTTCATATATTCCAATTAATATCTCTATCTATTTTTGTCATTACATTTTTTTACAATATTTTGAAAACCAACACCAAAACACACATATAGTGGGTGATTTGGCAACAATCGACGTATCCAGTGTGGCAACACACACATAACAAAATTAGGGTTTAGAAGTGAGGAGGGGGTGAGTTGTAATGAGGCATCCGGAAGACAAAATCTGAGTGGCAAAAATCCACTAAAATCGATCAATCTCAAGGCAAAGATCACACCACGTCTGCATTTAGCTTCCTCCAACACATGGACAACTCACTGGAGGTGGATTAGTATAGAAAAAAGAAATACAGTAGCACATGTGAGAGGGAATGCAAAGCATGCAACAGCTCACAATATACTTGGGGAACATGTGGGAGAGGATGGGGTGTGGGTGTCAGTGTGTGTGTCTGCACCGAACTACCCAGTCCAGTCCTCCAGTCCAGCTGGGTGTGTAATAATCTTGGTTGAATCACACATTCAGCGTTGGTGCTGGAGCCGAATGTTGACATTTGTGTGTGCGTGTGTGTGTTTTGTGGTTAGATAAGTATTGTGGCAGGTCGTCGGGTCATGGTCACTCATTATATATTCAGCAACTGGGTTATCTGTTTGTGTGTGTGTGTGTGTGTTTTTTTTTTCTTGTTTTTTTAAGAAAGATCACGAGTGTTGATAGTGAAACTTTTGACTGGGGTTTTGTGAGTTGGGTCGTGGCCAAAGCAATGGTCGCAAGTCGTAGAACGTTGTTGGTTTTTTTGCTGTTTTACTTCTGACTGAGTAGTAACATTTTGAAAGAGCAACATTTTGTCTTTTTTAAACATTAATTAATCAATACTCATAGAAGATATATATATATATATATATATATATATATAAAATCCATCTTATGGGAAATCAAGTAATATGTTTTTAATTATATATATATCTATGGGCTTACATATAAATATAGACATATTTTAAAATGAATTGTTGTTATATGATATTTATTTTTTAAAATTGCATGTATATAACTAAATATGTTTTACACAAAAAAATATTTAAATTCTGAAAAAAGAAGACAAAGAGATTGCCAAGTTTGGCATTCAAAGCAAGTTCTCTTTGGGTCCATGTAATATGATGTAATACAATTGTATCTCCCAAATGCTTTACTAGAGAGAGAGAAAGCTGGTCAATCTCTGTATCTATCTCTAATTTCATTTCATTGTAGGATGTGAGATATAGGAAAAGGGGCGAAGGAGGAGTGAAGAGGAGGAGGAGAAGGGAGGGATTAAGAACTCTTCTTCTTCTTCCTCTTGCAAGGAATGCCCCCTTCGTTGCGGCGTCGGAGCATCTCGCCCCTTCTTCTGCTTTGCCATCGCCATCTGGAAATCCGTTGTTGCTCGCACAACAAACATCGAGCATCTTCGCAGGAATTTTGATTTCTGCGTCAATGGAGTGGGCTAATGCCCTTGCAATGCATACCAAGTTCCAGAAGCACCACCGACACACGACTTTGCAGACTGCCCATTTTGAACTTGGAACCAATTTGTTGAGCATATTCCTCATTCGAAAAAAGTTGTAAGTGGACCAGATTTGATCCCCGCATATTGGCCCACGATGCCCATCATGCTTTACCCGAATCGGCGAAATCTAGAGTTCGGGAAACGAAAGCAAATTCATGGATTTGTGGGGCCTGTAACAGAGGAAAGGCGTTGGGTTACAGCAAAGTGGAGAAGCAAGCGCTCCAATTGGGTTCAAGGATTTGAAATTCGTTGCGGGAAAAAGGTAGAAGGTGGCCAAGGTCGCGAAGGGCCGAGCACATAGAGCCTTGTGCCACGTCCTGAGCACGCCGTTGTCAGAATTCGAATGCGAACAGTCTCCTGGGCTCCCTTCCGAGCAGTTCTGCGAGGATTCAACAGCTTCGCAGCATTTGAACTTGGCCCTCCCGAATTTGTAGAATGGATCAAGCGCGAAACACCGAGTGGTACTTGCTCGCTGATCAGACCCAGGAATTTGTTTGCTCGGGTTGGATATCTACTTTACAACGGAACAGGAAGTTGCACTCTGCAGCCTTAATTCTGATGCTCGAAATCGTCCAATCCAACAAACCTAAAACACGCGTGAACTGCATTGAATTCGAATCCTGACCTCAATCATCAGCGACGAATCAAGACAATTATCCCTTGAGCTTGTACAACAGAATTTCCAGAGTCAAGGCATGTGTACTGATGCTCGGCCACTTTCGGGGAAATATTTTGTGTTCGCCTCAACGACACATAGGTTTCAAATTATGTCACGCCTTTAAAACCCTTGTGAAGATAAAGTCCAACGAGTCGACACCCAGTTTTAGTTTCTCAATATCAAAAACCCAACATGGAAGAAAGACCCACTTCAAAAACAGTGCAAAAAAGAGTGCACACACATGCATGAACAAATGAAAGAAGGAATGAAGCAGCAGCAAGAGAAGAAGGAATGAAGCAGCAGCAAGAGAAGAAAGAATGCAAAAAATGTGCCAATATAAAGCTTTAGAACCATAAATACATTATTTGTTTTAATCAAATATAGAATCAAATCAATACATCCAATCTTAGATAATAATGATCTTTAAAAACTTAATCTTCATTGCTTCTAAATGATAAAGTATTAGACTTTAGCTCTTGCTAAGATTGTTACAAAATCAAACTTAGAAACAAATCCTTTTATAATTTTGAAGGTTGATCCTTTGGCAATACCAAGAATGCATTAATCTTCTTCAAATTGCTAGTCTATAGTCTCCAAGCAATCAATTTAAGAATCTTATTATACTTCTTGTACTTGAGAGCAATTCGTCAATGTCGTCAACTAACATAGTTTAGTGTTACTCCAATCAATTGATTTGTCTTCTTTTTGTATCTTTCTTCATGCTTAGCTCTTCTTCAATCTTAACAATTGACTTATTCTACAATTAGTGCAAATATAAATTTATAACATTGCTAGATTTTTGGAATTATATTTCAAATCAATATACAATATACAAAAATATGATATAATCTAATATATATTTATATTTATATTAAGTTGTTAAATTATATATATTTATATTTTACTTACAATAAAAAAAATTCTATTATTTATTTAAGTCTTATTAAACTTAAGTAATATGTTACAAAAAATAAAATGCCTTATTTCTTAATTTAATGCTTTTTATTTTTAAATTCTATAAAAGATTTAAACAACATCATGTCTAATTGTCTTATAATAATTCTTTAAATTATTAAATTGTAATGTTTCAACAATCACTTTTTGTACATATTTTTTTCCTTCTATTTTCTTGTGTTCATCTCTTTTCTATTAATTTTCTAATATTTTTATTATATCTAAATACTTTCATCCTAATATCTATTTAATTATCAACCTTGTCATGTTAGATATTAGTTTTGACTTGATTAGTTAAATTGGTTTGACTAGTTGAATTGACTTGATCATTTGAATAGATTTATTTGATTAAGTCAACTCAATTAATGCATAGTATATATTACATATTAAACTTTAATTGATTGTAATATTGGACAAAGAACTAAATCTATATTGTTGTAGTAGAAATTTTTATCAATGAATCTAAACACAATGGTTTTATATTCTAAAATTTCATGGTCATCTTTGCTTATGGATTATAGTAGCTTACTAAAATAAAATATTACCATGAATTAGTTAATCATTAAGATTTTACATAAAAAAGAGTTGTATCTATAGTTCACATAAGAACTCTTATAATAAGCTCTTCTGAAGTTGTTGACAATAAAAAAAATTACTTAAATGAGTAAATAAAAAACTTCAACTTTACTTGGTAGAATCAACTTCAATTGATCATACAACCTATTAAAGCTAAATATGTTTTACATCCTATACAGTGATTTAGAACATTAAAAACAAATATTATAATTGTCACAATTTTATAAGTTCTTTGATTGTAAGAAAATAAATAAATTAAAAAATAAACGAATAAAATAATTTTATTATTTAATATAAAGATTAATTGAGGAACAAAATAGAAATAGTAGAATTTAAACCAAGATAAAATATTCAAATGCAATAAAATTTCTATATTAAAAATAAACTAATAGAAGAAAAATGAAAGAATAGATGTAGATAAAATAAGTAAGATATAAGGCCAATAAATAAAACTATATAATAAAAACAATACAATTTTAAAAAATATACAAAAAGTCATAAATTACATCATAGTAAAAATAATACTAAATATTATTTAATTTTATTAATATATATATATATATATATATATATATATATATAATAATATAAAAGATTTAATTATATAACCATTATACCAAGTAGAAAAAATATGTAAAGATATGCTTATATTTAACTATTGAATTATAAATCCTACTAATATATTTTAATTGGTGGATTTTAATCTTGTATTAATAAAAAAATATAAAATTATAGATGTTATTTAATTTTTTAAATATTTTTTAGGATTTAAAAGGTTCTATAAGTCACAAGAGTCTTATTAAGTAAAAAATCATAAAATTAAAGTCCTATTAAGTCTTGGAAGCAATTATTCTAGTTTATTTAGTATTTTTATGCTTTTTTCTTCTTTGTAACAATTTGTATTTAGTTCTTGAGACCAATTATTAAAAAATTATTTATAATTTATTTCAAATACTTTAATAAATTTTAGAATATATTTTTAAGATATTCATAAAATTGATTTTATTACCATGGTAAGTCAAACTAGTAAAATTTATAATTTTACTAAGAAAAATTAGAATAATTAGTAGCTAGTAGAAAATTAGGTACATATGTTTCATATGGATTGTGGTACCTTAAAAATAGATAGGAGGATAAGATTAAGACTTTGTGGTTCATTTAGAATATCTTACAAACCACTTGTGAGCTTTAATGAGGTTCAAAATTTTAATCAAGTAATCAAATTATCATTAAGATAAATTCCAATATATATATATATATATATATATATATATATTTTACTTCTTATCTTTAAATTATCACAATTTTTTTTAATAGTAACTTGGATTTATTTATTTTTTAAGTCATTGGAAATAAAAAAAGAATAATCTAAATAAAAATATCATTTTTTCTTTTATCATTTATTATATATTAAATAAAATTGTAGTAAACAAATTGCACCTAGTTTTAAAGTGTGTATTTTATTAATTGTTCTTCTTTCACTTGTTTTTCTTTCTTCCTTCTCTATTTTCTTATCTAGCCTATTATAACTTTCTTTGCTTTTTCTATTTTTACATATTATTTATACTTGTTAAAAGCTTTATGCCTTTTTACTTTAACAAATGCTTACATATTATAACATTGCTCTCTTTGGTGCAAGTAGCATCATAATTAGAATATGTAGCAAATATATATTTAGTTCATGTTGTCATATTGTAACATATTTAGGTAGTAAAAATACAAACAAGAATGATTTTTTAATTAATATTTAATCATCTTAGTTCAATAGGAACTTAAGATACTTAAGAAAAGTTTTATGAAAGCATCTTAGATTATTTTCTTGTCTTAATAGCTAGTAGATAAGAGTTGGTTATTAATTTTTCCTTTTAGGTTGTAGAAATTCTTTTATTACCTTAAAAAAGCCATAAATTAATAAAAATAGGATAGTAGAAGTAAATAATTGGTATGGTTGATATTGGGATTAAATTAAGGGTAGGATTGGACTTAAAAATCCTTAGGATAGATTGGATTGATACATGGGGGTTGATCATTTGCGGAACAAGATTGAAATCAGACCTTTAGTAACTAAAATAGCTACCAAAAGCAAAGAGTGAGATCATTTAGAAATTGGCAAGTAGGATTTGAGAGCTAGCTTAAAGCTTGTTTCAAAGATATAAGATTTATTTTTCATAGGCTTTGGAATGACTTTGCAATCATTATTCAAAGTCAAGGTTTGTATTAGTGATTTGGATTCTATATAATAATATTAGGACTAATACTCTTGGTTAGTTTGTACAATTGGTATAACATCTATAGTTGAAAGTTTAATAGTATGTGGTTGATTAAATGTGCTAAGAGTGTATAAAACTTTGTAACTATTTAATTGTTCAGTTGAGAGATATTTGATCATCAGTGCAAGGAGGTACCAAAAGTTGGTAATTTGAGATTGTTTAGGATTTTTGTGATATCTAAAGATCTATTAGTCAAAACAAGGTGAAATTTGGCATAGTATTTAAGAACTTAGTGATCAAGCTATATACCAATTTTGAGCTAAAGTTAATTTTTGAAGAGGAAAAAATCACTATTGGAACATCTACATCAACTTTCAAGTTACCAGCCAAGTGACATTAATGCAGATTTTGGACGTTTTTTACAATCTATAAGTTGGATTAGGCTGGAATTTTTTGAACATGTAGAAGATTTATAGTGGCATTTGTATATAAAATTTTGCATTAAGTAGATAGTTAGATTAAGAGCTAAAGTTTACTAAAGCTTACTGATTAGGATTAAGGGTTGCAAAGAAAAATTGAAGTTGCCTAATTGTAAAAGTAACAAGGCAATTAGAATTTGTATATAGTTGAGGTTGTTAAGAAAAGTATTTTTGAGCACTTTGTATTGGCTTTAAGCACTTTTGAATTGAAATTCGAATTGCATTCTTCTTGTATAGGTGAAACCTATTATGGTTTCTTGTATACTTGTAAACCACAACTTCATCTTCCATAGCCAGGTGTTTAATGTATTTTCAAACAAGACAACATATAATACGACAACATGCTTTTCTTTAGAATAGGCAATTGCTCAAATCTACTTAGATTAGAGAGTGGTATGCTCAAAATATAGCTGATTAGATAATTTATAATGTATGTATTTGTATTTAACAATTACATCCTTAGAGCCAAGGTGATTCATAGTTTGTAATGACACCAAGTTTATTTGTAGAGTTTAGATCAATAATAGCTTAGCTCCCATACATGTGTCAATAAAAATTTGTAGTTAGGATTAAATTGCAAGTTCCTTGGCTTTATTGAATTGATGAGTAACAACTATACTTGGCCCTCTAGTAGATGTTTCTTTAGATTTGTTATTCTAAGTTGCTACAAGTTTGAGTTTTGTTAGATTTTTTTTTGTATTGATGGTGATAATTTTTGTTGTAGGAAAATAATTATTTTTATGATAATGTTAAAAAATACTTAATGTACTATAAAAGATTATTTGGTATATTGGTACATACTTTTACAATTGAATTAGAGTGGGAGCAAGCACACATTTACATATTAGACAAGATATAGTGTGTTGAGTTGTCTTTAAGTATTTGTCATTGAATTATAAGTACAAGGATTTGTATTTAAGATTCTATATTGGTGATATTTTTAATTTTAATATGGTAAATATTAGATATTATATTTAAATAAAGAAAATAAAAAATTAAGATTGTTGAGATTATTAAGATTAATATGCTTTTATAAAGATTTTGGATGAAAATAAAATATTAATAAAAATATAAGATTTGGTAATTGATGTGGTAATTTTTTTTTAAATCTAAGATATAAATCAAGCATATGTTTAGTAAAATATAGAAATGATTATTTATAATTTTTTTTAATAATATCACAAAAAATATTCTATCATTTTATCATTTAGATATGAATTATTAATATTATAATATATAGAGACTATGATTAATAAGATTAATGAATAGATATAAAATATTATAAATATAGATATTTGAATATTTAATAAAAAAGTTTGAATAATAAAAGAAAGATATCAAATATTGATATGTTTTATTATTTAAATTACTAAAGAATTTTGTATGATTTTTTTAAGTACTAAAATATAATTTAGTATAATCTAAATTTTTTATAAACTATTAGAGGATATTTGTTTAATATCAAAAATTAATAAAAGTGATTATCATATAATTTTTTAAAATTATAATTAATCTATTTACAACTAATTAGATTTAAATTGGCCATAGATTTTAAATTTTCTATTAATCTTGTTTGTGAAGTATTTAGTAGAAAAGTGGAAATTAGAAGATACAAGCTACATCAAAGTATCAAAGAGAAATGTGATAAATATAGAATTTGAAGATAAATTAGTAAACAACTTTAAGAATTATAATTTCTAACTTTAATTGTAGTTTTTATATTAAAAATTTAATTAATTATTATAATACCTTATACTTTGGTGATTTATGCAAATCATATTCTTATTATTTTGTTTATATTTAAAAAATATTAATAATTTTTTAGAAATTATAAAATAATACTAATATATAACATTAATTATATAATTAAGGTATAAAAGTTGTATATTTATTATCAATATAATATAGCTATTTTATTAAAATTATCTAAGAATTTTTTTGAAATTTTTATTTGATATTAGATACAATACAATAGACTTTTTAAAAATATTGGCACTTTAATTTTTAAAAAGAATGATATTGAAGATATTTAAATAAAATTTCAAAGCTATGTTGGTAAAATCAAAGATTTTTTGTAATATATATATATATATTTAATAAAAACCAATGTACAAATCTTTACAAGATATTTGATTTTATTTTTGAAAGATTCCAACAATTGTTGACAATCAACAATGACAAATTTGATCATAGTCTTTTTTTAAAAATTTGTTATTAAAATAAATAAAAGTTAATTATTAATAAAAATTCATGGAGAATCTAATTAGTATCAAGCAACTATCTTTTAATTGAATAATGAAGATACTTTTAGAGAATTACTTTGGAATTTGAAATATTGTGATACATCAAGTGATATGCTTTTGAAGGACTATCCTAAGAAATTTGAAGATAACATATATTTTACTTTTGATGTTACAACGTATAATGAAGTAAAAAGTATTGATATATATATATATATATATATATGGTACATTGATTCAAAAAATTAAAAAAAAGAGATTTAAATATTAAAGATTAACAAAGCATTTATTACAAAGAATATAAGACTTTCATTATATAAAAGGTAGGGAATTGGATAATTTAAAAATACCATTAAATACAATCAATCTTGAAATTATAGAATACTTTAAGAATAGATCTTTTAGAAAGGCTTATATATCAAAGTAGATAGGATTTTTGTATACAATTAAAAAGATGGATGTTGATCTTAATAATTTTTTTAATCAAATAAGTAAACATTTAAGTAATTTTAAGCCATTCCAATTGATAATATATTACTTTGCAATGAGAGATAATGCTATTGAAAGTAATAAATCTTTTACAAAAAAACACTAAAAAGATTATTAATATATGGAAATAGAATTGATACAAATAAGTTTGAATCACATATTATAAAAAAATAACAAATATATATATATATATATATATATATATATATATATATATATATTATATATCAAATTATAAAAGGATTGTGTTATTTTTATGATATATATATATTATGATCTAAAACTTTATAATATATTGGTTAATAGCATGAAGACAAAAAAATATGAATAAGATTGTTCAATATATTTTTATTCATATTATTCATATTGAATAATATGAATAGTATATTGGAGCTTGAATCATATTATTCATATTATTCATATTGTTCAACATACTATCATAAAAATGATTGATTTTATAATATTTAGTTTGAAGTTGGAAAGAATATAAAAGCTACAAAAATAATCATGCTTATAATAATGCTAAATATATGGTTCTTGAGACATTAAAAAATATATTTTAAATAATAATATTGTTCCATTTTGAAGCAAATATTTATTCATTTGCAATGGTAAGTTTAAATTTTTTTTCAAAAAAATATTCATTTTAAGATGTTCAAAATATAGAAGAGGTATTAAAAAGAATTAAAAAAAAAAAAGACCAAACTTACTTACAAATTGTGATAAATTAACTTAACTTATTTAAGAGTGTTGGAGCTTGAATCCTTTGCATTGGCTAAAATTTGTTAATATTTATGAAAGATTAAACATATTAAAGAGAAAGCTTTTAATTAGTATTAATATTATAAATGTATTATATTTTAGAGCATCAAGGAACAATAGTCATGAAAGTATATAATTTTAGTATACTTATAACAAATTTCTAATAATAAGATATATATTAAAAATTATGATTGATATGTATTGAATGGATTGATTGGATTTATTACTTATATATACTTTGTTATATTTTAATTATGGTTAAATACCTATATATAAGCTTAAATTAATAAAATTAGATTAAAATATAATTTAAATATTATTCTTAGTTTTTTATTAATTTATTATTAAATTTCTACTTATAGGTTGATTTATCTTAAAAAAATACATAATAGAATATAATATTTATCACAAATAAGAAAATAATATGTAAATAAAGTAAAGATATTTTATCTTATTAAAATGGATAGAATTAATAAGATTATGATAGCAAATACCATATTAAATGATGCAAAGTATATGTATGATGCTTCATGCTTTATTAAATGCATTAAAAGTGGTAGTAATTATTATTCAATTTCTTATAATATTTTAGAATAATATATAATTGAATCAAAATTAAAGAATTTAAAATAAAGAAATGCTAAAATTATTCTTGATTTAAAAAACATTATCTTTGTCTTTGATAGTGTGAAAAACCAAAGTCAAATTGAAGACATTGTACCTATATTTGATATATTTGCAAGCAATAGTAGCACATTGATTGCAATAACTTAAATTGCTATATTTGCTAAAGTAATTTTATATTGCTTATTGCAATCAATGTGCTACTATTGATAAAGCAATACTAAATTGATATATTTGCTAGCAATAGTAGCACATTGTTTGGAAAGCAATGGAGCATCGTGTTGTAAAAATTTGTAAAATAAATGTTAAAGAATTTGATAAAGAAACAAGTTTAAAGTTATTTATACTTATTCTTGTAGAAACCAAGAGAAATTCTCTAATGAACTTTTTGAAGTTGTAAAAGAATTGTATAAGCTTGCAATAGCCTACTATTGAGCCCAAAAGTTATGGCTACATCTTTAAGAGAAAAAACAAGATTGAGATATTAGGAGCAAATTTTACAAAGGTTAAAAAGAAGAAGAGAATTTCATAGAAATGAAAAGAACATTGATTATAAGACTTAGAATATATTAAAAATAAGCATTAATAATTTAAAAATTAAAAAAAAAGATTTTAGACATATGTTATTTCTTTTGTAATGATGTATATCCATAAGGCATGTTAAAAGAAAGAATATTGTAATTATAGGCCAATAATAAAAATATATATATATATATATATATATATATATATATTGGAACAAGATGTGGAATTTATATGAGATGTATTAACTTACTAATCATTGATAAAACTAGACAAAGATAGAATTATAAGAAGACATGATCAACTACAAGATATGGATAAGATTGTTGAAATTAAAATAGAGTATAAATACATATATATAAAACTTAGATGTAGATTTATTTCATAGATTATCTAGAAAATAAAATTTATTTAACTATTATCTAAATGGCATGTATAGAACCAATGATAATATCAAAGAATCAAAATTGAAAGGTTAGAATTTTGAAACTTTATATCATCTAGTTTTTATTATTATTTTAGATGTATAATGATGTAAAATTATTAATTTTTTAATTCAGTTTGTATACTTTTTAGATTTTTATGTATATTAAATATACTACTAATATAAAAAATTTAAACTTTTTGTGTGTTCAACTAAATTGGTTTATAATTGTAAGGATTATTTATAATAATCTGAATAATAACATATTTAATACAATTAAAAGTATATATTTTTTTTATTGATTCAATTTTATGATGTAATATTGGTGTATTTGTAACAAGGGATGTTATAAGGATATTAAGTATATTTTTTGTGATAGTAAATTTTTTCTTAATTTAACAAAAATTTAAGTAGAAATATCATATGAATAAAAATTAGAAGAAGAATTAGTAGACAAACCAATCCACATACTACATGTCAAAGGTTTTTGGAATAAATTTTAAATTTTAAATATCTTACAATTAATTTATTTTAATTTTATAATAAATTTTTTAAATTTATTCCATAAAATTATTACATTATTAAAACTTGACTTAGAAGAATGTTCAAATTTAATCATGCTATTAAATAGAATGTAACATATGACTTTTTTAAAATAATTAATTTTAAGAATTATAAAAGATTAAAGATAATATCAAAATTATTAAAAAATCTTCTTTTTAAGAAAAAATCTTTGCATGAATCAATTGTATAATTTTGCATCATTGCCAAATAAATATTGTAACATCATCTTTGACTATATGTGATAAAATTGAGTGCTTTAGATTAATATTATTGCTAGATAAATTTGATAATTTTATTTCTTTAATTATATTTGTTATAAATAAAAGTTCAAGTTTTACATCATTTCCAAATGAATTTTGCAATCTTACATCTTTGAATAAGTTTGACATAAGCAAGTGCTTTGAATTGATACTATTATGAAATGAATTAGACAACTTCATTTCTTTAACTATGTTTGATATAAGTGGATATTCAAGCTTGACATTATTGACAAATAAGTTCAAGAATCTCACATCTTATATTTAATATAAGAAAGTACTTTAGATTGACATCATTACAAAATAAATTGACCAACCTCATATATTTATTTATTTAATTTTATCTTATTTTAATCTTTTGTTAAATTTTTTAAATTTTAAATTTAGTTTATTTTTTTCTTAAAATAGAGCAAAAAATAAGAATTTGATCCAATAAATAAAACTATTAGTATATATTTCAAGAATCTTTGATATAGTCAATTTTTATAAAATAATTTTGTGAATGAAGAGTTTTTTATATATGCATGTACTGCTCATTGAGACAATTTTTTGACTTTTTATTTTTTACTCATTGCAAATACTATTGCAAGTTCTATTATTATTTATTATTGCACTACTTCACTCATTGTTGTATTTCTTTTATTTCTTTAACTTTGTAAGACATTGTTACAACCTTTTGCCTAAATAATTATAAATCTTTACTGATCTAATAATTATACTACATTTACTTAGATTATTTTATTATTACTATACAAGCTATCATATAAGACAAAGAAAATATGGATGTACAACTGCTGAAATAAGAACTTTTAATATATAAGGTATGAGCTCAACTTAATATTTGTTATATGATCATTGGTCACATTTGTAAAAAGCATATTCTAAGGTGTTTGGCTATAAAGGTGGATTGACCATAAGTTTTATTTAATGCCGACAAGCAAAAAGTTTTGTGTAATATTATAATAAAAATAAATATTATAATTGAAGCTTCTACAATCTTTTCTTGTAATACCAATATGATTGTGTATTTTAATATAGTGTCCAATTTTTTTCAAAGCAAATAGATTATAAGTGATACCAAAGACAAAAAAATCACTAATATTATATTGTCACTATCAAATACATTTGGACTTTGTCAACCAACACTAGCATTGGATTGTTAAAGATTGACAAAAAGTTATATAATCAAATGAGATTGAAATATACTAATTGAGATCGAATGAGCTAATTTGTTATTAAAAGTAAAAGAAAAAAGTATTATCTAGCTATACTTGCCAAAAAACCATCAATAATTAAGCTTAGTAGTGGTTTGCTTATGGTCTAGGATTGCATGACCACCCAAGGCATATGCTATCTCACCAAGATTGAAAAAAATATGGATGCAAATTTGTATTGTAAGATTCTGTATAAATAGTTCATGGAGATCCTAGATTGTTACAACGTAGGTGTCAATGATGTAATTTTTTAATAAAATAATGATTCAAAGCTCAATTCTTAAAAGACAAAGAAGTATTTTGAAGAATTGTATTTGCAAGTGCTACAATAGCTAGCATAGTCTTTGAACCTCAACTTAATAAAATACTTGTGGAAGCATTTCAAATATTGTTTGAATACTCAACCAACACAACCATTTGGGATGTTAGAGTTAAGAGAGAAGGTAGAGGAGGAACAAGAGGAAATCAATCAAAAAATTATTTTCAATCTTATAGATAGTATGCCACATCATGTGGAGGCAATTTTGAAGGCAAAAAGAGGGCCAACAAAAGTATTGACTTATTTGTCAAAAAATTGTCTTAATATTTTCCATGTGCATATTATCTTATTATTCTTTAGTGATTCAATCAATTGTTATGATTCTTGCACTAAATATAAAAGTAATAGTTTTTAGCTTATCAATTGAGTGGTAGGCTATTTGAAATTATAAAAATTTTAATAAAGTAAAAAATAGAATAAGTTTAAATATTAAGATAGTTTCTAATTGGATATTTCTCAAGATTCTTATTTGTTTATATTGCTACTTGGTTAAATTTTGCTTTTTTTTTTTGAGTTGACTGTCACAAATTTTGTTGTGGACCAATATTTATATTATAGGGAATATAAAAAAACTAACTCACTTATTATGTATGACTATTTTTTTTTTCTTCCTTCTTCAAAGCACATTATTATAATTGAGTTGAAGTAGTAATTGCTTGTTTATATGCTTGAAAATATGTAATATATTAAATTATTATAAAAATTGTATAATTTATATACATAATGAAGTTAATGGAGCCAATATAATGTATTTTTTATATAATCATCAAACTTTAAATTATAAGATATAGAAGAGAGTGATTAAAGATAGAAAAATAAATATTAATTTTAAAACATAATAATATTCATGCATATGGAGATTTTTAATATGGAATATAAAAAAGTAAATATTTATTTATTTATTTATTTAAATAAATAATTAAATAATAATAATATAATCATTTTGATTATATGTATGTTTGCTATTATTTCTTATTTTTTGTGCACTTTTAGTACCTCCATTATTAAGTATAGCTTTTTAATAGTATTCAAATGTCTTTATCATTTGAATATTATATGTTAAAAATTTAGTGATAAAAAATTAAGCCTATTTTTAAAATAAAGAATTTATAAATTTATATATTTAAAATTAGAATATTTTAGCTATTATAATATATTAATACATATTATAATTTTTCAACTAATATAAAGAAATTAGATAATATATCCTAAGATATATTTGTTTGATGTTTATAAATTTTAAAGCTTTATTATATATAAATAGAACTACTAAATTATAAAGAATTTATAAAATATTTAAATAAGAACTTATCTACTTTTATATGAATGTTGTAAAAAAATAGTAATAGTAATGGTTTTCTTTGATATTTATTGAACCACCTTCTTTATACTATGGAATTAGGTCTTTAGGTCATTAAGTAATAAAATATTTTTTTATTTAATATTATATATAAAAAAATTATAAATATTAATTAAGACTATAAAGTAATTTAGAACAAGATTAACATAATACCTCCAAGTTTGTATGAAAGTTGTATCTTGTAATTTAATAAATTGATGATTGTTTAATTTTGACATCTAATGACACTTGATTTTGTAAATAATAAGTATAAAATTTCACCAATTTGAAGTATTTTTGATAATTAAGATGAGAATATATTTTTTGAAAGCTCCAACTAAAAGTTTTTTTTGTAGATATTGGAATTGCTTATAGAATTCACATTGGAATAATTCTTCAAATGTCTTGAGGTATTTGTTTTTTTTGTATGCCTTATAATCATGTATTTTAACTTTTTCATTAATAATGATTGAAAATAATATGCCATATTGATGATTGAGAGTCATTTAATTTATTATATTTATAAGTTTTTATGGATTTTGTTTAGATTATATCCAAGAATTAATATGATATAGGATTAAAATAAGATTGTAGCTTAAAGATGTTTTGTAGATATTATAAGAATTATTATATAATCCTACCTATTTTTAAACTTCACATTCATACAATTTTTAATTGAAGCAAAAAAAATTGTTATAGTATTACAAAATAAACTTTTTTGTAGTCATCAATAGAGACTATGACAAAGCTACAATATCATTGAGACAAGGGGTGTTGAATAAAAGACAATGCAAGAATCTATTGAAATTTTTTTTAAGGGATTTTAAAGCAATTCAAAGTATTATTGGTGGTTCTTATACAAATATATTCAATGGAGCAAAAAAAGATTTGTTTCAAATTATAAGAAAAGTAAGAGACTTGATTGAAAAATATTGTAAAGAAGATTGGCTTAAAGCTGCAATGATGCAAATCAATAATAAAGAAGCTTTTAGAAAACTTGTTATAGACTTGGATTGTTATTTTGATACTATTTGTGATATCTTTTAATGTCATTATTTTAATCAAAATAAGAGATTATTGAGATCAAAAGTTATATTATATTTTTTCTAATATATATTGATAAAATTGATCAAGACTTATTATTATTGTATGAGAGGCTTAATGGTATTATATTGTAACAACTATGTGTAAGTGAAGATGTTGAATTTGAACATTATTTTATAGGACAAATAAGAGATATTTAAAAGAGTGAAGGAGGTAGATTATATATTACTATATATATATATATATATATATATATATATATATTTTTTTTTTCTTCTGATGAGTATCTTCATTTTGAATATAGAAGACTACTTATTCCATTGCTTGGACATAGAAAACTACAAGTATATCCAAGCAAAAAATATTCTACAAATATGCATAAGAAGAATTCTTTCTTGTATAAAGTGGATTATTCCTTTTTCTTGATAAGACATAAGCATATTAAAAGTTGTGGATTATCCACTTTTAAATTGATATTGTTTTAAGAATTTTTTTCTTTATTCTTTGAATATTTTATTTTGTAATGAGAATAGACATTCTACTCTCTTTTTATTATTGCATTATTGCACAGCTTGCTGAAATGAAGAGTGCAATGGCACAAATGCAAGAACAAATTAAAGAACTAATACTTACAATTCATCAATTCAATGCACGATTACAAGGAGTAATAAGATTAGCAAAAAGTGAAGATATAGAGATGATTTGAGCTGCTTCAAATTATATCACTTCTCGTAAGATTGAACACCATTCAAGCATCAAAGAATAAAAAATTAATTTGTCAAAGAAGTTTGATGACACTAGATCTAAGTTTCGAGGATTCATCAATCAAGTACAATTGGCAATTAACCTTCAATTCTAAAGCTATCGAATCCAAGGATCACAAGTCAAATTTTTTGAAATACTACTATTAAGTTCTGTTTTATCATGGTTTTCATCCTTTTTTGAATGATGTAATCTAATATTGGATAATTTGGAGGTATTTTTAGTAGAATTTTGATCTACATATAGAAAATATGATGCAATTCATGTCACAACCAATAAGATTCACATCTTGCGACAAGACAATCGATCAGTGACATCATATGCTTTATAATTCCGATAATTAGCAATTGACACCAAATGGGATGATGTTGCATTTTCATATATATGAAAAATATTTTCATGTATATTTAATATATAATTTACTACATAGCTAAATGAGAGCCATATCAATGGACTTTTATTGGTTATAGGATGTGATTAGGTTGCTAGTTTAAAAAAGATCTATTGAAAGGATTATTATTAAGGTTTATACAACCTTATTTTTTTTTTAGTAGTGACTTTTGAAATTAATTTTATATTGATAGTAACTTGTATATATCTTAAGTCACTTATGTTAGACATTGGTGATCCTTAAGATCTTATTTACTTCTTTTATTTGGTGCTTACAACACCAAGTATGTAAATCTTATAAGAAGAAGGATTAAAAAAGGTTTTTAGTATAAAAAGGGTAGTTTGGCCATCCATGTGGATGAATAGAGGTGGATGATAGAAATCTCTATTCTAATTGGCCCAAAATCATGCCCAATGGGCTTCAAGGAGGCTGCCCGAGGGTTTATTAGGAGTTAGGGTTTGTTTTTCGAGAGGAGTCAAACATCAAAGGCTAGGATCATAAGATTTAGGTTTTTGGATCTGATTTAGGTGCAAATTTTGTGTAATTTGCACTTTTTATGAAGAAGTTATAGGCGCTCAAAGTTAAGGTGTCAATTTTGGATCTATTGTCACTCTTTTTGATATAACTCGTGCATACAGAGTGCAATCAAGGATCGGCAACTAGGGTTGGAGAGAGCACTTTTACAACTATACTTTTTATGTGTAGCTCAATAAAATCCAAGCTAGGGTGAAGGAGATATTGGGAGTTGAAGTCAGTGCTTACAAACTTAAAGGCAGTAAGTGACCCGCTTATATAGTAGTTGTATTTTGAGCTATATCTTATGCAATTTGATAGATTTTTGGCTCAAAATTTTCAGGAGTGTATATGTTTATGTCACAAGACTATGTGCAAAATTTTTGTGGCATTAGGATTTTGGATTTGTAAGATATAAGAAAAATAGTGCTCGGGTGTCTCTGAGCTAGAATTTTAAGCATCTACTAGGGGTTTTGAGATATCAGACGATTGGAAATGAATTTATGGTTGATTCTTTCTTATGGTGAAATTTAAGAGGATTATCTATACTTTAAATTAAATTTTATTAAAATTAAATGGTTGAATCAAGAGTTATTGAACTCTAAAGTTCAATAAGAAATAAGTCCTTGCAGGTGAATAAAGTTTTGAAGGGTTTTTGTAAAGCTTTGAACCCTTTTTGTACAAACTTACTTGAATATAAGAGAATTTATATATATAACTTTTCTTTTGTAAGATTTTTGTATTATTTGTCATTTTTATTAAAGACAAATCACTTGTTGGATTTTTGCCATCAAGTTTCAAATAAACTCTCTACAGCCAAGTACCTAGTGTATTCTTAGATAGATGACCACGTCATACGACACCGTTGTCGTGGCAAAAGTCAGCTTCAGGTAGACGCAAGGTCCCTCTTTACAATCAAGTTGGATCCAATATGCACAAACTTTCTTAAATTTTTCTTTTATAGTCACAAACCCATGCGTATAATAAATCAACAAACTAGAAGCTTGAAAATTTATAAATCAAAATCCAGCCATTTATATAAGTTCAAATTTTGGAAGCATAGAGTTCACTTCTTTAGTCATCTTCACAAAAATTCTCAACCGTGAATTCATTACCAATCACCAGATATCATCAAAATATTAGCAAGTAATTATATAAGTAAAAACCAAACTAGAAACTTGAAAAATCATAATTTAAGATCCAATTGTTCAAATAAGCTCAAAATTTGGGAAAATATATCTCATATCTTTGATCTTTTTCACATAAATTTTGAGCCTTGAATTCATTGCTGATCATTAGATATCACCAAATCCTTGGCAGATACTTTTAGAAGTCAAATCTCAATCCAAAACTTGAAAACATCATAATTTAAGATCGAGCTGTTTAAATAAGCTCAAAATTTGGGAAAAAATATCTCATACCTTTGATCTTTGTTACATAAAATTTGAGCTATGAATTCATTGCTGATCGTTAGATATCACCAAATCCTTGGCAGGTACTTTTAAAAGTCAAAACCCTACATACCTGAGAATAAATTTGCCATTACTCCCTAATCAAAGTTTCAATTGATATGAGATTTTAGACATAGACTTTTTATAGTATAAGTACTATGTACACAAAAAATGAGCTTCAAATTCTTCTTGAAACTCAAGTTCTAGCTTAAAGCAAACCCTTCTATTTATCTAACTTCTTCAAAACCCCAGTTTAGTTTGCTGGGTTTAACTAACCAAAACTCACTCATTCTAAACTCATTTTTATCAATTCTTGGATGTAAAATTTATAGCTTGAAGTCTAGTTTCTAACACAACTTTCCGATTTCTTGTTAGTGTCTTAAAACTTCTAATATACCCTGAAAAGTGACAATAGGTGTCATATTAATAGTCTAAGTTCAAACAAGCATATCTCTCTCATCTAAGCTCCAAATCATGTGTTTCTACCACCTAAATTCATACCAAGAAGAAGCTCTCTCTCAATACTTCTCTAGATTTGCCAAAAAAACCCTCTCTTCTTCTCTTCCGAGCTCATCAAAGAAGTCGCGGCCAAGGTCTTCAAAGTCCAAGTCAACAATTAATAGCTTAAAGTTATAAAAACCCCAAATCTAATCCTCCAAGTCAGCTTTATTAATGGTAGCCAACTATCGACATCCAAATCTACTATTTATCCTTAGTAAAATCCTAAATTCAACCTCAAAGTCAAAACTCCTTATATCTACAAATATAACCCTGAATCTACTAAAATCTAAGATTGGAAAAAAGATAAAAGAAATAAAAGAAAGTTTCAAGGCTAAATCAAAATTAAAGTTAAGATTAAAGATAAGGTAAAATTTTAACCAAAGAAAAAGAAAGAAAGTGAATTTTTTTTCCTAAACCATATAAAAACTTAGATTGGTAAGAAGAAAGAAAGAACTTAATAAAATTTTGAAGAAAAGATAGTTAAGTTAGGTTTCTATACATGGATGTATTTACTTCACGACACCATGTAGCTGGAATCTTATACAATTGCTAATAAAGATCTTATCCTTTCCTCAAAACCTTCTTTTTGTTTTATAATAGATGTCTATTTGAGGCCTAAAAATCACAAAGCCTCTATCTTGTTAGATTCAAAAGCCTCAACGTGTTTTTTAGATAAAGAATTTATAAAATTTTTTAGAATACCTTCAATACAAAAAATTAAACCCGTGCATATAGAAATCATAGATGGTCACTTGTTATCTCTTAAAGTTATTATTCATGAAATCTTTCTTATAAAAATAATAATAGATGGTCATATTAGCTGTATAATCTTTAATATAATTAAATCTCCCTCTAATCCATTCATTTTAGATTTATCATGGTTAAAAAAATATAATCTTTAAATAGATTTGATTTCTCATAGACTTGATTTTTCTTAAAGTATTAAAAAGGGTCTCGTAAATCAAGTAACAAACCATAAGCCTAGTATAGTAAAATCCATACTTAAAGGCGCAAATTTTTTTATGAATAAAGCAAAAAAAAGATCATCTTTTCTTATTTATATTACATCCATTTTTGATAGTGGAAGGACTTTAAGTAGTATTTCAAGTCAATATCAAGATTAATAAGACATTTTTTAGAAGAAGAATGCAGACATTCTTTCGGAGTATTGTCCATATGATTGCTCAATTGATCTCAAAGAGAGAATTCAACCTCCATTTGGACGGATTTATAATCTATTTTAGAATAAATTGGCTAAATTCAAAAAATACATTAATGAAAATTTGGCCAAGAATTTCATATGCCATTCTAAATCCCCAACAAGAGCTCCTATCTTATTTGTGAAGAAAAAAAATAGATCACTACAAATGTGTGTAGATTATCGAAGATTCAACAGGATTACCATCAAGAATAGATATTCTTTGCCTTTGATATTTGAATTTTTTAATTAATTGAATCAAGCTAAGATCTATATAAAAATATATCTAAGAGGAGGATACAACTTAGTGCGCAGCAAAGAATGTGATGAATGGAAGACTGCATTTTGAACAAGGTATGGACATTTTGAATATAATTTTATATCTTTTGGACTTACAAATGTACTAACTACTTTTTAACATCTTATAAATGGCGTATTTCATGAATTTCTTAATAATTTTGTTATTTGTTATTTAGACAATACTCTGATCTACTCTAAAAATATAGAAAAATATGAACTTCATATTCATCGTGTGTTACAAAAATTTAAAGATGTAGGGTTATATGCCAAGATAAAAAAGTGTGTATTTTACACTACTCAAGTTGACTTCTTAGTATACATTATTTCAAATGATGGTCTCAAAATAGATTCTAAAAAAATCTAGACAATTATCGATTGAAAAATTCCAAAAACATTACGAGATGTGCAATGCTTTTTAGGATATGCCAATTATTATCAAATCTTTATGAAGAACTTTTTGCAAGTTGTAGCTCCACTTACACACTTAACTTGTAAGAATAAGCTAAAGTCGAACAAAGAAGCAAAAGCATCATTTGAAGCTTTGAAGACAATTTTTATTTCTACACCAATCTTATATCGTGTCAACTTTTTCAAGGCATTTTTTATGAAAACAAATGCATTAGACTTTGCTTTGGAAGCAATATTGTCACAAATGAGAGCAGATGACAAACTCCACCTAGTAGCTTTTCATTCCAAGAAATTTTCAACAATAGAAATCAACTACAAAATCCATGATAAAGAACTTCTTACAATTATGGATTTTTTTCAAGAATGGCGTCACTATTTGGAAGGTACTTTTATTCTAGTTACTGTATATATGGATGACAAGAATCTCAAGTATTTCATATCAATACATGTGTTGAATCATCATCAGGCTCATTGAAGCATATCTTTGTCAAGATTCAAGTTTATTATCACCTATTAGCCAAAAAAATAATAAGGTTTGTCCAATGTTTTTATTAGACATTCTTATCTTTTACCAAAATTAGAAAATTTAACTTTTGATCAATAAAGAACGATCCTCTTGAACTTGGAGCAATTTCATCTTCAAGCAATAAAATCAATATTGGCCGTTGATTCAACTATTGTCAAGCAAATCTAGTCAAGTATGTCTTCAGACTCTCTTGTTGATGAGATTAAGAATAATTCATCTAAGTCTCATGATACTTTCAAATTTGAGTTGAAGAATAATCTACTGTATTTTGAAGGCCTTCTATATATTCCAAAAGGTACAACACAATTATGTACTCTGGAAGCTCGTCGTAACCTCCTTGCGGTAGGATATTTTGGATATAATAAGACTTTGGAGCTAATATCAAGAAATTTTTGGTGGTCTCAAATGTAGAAGGCTGTTAAAGAATTTGTACAGTTGTATAACATTTGTTCAAGATAAAAAATTCCTCATTATCAATCTTACGGACTTTTCCAACCATTACCTATATCAAAACAACCTTGGTCTTCCGTTTCTATAGATTTTATCATAGATCTTCCAAAGTCAAGTTCATTTGACTCTATATTCATGATTGTAGATCGTTTTACCAAGATGGTACAAAAAGATATAGTTACTTTGTCATAATATCAACACTATTTGTCCTTGCGACAAGCTAGATTATGGTAGGCTTAGATCTTTTTTGACTTATAGACAAATCAATCTAGGTGCTTATCAATTATGTCTACTAAAATCTATGAAGATTCATCTTGTATTCCATATGTCACTATTCGAGCCATACAAGATAATAGATATACAAAGAAAAAAATAAATGCCACTGCCTTCTATAGAAGTAGACAACAATGAAGAATTTGAGGTAGAAGAGATTTTAGATTTAAGGCGGAGCCAAAATTGACTAGGATATCTTGTACATTGGTACGGATACAATATTATTAAATGTACATGACAGCCATCCAAAAATCTAACAAATATATTAACAAAAGTCAATACGTTTCATCAACAACATCCATTAAAATCAAGATAAAGAGTTAAGAAAGTCTTTGCTATAAAGCAAAATAGGTTCTATAGAGGTTTCATTTTATTTTGTATCATTGTTTGCTATTTTGTTGAATTTATTTGTATTAAAGAGATAGAGGATCAACAACCAATAAATTCAACTTAAGAATCATTATTTGCTGATTTATTAGATGAGATATTATGACTATCACAACCTTCAAGACTATAGAATAGAGATGAAGATCCTCAAGAATGACATGTTCTTCCTTGGATTGATGGCAAAATACAACGTGTTTGGTATCATGACCTTAGAAAAGACTCTCAATGTTTGATGATATTTTTAGAGGTAGGAACTACTCCTGATGATGTTCCAAATATTTTCTTTGAAGAAAGTTATGAAGGCCTCAATAATGATCAAATAATAGGGTGGTCTTCTTGCCTTGGTATAGGACACTATTGATGGTTGAAAAGACCTATCAACTATCTTCAAAGGGAATAAAAATCAAAGTATGTGATAAGCATAATTTGACGTATCTTGGACTTTCTCAACATATAATCACTGCTCCTCGTGGAACTCATCCCTAGAAGGGGGAATAATATCACAAACATAAGATTTATTTGAGTAATTACCTAATTAATATAGATTGATAGAAATAGATAAAATAAATTAATTTTAATATATGATAAACATTGAATCAGCTTTATATATGTTTATAGGTGATTGATAGGTTAAAAACTTGGCCAACAAGCTAGCCACATGCCACACATGTTGGTAGTTTGTGGAATAAGCTAGCCATGTGTTGCACATATTGATAGCTTGTAGAACAAGCTAAGTACGTAGTGCACATGTAAGAAATTTGTCTTACAAGTTTGAGACGTGTCTTGCAACATGTTTTGTAAATGATTTAAAGCACAATAAATGCAAACTTGTATTAAAAATAAGTTAGAAGATTTTCATGAGCAACCTCAAATATATTCTTTACAAGAGAGACAACACATCTTAGAACATGTTTGTAAAATAAAGAAGGTTCTCATTGTTTTGGATGGTGTAAGAAGTGAAAGCCAATTGCATGAACTATTGGGTATTAATAAGTTTAAAAATGATGATAGTTGTAAATTGATTACAACTAATTATACTTGGAGGTCTTTGAAATAATATGTACCAATATATAAGAGTTGGATATAAGAATCCTTGATAGAACCAAATCTTTAGAATTATTTTCTATGCATGCATTTATTATATATAAACCTTATTTATTATATTTAAAAGACGTGGCTAAGAAGATTGTTAGTACTTGTGATAGACTTCTATTAAATTTGGAAGTTATGGGCACTTACTTATATAGAAACCAATAATTAAGAACATAGGAGTGGACTTTGTATAGATAGTTGTGAGCAAGATATGATAGAAGTAGAGATTTTAAGATTTAAAAGATATTAAAAATTAGCTTTAATAATCTTGGATATAATAAAAAAATATATATTTTTGGATGTTCTTTATTTTTTTGTAACATTTCTTATCATAGAAGGATATCTAAAAAAAACTATTATGCATTTTAAATGATGATAGAATTTCTAAACAAGTCTTTAATAATCTTAAAAACAAATCATTATTGGCCTTAGATGATGATGGAAATTTACACATGTATGATTAATTGTATATACTTGTAAAGACAAAGTTTGGAAGATTTTAAGATTGAGATTTATGTTTTGCTATATTCAATAATTGTTATAAAAAGATAAGAGTTATATTATTCACATCTCAAATCTTGTACTTTTTGTATATATATTAATTTATATGTTGATAATTTATATATTAAAAATAGGTTATTTAATATCAAATTTATATTTTTATGTATAAAATATAGGATTTATCCAAGGCCTATCTTTTACAGAGATAAAAAAAAAATTGAAGTATCAAAAAAATTTGAAAGTAAATACCTTAAACTACACATACATTTGTTTGCTGATTTTTTTACTTTTGTGAAGATTTCAACTTTATTTCAACTCTGGCAAGACTAACTTCTAAACTTTAATATTTAATTATGCACTTTTCAAATAAAGATTTTATAATTAAAATCTAAAAAAAATATATTGATAGGTTTTAAAACATTGCTAAATATGAAGCCCTTAGCCAAATATATATAATTTACCTTGAAAATTGTGGCTTTCTTGAATCTTTTCCAAATGATATATTCAAATCAATATTATTTACAGATTTATATTTGATAAATTGTACAAACTTGAAATAATTGACAACCAACTTGTGTAATATGACATTCTTAATTGCCTTTTACCTTGTAAATTATCCATCATTGGCAGAACTTTCTAAAAGATGGGCAAATCTAATTGCATTGAAAGAACTAAAAATCATCAAATATACTAGCTTAAAGATAATATTAGATGAGATTAGAAGCTTAATATTTATAGAAAAATTAAACATACATGAATGTAAGATTTTAGAAGAGTTTTTAAGAAAATTAAAGGATCTAGTTACATTGGAAGAACTAGATTTTATTAAGTATAGGAAATAGAAGAAGTTACTAAAAGGGTTTAAAAAATTGACAAGTTTGAAGAAATTAAATATATAGAAATGTGAAGATTTTAAAAAAAATCTAATAGAATAAAGAATTTCATTATATTAGAAGAATTAAGTTTTTCAAATTGTAAGAAATTGAAGAAGTTGCCAGAAGGATTTGGAAAGTTGACATATTTGAAAAAGCTACACATGTGAAAATAAGAATCTTTAGAAGAAATTCCAAGTAGATTAGAGAATTTGATTATATTGGAAGAATTAGATTTTAAAGATACTATATTTTTTCAAATATAAAACTTTAGAGGAATTTCTATGTAAATTAGAAAAAATTGTTATTTTAGAAGAATTAGAATTTTAAAAATTTAAATAATTTAAAAAAGATATCAAAAGAATTTAAAAACTTAATATATTTGAAGAAGCTAAATAAATATAAATATGATACTTTAGAGGAGTTTTCAAATGGATTTGAAGTTTGATGAATTAAAAGAATTTGGAATTAGATTTGAAAATGTAATGCTTTGAAAGGATAGAAAGTTTTATATTTTAGAAATTATTGAAGTTTTGCACTAAGTTTAGATATTTATTGTATTTAATTAAATTTATTGATATAAAGCTTTGAAATTTTTTTTAAGTAGATTGTATTAAAAGCATTGAATTTCTTTAGATGTTAAAGATTAAAAATGTTGACTAAAAAATTATATAATTGATATATTTTTAAAAAGCTAAATATATAAAGATTAATAATCTTGAAGGAGTTTAAAAGTAGATTGTAAGCTTTAGTTACATTAAAGTGGTTAATTTTTTAAAAAATTTAGGTCATTGCTAGAGATTTTAAGAGGATTTATAATCTTTTCATGTTTGAAGAAAATAAGGATATTAAATATTAGGCTTTAGAAGAGTTTCTAAGTAGATTTAAAATTCTAATTATATTAGTAGAAGTGGACTTTTGTAGATATAGGAGTTTAAAGAAAATATCAAAACAACTTAAAATTTGATATTTAAAAGGATCCATAATAATTAATAACATCTTATTTTTAAAAAATTTGTAGTTGATTGCAAAATCTTTTTACTTTACATCTATTAGGATATAAGATCTCTTTTAGTTAAAACACATCTAAATATGATATTTTTTATGCAATTTTAATTATATTTTGAATCATACATAATATATTATTTTTCCATATTACTATGTCATGATTTATTCGAATGCATCTAAGCATGAATTATCTTAGTATATATATTTTTTATATTATGTGATTCCTATACTAACTTAAGATATTGATATTAAGCTAAATAATTAGTATGTCATGCATTTTGTAGTATTATTATTTGCATTCACAATTATCTATTGCAAAAAAACTATACTATTCATACATATTACAAGTTTTTAAATAGCTTGGCTACATATGAATATTTATATCAATAATTTAATTAATATATAATTTATTATAAATTGATTTAAGATTTATAATTCAAAGATTTACGATTGAAGATTTGAATTAAGAATTTAGGATCATATGGATATTCTTAGTTTTTTTAGATCTTTATTTTTAAATTTTGACTTAACTTATCTCCTTCCCTTCCATATTTTTGATATCTATAATTTTTGTGAAGTTTAAATATTCTACAAGTTCTTCATTTGTGAGATTTATATAATTTGACTTTGGTTATAAGATTGGCTTAAAGGTTATAAGGGTGTCCTAAAATTTTTTGATTTTTTTTTTTGATTTTGAGATGACCTACTCTCCTCTTTCTATTTTTGATGTCTATAATTCTTATGGTGAAGTTAGAATATCCTTCAAGTTTTTTCAATTGTGAGATATAGATAGTTTGATTTAAGATTTAAGATTTAAGATTTAAAATTATATAAATATACTCAATTTTTTGATATTTTTCCATATTTTTATTCCACACTTCATGATCATAAATTCTTTCATTCATTCATTCATGTTTCTTGCACATCCTATTTTGAAGCATATGATTTGAACCAATGCTTAGAATCATAGAATCATAGCAAATTTGTTTCATGGAATCTTTTTTTTTATTTTATTTTATTTTATTTTCTTTTTGTTTTTCTTTTATTTAAATTTTTTATGAGATTTAATTTTTATGACAAGAAGTTTTAGGTTATTTTTGGAGTTTTTATTTTGTAATGTAGGTTAGTTGATGATTGTTTGGTAGTTTGTTGGATAAGGTTTAGATGGTGATTTTAATTGTGATTTTTTTTTTAAAGTTGAATTTTTCTTAAACTTTAATTATAAGTTTTTGTAATAAAGATTGTTCAAAAATAATAAATTAATAAATTGATGGTTATTTTTTAATATTAAAAAAATATCCATTTTAATATTTGATGTATTTTAATATAGATTGTGTTAATTTAGAATTATTCTTTAAGATATTTTTTAGGAGCATTCAATAAAAAATTAAAGCTTTTAAATATAATTTGATAAAAATGATTCCACTTAAGTGCATTGATTAAATTTTTTAGTTTGATTTATGTATAAAGAAGTTGAACTTTAAGTTCTTTGAAATTCTAATATTATTGATCTTTGATAAATAAGATCTTTTTTATCTTATTCAAAGTTCTTTCAAAAAAATAAAACTCATTTAAAATTTTAAAAATTAAAATATTATTTTTAATTTCTTAATCTTTTAAAAATAATTATTATTTTTAGATATTTTAAAGTTTTATTTTATTGCCATATTTATTATATTTTTTGAATTATTTCTTAATTTCAAAATAATATCAATATTATTAATTTATAAATTATTTTTTAATCTCTTATAATTATAAAAAAGTACAAAACTTAAAATTTATGATTTTGTTGTAATAATGAAACATAAACGCTTATGAGAATAAATTTTATATTGAATGTCTAAAAACATGTTTTAAGTAAAATTTGCATTTAAAATCTTACATGGTTGGATTAAAACCATAGATTTTATAATATTTCAAAAAATATATATATCTTCTTGAAAAGTTTATTACAAATTTTTAATAAATAAAGATTGTAGAATTTCATTAGTTGAAAAATTTAGTTAAAACTTACTACTTGAATTATCCTTATATGAGTAAAATTTATTAAATATTATATTATTTTTTTATTTTTTTATTTTTTAAATCACTAAATAAATTAAAAATCATCAAAGAATTCTAAACTTTCTTTAAAAATAAATATTATGATATTAAAAAAATTTTAAAAAAATTATTCAAAATATTTTATAGCAGACGTTTTATAAAAATATTAATTATAATTTCATAAGATATAAGATTATTATTATTATTATTATTATTGAGTGTAATATAAAACTAGATCTTAATATAAATTCATAAGTATATATTTAAAAAATATAATTTAAGAAAGGATTTATGATGATTTTTGATTAGTCATAATCTAGTTCTAATAAAAATTATGACTATTATAGATATGATTTGATAGAAAATAAATAAATATAATAATAAATTAATTTAGTATAAAATCATTTAAAAATCTCTATTTTCTAATTTATGTATTATAATTTTTATTTAATATTTAAATATAAAAAACTAAAAATTTATCTATTTTATAATTTATAAATTAAATATCAATCATATAATAATAATTAAATAAAACTAATATATATATTAAAAGAGATATAATTTATTATAAAATTTTATGATGTATTATATTACTATTATATATTTTTTTTTTATATTTAAAATTTTTTATTTAAGGAAAGTATTTAGGTTATATATCTTAGGTTTAAATATTATGTTTGGATAGGTAAAATAAAAATATTTTTAAAAAATAAAATATTTGTTTTTAATCTATTATTAATAATAACATAGCAATATGTTGCATTATTACAAAACCACACATCTCCAAATTTTAAAAAATTCTTTTCAATTCTTTTTTATCAATTCTACATAAGATTGTATATTCAATTTTTTTTAGACATTCATTTTTATTTTTCAACTATATTATGTTCTTTTATTTTTTCATTATGTAGATCTCTCTTATTATCTTTAAAATTATTATTATTATCAAATTTAGAATATATTGTTACAAACTTCTAAATCTCTTCAATTATTATCATAGTATGTTTTATAATTTTTTATTATATTTTTTTAAAAAATAACAAAAAAATAACAAAATATATGAAAATAAATATAAAATTTTCACAATTTGCCGTGCATAGTATATTCACAATAACAACAATATGTGTATTGCATGAAAGACATGGAAATTACATTCTAAAATTTAAAGTCTTTAAGGCTTTGACATTTCACCTTCCAAGATTTTTCTACTAAATTTGAATCATATATGTCCTTCTTGTTTATACTTCAAGCTTTTGAACATTTTTGTTAAAAATTAATTTATTATTTTATTCTTCACAGCCAAATACATGTAATAAGTAAGTATAAAAGTTGTCAAATACCACAATAAGTAATCAAATTATTTTCTTAATAATCTTCTTATAAATGTACTTTATCAATTTTTTAGAACATTATGATAAGAATCATTATTATTATTCTTATTGGTGTTTTGATTTGTATAACAAAATTGTTCCAATTCTACCAATTACAAGTCTGTTACAACAATTTGAAAATATACAAGCCAACCAATAAACTGAACAAAATCTGCCATTCTTATTAAAATTATATATCATATCATAAATTTGAAAATAATATTATTAATTATATTTAGTTATAGCTAAAATATTTTCTTCTTCAAAGATATTAGCAATATATTTTTTTGTATAAATAATAAAGTCTTCTCATATTTTTTGGTAATTCACCTTTGCATACTTTATTTATTACATTCCATGGCAAGCTTCACATTTTAAAAGATTCTTTTCAACTATTTTTTCATTTATTTTATAGTTTTAATTTTTGAAAATATAAAAAATGTATAAACATATTTGTGTATTTATCTATATGTGTCTAGATTTAAAAAGATATTTCTAATAAATTATAATTTACTTATGTATCAAAATATATTTTTTTAAATTACATAATATGAAATAAAATATAAAAATAAATATTTTTGAATTAAATCATCAATAATAAAATAAAGATAGTATCTATATTATATCTTTAAATAATTTGAAGTACTCATTTATTTTTATATGTTATTTTTATTTTTATGTTTTTGTCTTCTAATAATAATTCGAATGATTAGTAAATCAGTGTATTAGTTATCAAATATTACTAAAGTAAATAAATAATGCATAATTTTTTTTTTATCTAAATGTAGAATCTACAGAAATATGTAAATTTTTATTATATTTTAAGAACATTTTTATTTGCCAAATAGTTTGAATGACAATAGTAAATAAAAAAATCCAAATTCTTCATAGTATTTTAGTAAAAATAAATACTATAGTATGATTTTTCAACTATCTTAAATTTTCATGTAATAAAATATTCTTGTGTCTATATTATCTATCATAATATTTAATGTACACAAAGATATAAAGAATTGTTTACAAAGTGTATTTTATTTTTGATGCAAGAATCTAAGTATATATTCTGATATTTTTCATTTACTTGTTTAAAATTAGAATTAGTTTTAAATAATAAATTATTTAATTTCTAAGTTCATAATAGATTTGTAAATATATTTTACTTTTTTTTATAGATTGAAAATTTATTAAACCATGTGTAATATGGCAATCTTTTTTAGTAAGATTACAATGTTAATAAGTTATCTTTGTTTTGTATAAATCCAAAAATAATTGACAAATAACAAACTCAACAAGACAATATTTTTTTTTAACTTTAGATAAGTAAGATCTTTTTGATGGTCTTTTGGCCCATAATTATAATAATATGTATATAAAAAATTTAAAAGTATTATCTAAAATATAACTATAAATATATATATTTTTCAATCTAATTTATAAATTTTAAATATTAGAACAAAGTGGAAAATATATATATATTAAAATTAAAATAATAATAATAAAAATAAAATAATAAATAATAATAATAATAATAACAATAAGAATAATAAGAGCCACTTTTAGTCTAACATCAACAACTACAAATTATTTAAAATTTTATTTTATTTTATTTTATTTTTATTTCTAAAAAAAATATTTATTTAAATTCAAAATACTAAATATATTATTATCTTTTATATATTTGTATTTCCTTTAAAATTAAAAAAATATATTAATATATTTTTAGAATATTATTTTTTAATATATTAAATATTTATCATATATTATAAGTACTTTAATTATAGAATTTAGAAATAAGATGTAAATAGTCTTTGTTTGACTTTATACAAATATATCTTTAAATTTTTTTATAGGATTTTAGATTTTAAGTTGTAAGTTAATAATTATAATTATAATTTCATATATTTCAATTAATTTTAATTATTTTGTTGAAAATCTAAAGTATATATTACATATTATTGGATTTATAAGAGTTTTTTGTATAATAAAATTTGTATGTTATGTTTATTAAATTAGTAATTTTTTCTTTTATAAAATCTTTGTAATTGACTTTGTCAATGCATTGTTTTTTGTATAAATTTTTCTTATTGTTCAATAATTATTTTAAGATTTTTTTGTATTTTTATTATCCAATAAGTTTTATCTTAAGAATCTTTAATAACAAAAGATACAATGTATGACAAAAAATAATAGAAGAAAATATAGTAATTTTAAATATAATAAAAAAATATTTAGCCCTTGTGATAGTGTCATTGTACAAGAAAAGAGCAAAGCAATGCAAATTGTGTTCTAATGCAACATAGTCTACAAGGTTGCACATAGACACAATACAAACTACATAACTATAATATTAGACAAACAAATGAAGGTACAAGAATTGGATTCAATGGATTCTTGTGCAATGTCCATTTTAAATCCAATGCATATGTTATTTTTTAGCATACAAACTTCTATTGCATTATGTTATATTATATAAACATTAGACTCTACTTGCATTGTTTGTCAAATGCGGTGCTTGTGTTGGTGCCATGTGTAAGTTATTTAGTTATCTAGTGTTTAAACTAAATTTAGTTTAAACACTATTTAGTTTAAACACTAGATAACTAAATAGGTTAAGAGAAAGCTATCATAACTAAATTTAGTTTAAACACTATTTAGTTTAAACACTAGATAACTAAGTTAAGAGAAAGCAAAAAGCATGAACCGCAACCAAGCTTAGTTATGCAAGTTGTGTACAAAAGCAATACAATCTATGCAATTATATTGCAATATATAAAATAAGAACACATCACAAAGCAACAGAAAGAATAGTAATAACAAAAAACATAGTATAGAGAAGTAAAAAATAAAAAATAAAAAAATATGGGGAAAACCTCTTCAATATAAAGCCTCTTTAATTTTGAACTGTAGAACATACATTTACAATCCAACAATACATAATAAAACAATCACACAAAAACACAAAATAAAAACACTGGCCCAAAACGCACCAATCCAAACCAAAGACTCACTAGAGAACTGCACAACATGACATGACAAATGAATGAGAGTTAGAGAGATGAAATTGTGTTTCTATCAGGAAATCTATCCAACATGGGCAGGGCTCATGGGGTAGCAGCTCTAACCACCTGCTTCCCCTGGACGACGTTTTCATGGGAAACTTTCGTTCGTCGGCAGACAAGAGCCAGTCAGTGTGGGGGATGTTTTGCCGAACCCTCTGGAACGAAGCAGCCCCTACAAAGAGTTCCAAAACCCTAAGTAGGATGAAGACTTGTTTTCGTGCTTGACAGACAATGCCACAAAGCTCTCTGCTTTGCGTGCAGTGTGATTGTTGTTGTAATCGGTTTCCCTGCTCTGCAATGGAATCCACCATTCGTTGATGGAAAATCAGAGCAAACATTTGGTAACCATCACAGCTTCGCCGTCCCTGCGAGGGGTGGGCACCCCGCTTTTTTAAGTCAATCGTCAGCGCAATGTCCGCGTATTCGTTGCGCAGTGTCTTCTACGCCGTGCAATCTTAGCTACATCGCCTACGATTGCTTCTGTCGAGGTGCGTCACTATTCTGCGTCAGTGCAATAATATTCTACAATGCCTCTCAAACTGTGTTCTGTACAGGCAGCGAATGACGGAGTAAGGAGGTGCAGCGGAATTTGATTGCACAGGGTTGGAGGTAAATAGGAGCGTCAGGAACTGGGGAGTTGTAGGGATCGTTGCTATATTTCTGGTGTCCCGAGCGGGCTGTTTTAAGCGAGTGTGATGTGATAATCTCCGTTTAGGAGAATAGGAATTGGAAGAGACAATTTGAACGAAAAGAGGACGACGTTGGAGCCATATTACTTGGATTGACAAGTAGAGGAGGGGCATTTGTAGGTTTGGAGGGGCGGAGAGGTTTTGCCAATGGACACTTCAATGAACTACCATGTGCAACCGCAGTATGAAGCGCCACAGCCACCTCGGCGATTGCACAGCCGTGTGGCGCAGAAGATTGATCGATGGATCTTCCTTTATAATGTTACGACGGGGCTCTACATGCTGGACTGGTGGGAGCGCTGCATCTTCAACACTGTCTTTCTTATCTTCCTTGTCGTTGCAGGATACAACAGTAACCACTACTTGCAGATGATTGGTGCGGGGCTGTTGGCGTGGGCGTTGGGGGCTGATTCTGGCAGGGCTGGCCAAGAAGGGTTGCTCGCTGGCAGTGATGATGGAGGAGCTAGTGGAGTCATGGGAGTTGGGGGTTGATGATTTAGGGTTTAGACGGACGATGATTGTGGGTGAAGGTGATTAGTTTCAAGTTACTTTGTAACAACAGGCTCATACTGTACGATGGTGACTATCAATAATTAGGGTTAGAAGAAAGTAGGACTTATCGATCTGCGGGTGGCGCTAAATTGCACTGTTTATCTCTACTCGGAAAATTTGTATTATTTCATGAAACATATTTTTTCATGAAAAATGTGTATGATCTCCATGAAACATAGTTGCCGTTTTTTTCATAGTTCTGTCTTGGTAGTGTAAACAGAACCGTACGGTTGATGCGCATGTTCTTTGTTGTTGATTGTAGTAGTTGGTTTATTTTAGCTGGGAGTCCCTTATCATGTGCACATACTCTGTGTTTTAGGATTAGACTAGGTTTCTGAAGGTGCTCGCATGCTGAGAGGTACATAGGATTGCGAGGAATTCAGTCGCTACACCATTCCGGTGATTCGTGTTTAGATGTTTCTGCCTATGCAGCTGGATCACATTTCGAATCAACCTGTTGTCGTTGAGTATTAGATGATGTCCGGATTGTATTGGACAACGGCCTTGTGTACACAGATTTAACTTTTCCTTGAGAATGTCAGCAATATGCTTCGAAGTTGCTTGTGATCTTTCTTCAGAAATGACAGTTAATGCCAGTTTTGATTTTGACACAACAGTCAATGAATTCGTCCCACTACTCACACCCCACCTCATTTCTGGAGTCATTAACACCTTCGATGATGTCTACATTTGGAGCTCCTCAAGCTGTTCTCAAGACGGCTGCTAAGTTTTCGAGGTGCAGAGTGGTCGGTTTTGCAACCATTAATGTCAACATTTTTGGTTTGCTGAATGGAAGGAAGTATTTTGGCGTTTTTTGATTGTTTGGTCTTGCTGACGCATCTCCTCTACTTGTGGAAGTGTAGGCAAGCATGTGCATAGAAAAAGCATGTTAAGACCAAGAGTATGAAGTACATCTGTGCACACTTCACCTCTACGTGTGTTAAGATTATAATGCAATGTGATCTGAGTACATCTACTAATTAGGTATCGTTCCTTGCATCCACTGTGCTTGAATACCATGAGGTTAACTTCACAATCTTCATCACGTTTCAGATTTGGACACATGGAATTAGCGGAAAAGATTGCAACTGACGTGACAGGAATGAAAACAAATTCACTGGTGTGAAGGCTAGGGATTTGTTCTCATCCTCCAGGTTTTGAGAACCATGGCCGCAGTGCGTTGTGGATGAATAATAAGCATTATCAATACTTGTCCCGTCAGAATTCCCGATTTTCTTAGAGTATTTTTTCTAGGGATCATCTGCTTCGTCGATGTGTTTGAGTGAAATTAGAACGGTATATACTTGAGAACGGCATTCCTTGATTCTGGTCTTGCGAGATTTGGTTACCGAGTGCTTGGGGAGGACCAATGTGTTCGTTTTGCTGGTTCTACAAGCTGGGCGATTGAATAGCAACAGTGTAAGACGAGATTTTATCAAGGGCTGTGAATTGGGAGTTGGAGCGAAAATAACTTAGCAGGCATGGTTGATAGCAGAGAAGATGCCGCCGAAGAAAGATTTAGTGATGCAGAAGAGGACACCATGGCGTACCTGGGGGCTTTCCCTACCAAAGTGAAGGTGGTGGAAGATGCAGCTGAAGAGACGCTGCTGCTCTGGGCATTTCGGAATCCCGTAAGCATCAAACAACATGTGTATGTCTCGCAGGGCTCCTTGGAGCTGCACCTGGATGCGTGTGGGCAAGTGCTCCACATTATGCAGGCGCCTTCATCTGTGGTAACCCCCTCCCTCATCTGCTGTGATCCCCTTCTAAATCTTACCTTAGATTCCAATTTCTCCGCATTTTGCACTTTTTGAACATCAAAACCTTGTAGCACACTAAGGATTTAGGGTTTGGGGGATAATGATGGGATGATGAGCAGAACACGCTTGGAGTGACAGGAGGAGTCATGTGGGACAGCGGTGTGGTGCTTGCCAAGCTGCTGGAGCACGCTGTGGACACACAGGGCTTAAAATTGCGGGGCAAGAAATGTGTAGAGATAGGAGCTGGCTGTGGGCTTACGGGGTACGCACAAATTAACTTGCTACATATCTGTGGGATGGTTTTGCTTCATTCCTGGATTTTATGTGGTCTGTTTGAAGGATGGTGATGTGATGCTCAAGGATTGTCTTTATCTCATCGTGTTAATGCTTAGAATTTATCTCGTTTTCGGTTGAAACAAAATCTTCAGTGGGAAGCTATGTTTCAATAATACTTGCTCTGATAGAGGAATTGGCCATGGGCAGATGTGTTGCAGCACTCCTGGGTGCCACTGTAATAATGACAGACATGAGTGACAGACTTCGATTGCTTCAAAAGAACGTAGATGAAAATAGTTACTCCTTATCGAAAGCTCATGGAAGTGCTTGTGTTCGAGAGCTCCTGTGGGGAGACCAACCCGACCAAGAAATTGTGGACCCTCTTCCTGATTTTGGTAAGATGTCACTTATTAAGTTTTCTTATTTCTAGTTTTTGGAAATTTGGGCAATTTCAATGATGAGGTGGTTTTGCAACTGTACTCCCATCTGTTGGAATGCCTGGCGTGTCACTAAGCGCTGAATGCACTGACGAGGTGTTATGTTATCAAATCCTCGCTCTATTGTTTCACGTCTTGTTCTTTGAAGAACCTTGTGTGGTTGCTTTTAGAACATATTAAAAAAAGTATATGCACAGCTGACTCTCTGTAAACGATTCATTATCAATGGAAGAGGGTTGGTTCGTTTGAATGAATGTATGATCTTTGAGTCTGTCTATCTTCTGTCTAGGCTCAGAAGTATTATTGGCTACTTGATTCCGCTCGAAATCTTAAGATCATGACAGCGGGTATCCCATGTTTGCCAACTTGGTTTTATGCAGTATGTTTTTCACACGTTTAAGTAGCATTGCATGCTTATTTCGTTCTTCAAGTGGGTGCAGAGTTACAACACTGATGATAGCTAGTGTGATGTGTGGATAGTTTTGGCTTCAGATGTAATCTACAACGAGAATGTTGTACCGCAACTGCTTCACACGTTGCGTTCATTGACGGGTTCCGACACGACAGTGCTCCTTTCTGGCGAGCTTCGGAATGGTACAGTATATCTCTTCCTGCAATGTGTAGCTTAAGCTGCTTTAGGAAATGCTTTACTCATTACTATGCTTAGATTGTGATAATAACCAGTGTTGCAAGAGAATAATACTCGAGTTTAAACCTTAGATGATGCCTTGGACATAACATGTACATTTTCCGCACGAAGCACCTTAAGCAACACTTCGCTATTGTTAGCTTGGTGTTTTCAGTAAAGCTGCAGAGAAATTAATTAATTTTCGGTCTAATGAAGTCACCATTACTAGTGTGACCAATCTCTTATTCGAATTGAATCTGGAATTAATGCTTTGTCTTGCCAATCTTAATAAACAATGTGGACTTTTTTCGTTCTACAGATGCGGTGCTAGAGTGTTTCTTCAGACTTGCTTTGGAAGACTTTACCATAGGCAGAGTGTTTGAAGCAGACTTGCATCCAGATTACTGCAACCCCAGAGTTGCAGTGTACGTCCTTGTCAGAAAAGCTGAAACCAGGTTCGCATGTTTCGTTGCTCATGAACTTTCACCTAGCCATTCTCGTGAAAACTTAGATTGAATTCAGTTTTACGAATTCCTCAAAAAGAATGCAATTATATGCAAGCACGACAACCGTGTCTACTTCAATCTCTGGGTGGGGTCTGTTTGTCCTGTAGTCGTGGGACTTGCTTCCTGAACACACTGAAATGGATTGATTTGTTAAGGGATATTTTTGTTAAAGCAGAGTAAGAGCAGTTTCTTAAGTGTTACCGATGTTCCAGGTTGATTGACGACAACCCGTGGACAAGGCGAGATTCATCATGATTTATGAGAGTCAAGAGCTCCACATTCCAGAACCTTTGGCGATTGAAACACACTTTTATGCTTTCGATTTGATAACCTTTGCAAAATTCCTGGACTACTTGCTTATTGTTTTGGGTCTCTGTCTTGTCGAAGAAAATCCCATGGCCTCTGAGGGTATCACAATTAGAACTATACAACTTTGGTTACTTTGCTCATATTTCTATTTCTATTGTTGTAGAGATAACTATGGTCAAGGTTGACGAAGTTTTCTATGCAATAGTGTATTGAGTTGGTTTGAGGGGGATTATCATTTAATTTTGGAATAGGGTGTTAGATTTTGTTTTGGTAATAAAATCTTCATTTAGATGGTTTTCATTTATAGTGGAACAAAAGTTTAATAGATATGAATTTTCACAACTTTAAATTACTACTAAAACTAATGGTTTGGAATAATATCATAGAATTCTAAACTTTTGTTTTCAACATTTTTGTACATCCCAATTTATTTTAACATATTATATTATATTGTTTGAGAAATAAAATAAGAACTGGTATAGGAATTTCATTGAACTCAACATTATAAATTTTTTATATGTGTGTGATTAAATTTTTTTACTATTGAAAAGATATTTAGTTGTTACACTAATAATTAGTGAATATTTAAAGCATTGTAAGAACAACAGTACAATTTTTTGAAATTGTATAAAAATCTTAATGCTATTTGTTATGACTTTTAAATATTGATTTTTAATTATAAAGATATATTTATTAGTTTTAATATGATTATATGGCTTTCTAAATATCCATGTATAAAAATTATAAAAATTATAAAATTTTATGCATGACTTTATTATGACTAAAAACTTTAAGTTTTATTCTAGTATTAATTAATCTTTCTAATTGCTTTTTTAGCAAATTACACCTGTAATACTTTAACAAAGACATTTATCATAATACAAATATCTAATTAGCACCCAAGTGATGTATAATTTTAAATTTAGGTCAATACGCAATATTTTTGCTTTAGACACTTTGATTAGTTTATTTGATATTAGAAGTAGATTTATATTTTCTCCATGACCCAGAACTCCTTTTTGTTTTGTAGTAATTTTCAACATCATTAGTAATTTATCTTACAACACTTACTTATGTATAATCAAAAGAGTTTCTTTAATTTTATTTCTTTGCTACCTACAGTTGATGTCCAAAAAATTTTAGATAACTTTTTAAATATTACTTTAAATTTTAGATCATCAAGGAATCTTAATGTTATAGCCTTGTAATAAAATAACCTTGTTAGACACTACAAGACATTATTACAAGACTTTGAAAAAAATTTAAAAAATTTAAAAAAATTAAAAAAAAAAAAAAAATTATATATAAAAATATATATTAGTTAATTCTTTTAATTTTTTATTTCAATAAATTCCAAAAAATTCAACAGTTGTAAAATAATTTATCATCCTAATTGCTTTTAATAATAATTTCTTATAATAACCTATAATCTTAATTTTCTATCTTATATAAAAATCATTTATATTATTATAGATTTAAAAAATACTTTTTCTATACTCTTGTATTACATTCTACCAAAATTTCACAAATTCTAATTATTTAAAATTTTATTTTAATTATTTAATATAACAAGTGGTTTTTATAAAAAGATGTATAATATTTATACCTATTAATTTGTTTTTTAAAATTCACTATTTATTAATTTTTATTTATAATAAATTTTTTATAACCAAATTTTATTAATTTGATTTTTTTTGGAAGCAATTTGTAATATATATATATATATATATATATATATATATATATATATAATTTTTTAAATACTATAATTTAAAAATATCTTTTTTTATTACTATAGACCAAATCACTATTGATAATATAGTCTATAAATGCTTATTATCAAAATAATTTAGAAAAAAAATATATTTTTAATAAATTTTAAGTTTTAACTTACTTGAATTATTTTCTAATTGCTGTTTTGTTTAAACCCAATGTCCTATTTAATTACAATCTAAAGATGCTTTCATAATGTTAAATAATAACTCAATTTCCTATAAATATTCTTAATATTTATTTAATTAAAAATATATTTATTGCTTCAAAAATTAATGTTTATATTTTTTGTATAATATTTTTGATAATATATATATATATTAGCTAGCTTGTATAATTAACTTAACTTTAGTTAGATGAATAGTATATATATACTATATATATACTATAATTTGTTCTACTTTTGGTTTGTATTACTTGATTTTCCAACTTTTATTTATTTTCTTTTATTTATTTATTTTGTTTCACATAAATATATTTTTTCTATAATGTATAAGACTTGTATAAAATCTTATGTTTTGTAACAAACATAAAAAAGAGTAAAACTTTATACAATAATATCACATTATTTTACTTTTAATAAATAAATTTAATATATATATATATATATATATATATATATATTCTTTATTCTATTGTATAAGTGCCACTATTTTATTTTATTTTTTATTTTAATTTGCTTATAGCTTTGTCAAAAATTATTCATATTAAATATCTTAAGCAATAAGACATTTGATCTTGCACATACTTTAGATTTGAAATAGTATTTTAATTTAGAAGTACTTAAATAACTTTTTTATTATTAAAAAAAATACTCTAACTTTTTTAGCATAAACTAATATATTTATATTTATATTGTATTATATTATATTGTTATAAGAGATTGATATTTTGAAAAATAAAAGACTAAATTCTTCACTTCAAGACTTTCAACATGTATAAGTATAATAAAAATGGTAATTCTTTTATAGTGATATTCATGTTTTTTTCATTAATAAGTTTAATTATATTAATTAAATTCATGTCTCCTTAATTATGTTTAATGTTTAAATGTCAAGGTTAAAGCTTAAGAATGGCTTATTTTATGAGCCTTTTTAAATTATAATTTTTTGGTCACTAAGTCATTTTTGCATTCAATTTAAATCCTACTAACCACAAAAAATAGCTGTCTAATTTATTAGTTTATATAGACAAAGTAGTAACAATACATGTCAATGGTTACTAGCATTGAAGAAATCCAATTATTTGTCAAAAGTTTGTATTTGTGAGACTTCTTTTATTTATATAATGTTTTTACTTAAAATCTTTAATTATAGTTATAACTAATTTTTTGAATATATAAGGGGATTTTTATACTTAGAAAAATTAGTCTAAAAGCCCTTATAAGGAAAAGATGTGGTGAAATGTAATTTTTTTCTACACAACACAAATAGTGTTGGCTCCTAAAGTTTGAAAAACATATCTATTTCAAGAGGTGATTTTTATATTTAAAAAAAAAAAAAAAAAAAAAAAAGTGACAAAAATTATTAAATAAAACCGTTAAAATTTTATTTTATTTTATTTATGTATGTTACATTTGTTAGAATCAAGATATGAGCTGACAAATTTCCAATAAAAGAATAAATTAGTCCATTTCATAGTCTCTTCTTGCTTTTTACTATTCTTAAATTCCAAGGTTTTTTTTAAGAAAGTTTTCTTTGCCATACAGAGAACCTTTGTAAAGCTCTTACGCCACGACATTTTACAATGGGCTTCTAGTTACAAAGACCTCCCTAAATACTAGCAAAATAAAAATATAATAATCCATAGATTTACGAATTAAAAGAAATAAAATTAATCAAAAGTCAATTTCTTTGTAAATGTTTTTGTTATTACTGCTTTTCAATTTGTTCCTCACGTTAAAAATTTCACCCAAAGAAAATTGACTTCACCGCAATTCATCATTTTGAAAATTATTTTGGTACATTGGTCAATACACTATTAATATTCAAAAACCACATGGGACTCAATACACAACTCACAGTCTTCAACAAACCCACAATGGAACAATTCCCACAACAGGTTGCTATTTCCACCTCCCACTTCAAATGAAATTGCCATTCCAAGCTCCTTGCATTCAGCAACAGTTATATTATCCTTTTTCCAGATATCTGGTACATACTTTTAACAGCCACATGACAATAATCACAACTTAACGATTCACGAGAGCATTTATATATATAAAAGAAAAAAAAAAAAACGGGAAAAGAAGAACTTTTTAAATAGGCAAAGGTTTAGCCCAGCTACGAGTTTCCCTACAAATCTTGCACGTTTTGAAAAGAAGGCTCCCACGACCACCTCGGACAATTGGGTATCCTAGAATACAAAAAGCACCAGGCCACAAAGCAATCGGATGGGCCAGTCTGTCTGGTGGAAACATGCATGGATCCCTTTGGAATCAGACCATGTTTATTTATGACATGCCTAGAGGAGTGGGTGAGGAGGAGGAGGAGGGTGGTGCTGCAATCCAGCCTGAGTCCAGGTTTTCATCAGTCGGACAACAGACGTGGCTGCTGAAAAAATTGCGAAGGGATAGGTTGTGAAGGTGTGAAGCAAAAGAGAAAGAGAAAGAGACAGGATTGTATTTCATTGCATTGCAATGAAGGAAAGAGGAGGATCAGGTGCTTGAGAACTGGTGCATCAACGTTGTTGCTGCTGTTGCTGCTCCCAGCCGAAGGCGTTCAGATCCAGCCCACCTGTGTTGTTGTTGTTGCTGCTGTTGTTGCTGTTGTTGCCGTTGAGATCGAGTGGGGATCCTTCCGACTTCACACACGCAGATGATGTTGCCTTTCGGCTCTGCGCCGCCGCCTGGAATGTACCGTGACACGCCGCAGCAGAGGGCCAAGTGTAGCCTCCTGTGCTTGCGCTGGTGGTGGTGTCGCGGTGGTCTGCGAGGGTGGAAGTTTTGCTTGCTGGAAGCCTCTCGAAGGCTGAACCTGAGACGCCTTTCTCCACCATGGATGCTCCTTGACTGGAACTGTTGCTAACTCTTTCTATAATCCCCCACCCAGCCCCCACCCCCATATCCCATCAATCAATCAGACTGCCGATAATTGCATTCCACGATGAGGATCATTCCTTCATTGCAGACATTATGGCAAGCATGTCAGCGTGTAGACCATTTTCGGCCGCCTGCACGCCTGCCGGCACTGAGCAGGAGAAGATCCTTGTTCTGGAGGATCATTCTTGTGGCATTTTTTCCAAGATGATTGCTCAACTGCCAAAGTCTGGCTCACAGGACCGTAGGCTTGCATCCAACAATCTATCGAGCTGGAACATGCTCACAATGAGCAGTTGGAAATCCAGCCAATGTGTTTGTTGCATAGTATGGCCAATGTACGAGCATCATCATGGAAATAGACTCTTACCGTTACCATTATCATGAATAAGGAAGAAAAAAAGTAAATGAGATTTTAGAGTTGAGGTTTAACCTGTAACAGCCTGGTGTTCGTCCCCACTGTCATCCTGGTTTGCAGGGAGATTCGAAAGGAGAGACTTCTGGGACGAGGCGGCTGACTGTATACACTGTGGCTGTGGCTGTGGCTGCTGCTGCCGCAGGTTATGGGCAGCAGGTGTGATAACAACTTGAGTGTCAGCGGAACCATGCTTCTGTGATAGCTCAGGAGGGTTCAAACCTGGCAACTTGATGGATTCAAAAGCTGGTTTTGGAATTTCATAATCAATGACTTTGGAAGCAAGTTCCGTGAGCTCTTCATGGGCTAATTTCAGGACTGGAGATGTCGAAGTGTGGTCTGCCAGAGTTTCTTTCGCCTTCTCCAAGATGGATTGTAAATACTTCCCCTGCGCCTCGATCCGCTGTTGCAGTTGCTTTTGAACCTCGAGCTGCTCTTGTAGTCGAATTTGGACAGCCATTTGAAGCTGTAGAGCTTCATTTACGTTAACATACTTACTGCGTACATCAACGAGCATGTTAGTTTTATCCATGGTTTACAAAAAATATGTCAAAAACTGGTCAAAGCTGACGCTTCTTATCAGCCTCTAAACGTAGTAAGATTTCTGTACAATCAAGAGCTACAGGTATCATACAGTTTCCAACCAATAAGTTGCGGTTTTACTACCCACCGCGTTGTCAGATGACATTTTCGTGATTGCGAGATCATAATGAAATTAGCCTCTAACCACTGCCACGTAGCAGAAGAGATATAGAAACAGAACAAAAGTGACTACGTACCCTTGAGGATTCGGTAGGTTTGCAGGTGAGAGTTTACTGTCAGACGACGACCCTTTCAGATGTAAAGAACCTGGTAAAATGTTCACAAATTACAGTGAGTACGATTCATCAGCCTGTTAGAGCTTACAAAAAACTCCAAAACAACAAATTCTAACAAAAGCTGTATTGATATGTTACCATGAGCTGTATTTTTTATCGCTTCACGGGACTCTCTCTGCACATGCTTCCCAAGCCTGAACTTCTGCAAGCCAAAAACATATGACCATACTTATACGGTGAGAATTCTCAAAAACAAAAAAACAGTGCTCAAATTTTCAAAAATTGATGGGCACCAAATGCACCCTCCGCTGGTTCAAGTAGCTAGGGTAAAGAAGGCAATAAATGGCAGAAACCTCACTTGCAGATGGCTTTTTAAATGGTAAAGTGTGAGGCCCTTGACGCCCATCACTCGCATCACGGATTTTGGTGTTGCCTCTGCATCATTGAATCAAGACAGTAATTAACATGAGCGTAACTTCAACGTACGTGTGTTCGCATAGGAAGCAATTGTTGAACCATTTACCAGCTCAAGAAAACGTTATTTGGAAAAACATCTTATGTCAAAAGTAAACCTGATCACATGCTTAATCACGATTTACACCGGCAATACATACAGAAGTGATATACGGCGATGCTTCGGCTAGGTATGCTGATTTTTATCAGACTAGAGTTTTGTGATTACTCTACTAATTCTAATTTTATCGTTCACACCGACGCAGCAGCAGTAATCTGCATGTGGAGGGACAGCATTCCGCACAGAAAACTCTAGTAAGACAAAATAGAACTGAACTGAACGACCAAATCTGCGTAGTCTGAGGTTAAAAACTGATGAAAAATACGATGTGTGGTGCTGCTTCATTTTCATGCTATCCTCCTAAGACATGTGACTGTTGGAGTATGACGATCATTATTGACCATATAGCTGGGTGAAATCTCATTTTCGAAAATAGGCTCTCCACAAATCAAAATTAAGCTTCCATCACATAATAAAATAGGCGTTCCAGATGAATTCACCGCAAAGAGAAACACTTGAAGCAGTTCAAAACTCTTAGTGTCAACTCTTTGAGACATGCAAATTGTCCGTCGGATTTGCCGGGTCTACACTTTTTTGAGAGTTAACATCCTGAACACATCGCTGCAAACACTTGTGAAGAACTTGAGGATAACGAGTGAAAAAGATAGGAGAGGAGCATACTGTCAGCGCCACCTAGCTGGTCCACAGCATCCACAAAGCGTTCGTGCAGCTCAGGAGTCCACCGAAGCCGAGGCTTAGGGTCTGAAGGGCTCAAATCGCCAGACATCGGGGAAGCGTACATAGATGGGCCTCTGTCTTCAAGGAGCATAATTTGCTGATGCCTGTGTGGACTCAATCCAGGGCTTGTGTAATTCTTCATTTGATACATTGACAAGATATGTTCTAATGTAATCACCTCACCGATTGCGATACCGGGACTGATGTAAATACCCCAGTCGAATTTAGAAAATAAAGGTTGGAATAAGTCGTAACCTCGTTGTCGCTAGACTTCACAACGCGTTTGCGTTGCTATGGTCGGGAGATTACTCTCGAAAGTAGAAGGTCGGAGAGGAAACTTGTGGTTCCACTGCCCCTGGAAAGTCCCTTGATACTTTAGCATACACCGAGACGTTTCTGAAGTGAACTGCCGTGCCCACAACCTACACAACGACGAAAGGAATCATTCGCTACGTAGTAATCGTGAGCCATTTGTGATCGGCGGAACCAAAGGGCTCGGATCTAAGAGATGACCTCGCCAAAGTGCATAACCACGTACTCGCCGAGCTTGGAGATAGGGTGACTGTAGGGAGCTATTGTGATTTCCTTGAAAGCGCCCTCACAACACCGAAGAGAAAACACGTGCTCAAATAATCTCAGGAGAACGGAGGCGAGGAGCACAGTAAGACAAAAACCATGAGAACTCCTGTAATGTACCATATGCTGCAAGAGAGGACACCAGCAGGCTTTGCAGAATCGGATCAGCTATGCCAATTTGCGAATGGTGGAAGGTGGATCATGCCCAACCAGATCCTCTCTACACTTGATTCCTTTTTCTCAGCAGCTAAGCTCTCCAGTCGAAAACAGCCGCTTGGAGACCGATCCACTCCTCACAAACCCTGGAAACTTGGAAGCCACATCGTCATATTACCGGGAGGAAGAGTTGGTCAACTCCTTCCTCGTCGCCCCCCTGAGCAGCTCTCCACTACTACACAGCTACGGGATGAATCCAAGTGCGCCCATCAACACACTGCACAGCCGCTGGGAAGAATGCAGAACGCACTGGCACTACCAGAACCAGTTCAGTAACCTAATTACAACCCTCGCCAGTGCAAAGAAACAAGAAACTAACTAGAACATCTCGACAACAACACCTCTGATCACGCCGACACCTAAAACTAGCCCCCACAAACGTCCAGTGAATCAAATCCCACTCCTGAGAGACCTCCACTTCTGGACGCGCGGTATCACAGTTGACAAGATCCGTGTTGCGGTTGGGGAACTATTAAGATTCTTCACGAATACGTAATCTTTGGCTTAATCTCGACAGGCAAAGTCTCATCCACGAAATCATGAATCAGAATCGCAACTTGGGCAACTAGCGTAGCGTGAACGGGGGGGGTCGTGTGTGCGGGGAGCAAGGTTGCAGGTGCGCGAACTGGATGCGGGAGAGAATAAGCCTTCAAATTGATGAGATCTAGGCTTCCGAATGCTTTCCGCTGGGGGCTGACAAGTCGGGCAAGCGAGGGCGCGGGGAGAGAAATAATTTTTATATATATCTAGAAAAGTAAGTAAAAGACAATGTGGGTCAGGCGTAAGCCTGTGACTTGCACCTCCGTTGCGGCTGCGGGCGCTGCCCCCTGCCCACACCCGAAAGAGTAGGCCTGCCCTCACCGACTAGTCTAGTCTGGTCTGGTCAGCTCAGCGTCTCGACCACGTTTTGTTGCTATCGCCTTCATGCGGCCATGCACAAGGCCTGACTGAAACTGACTCCCTGACTGCTGCTGCTGTTCCTGCTGCTGCTTCTGCCGAGGCGGACACACAGCGAGACACAGCGAGACGTCGGATGTTGCGGCATTGCAACGAATGAGAGAATTTTGATTGGCCAGATCCATGCCCTGCCAGTCTTGATGCCCCTGCCCTGTCTCCGTGCCTGCCTGCCACGGATGCTGTGACTGCTTCACACCACCGCTCTCTTCGACCCACCCACCGCACGACGAGTGTGGCTTCGGCATCAAGTCACCGAAGCGGAAGCTACACAAAAAGGAGAAGCAAGAAGGAGGAGGATGATGGGGTTGTATTGTGGGTGGTCCTTGCGTTCCATTCATGCCCGTTTTATTATGTGTTTGCTTCCATGTTATCCCCCACTTTGTCTGGGTATATTTCCTATTTGCACAACCATGTGCTATTGAGCTTGGGAATAGGCATACTTCTTCACTCTTTAATCTACTCTTTTGCTTCAAAAATATTCTTGTAAATGTATTTTTAATTTCTTCATGTATATACATTATAATTAATATGTGTTTGATTTTTTGTAAGATATGATTGGTATGTTTTGTGTAAATCATAGTTTTTTTTTTTTTTTTTTTTTTTTTTTTTAACTTAATTTGGAAGATTATTATTATTTAAATACAATTTAGAAAAATAAATTATTTAATTGATGGAATAAGAGAAGCAATGTTTTTTCACCAAAAAAATTATTTATTTAATTTCATTGTTTATTTCTTTATTACTTGTCTTTTGTTAAAAATAAATCACTCTTTACTATGCATAATCTTTATTTCTATCTAAACAAATAAAATAATCTTATTTGATCAATTAATTATCAATCTCAAAAGAGTATACAACTTTTTGTTTTTTGCTAAATTTTTAAAGTTTGAAAAACAAACTTCTACATAATATAGATTTACTTGATCTTAAGTAATTCAAACTAGTATATTATATTAATTTCTTCAATCTAATTAATAAATTAATTACTATAAATATTAGTACTTCAATTGATATTACAAATAAAATTAAACTTATTAATTAACATATATTAGATATATATCTATTGTGTTAGGATTTTATTGGATAATATATTTAATATTTTTATATAGATTTAATCATATGATATAATAGAAATTTTTAATCAATTTATTAATAAATATAATATAATTGGTAAATAATTAATAAATATGATATAGTTTTATCTAAAAATAATTTCACTTATTTTTATATTGCTTACTAAGTAATGTTGATGGTTGGTGGTACAATAAGGTGAATTAATAATCAAAATGCATAATTGCATTGTCTATCACTATATAATGTATAAGAAGTAGTTTTAAATTTATTTATGTACAAATATGCATGTAATTTTTTTAAATCTTCATAAATTTTTACTATTATTTTATAAAAAAATCCTAATTTTTTTAAAGAATTAATCAATAATATGATTTATTTGATGGAGAAAGCACTAAAATTTAATATTCATATGATAATATCTTTTATTTGTTAAATTTAGACTATAATATTATATTTTTAATTTGTTTAAAATTTATAAATTTATAAGTATCATTAAAGAATATTTAATTATTTAATTATTTAATTTAATAATCAGGAAATATATTGCTCTAAAATAAATTTATAATATATTATTAGTTAATAATTAATGACTATTATATTAATAAAAAGAAACATATATTTGTAAGAATCTATAAAATTGTTGTAGAACATAGTAAGATAATTACACACTTTACAATTAGAAATATTTTTACAATAAACAAATTATCAAATTAAAAATTATAATTCTATAAAAATTTCTAAGTCAAAGTTTATTCTAAAAGATAACAATTTAAAACAATTTCGTAGTAATGAGGTGAAGTTATGTATTCTTGCATTATTTAAACTTATCTTTTGATAATATAATTTTAATGATTAATTTTTAAACAACAAGTAAAATATTAGATTTAAATATCTTTTAAAAATAGATATGTATATATATATATATATATATATATATATATATATATATGTGTAATTTAATATCTTGAGAAAAAATTCACAAATTCATTTTCAAACTTTAAACTATGATTTTATACAAATATTTTTAGTTGGTTTTATATTTTTTACAGTGCATTAATATTTTGACTATAAAAAGTGACAAGAAAAAAGCTTAAATGAACAGCATATACATAAGGTATTTTAATATTAGTTGTATACTTGTGCTTAAGATTATAAATATTTTTAATCTCAGTTTTGATGTATTTATAATCACATTTATTTATGAAATTCGTTATTTTATATGAGTAAATTAATTTGAGTTATTTTATATGAGTAATTTTATATGAGTAATTTTATTAAAACAAACAGTTATTTTACTCATATAAAACAAACAGTTATTTTACTCATATAAAACAAACAGTTATTTTATATGAGTAAATTAAAACAAACAGTTATTTTATATGAGTTAAAAATTTTAGTGTTTATATATATATATTAATCATTTTTTAAAAATATTTAATATTTTTATATTTTTATAAATAATTATAATATCGTAATTTTTTTATATCCTAAATATATCCATATATAAAATATATAATTTTTATTATATTTTAAATATTTTAGACTTATTTAATTTAAAATTAAATTAAAAATTTTAATTTAATATTCTAAACTATTTTAATAATAAATATTTTTATTAAAATATTAATAATAAAATTAAATAGCTAAAATTATATATCATCTATTTTTATTTAAAAAGCACCAAAAATATGTTTTAAGGTAATATGTGAAAATTTAAACATCTTTAATATATGTTTATAGTAGATTAGATAATAAGTTTCATGGTCAAAATATATTGCTTCCATGGTCAAAAACACTTTACATCTATTGAAACTATGAACTTCAATCAAAATTTTAGATTGCTTTAAATTCTATGATATTACATTGCATAACATTTAAAAGAATTATAAAATTATTTGAGCATTTTAAGATACTAAAATATTTAGTAAGAATATTCTTATTTTAAATATATTAAAAAATGCTATATAATGGCTCTATTTAGCTTTTATAAACAAGTATTCTAAAATAGAAACATTACAAGTTATTTGAATATAAATAAAAATTGAATTTAAACGATACAATAATTTTTAAAAAAAGTAGACAAGGATTTTTTAAAGATAAAGGTGATTTACTTATGTTTCTTTAAATGCACATAAAATATGTTGATAACAAATTTTGCAAATTAATATATCAACAAATATATTTGTATACATATCTTTAAATTGCAATTAATGGTGTAATTAGAAATACTTTCTTCTAAAGATCTTGCTGTAACCACTTAAAGCTTCTAAAGTAGACATGCTTGGTATTTTGACTTTATTAGACAGATTTTTAATATGTGAATTTTTATATGTTTCTGTATTAAACTTACCTACAATTACACCCAGGAATGTGGGCTTACATGATTTAGGTCACTCAATGATATTCCAACATTTACAATTGATTTTACCAATGACATTTAGGCATGGTTTATAGTAATATATAATATATCTTTAATATATGTTTATATATGCTTATGGTATAAAAATAAAAATCTATATACTTTTTAATGCAATTGATTGGACTTTGAACATAATTAGAAGTTTGTGCATAATCTTAAATGAGTTAGCATATGGTGGTGAAAGAAATGTGTTTTTAATGGATATATGGCAAACAAACAAAAACAACAAAACACACACACACAGACAAACACACACTGAACCTCATTTTTTGGTTACTTTTATTATCATTTTTATTAAGAGAATGAGAAGTGGATGAATTTTTGTAATTTCTCATCTCCACTGTGACATTTTGTCATCATAGAAATGGCTCACAGAGACACTCACACACACCAACACATATATCTGGTCTGTGAATGTCTGTGTGGGCTCTCCTATGCTTGCAGAAGTGTAAATGGGACCCATCACCATGATCACAGAATGACTGCATGCCTGCCCTTCCTCAAAAGAGCTGCCCAGTAGGAATATTTGTCTACTGTGCTAGATCCCTTTTCTGCCATTTCGAAGGCAAGCTCCTTGCTTCTTTGGTCTTAAACTTTATTTTTGATAATAATGACAATTCTACAGGAAAATGTCACATGGGTGTGGAGGTTTCTTCAGGAAGAAACATTGTCCATTAAAATAATGTATATAAACCAAGGGAAAAATAGAGATGGATATGGAGAACTCCTTTTTTTCTTTTTGCACAAGGGAAAAGTATTTGCTGCATTGGAAAATGTCATATTGTTCCCATTAACTAATGACTGAAGAGAAAGGGGGTGGGCAGGGATGGGTTTGGGGAGAAGCAAAGAGAGTGAATATTATACTTTTTTCAATTTTTTTTTTTTTTTTTTTATAAATATATATAGGAATGGAGGAGGAAGAGGAGTGTGAATTCAAAGAGAATGTCAAATGGGAGGGAAGGAATGAGTAAAACCTTATGATTGCATTCAGATGAACATGAAAGCTTCTTTTTTTCCTTTGTTTCTTCCCTTTATTATTTGTATATATATATTTGTTGGGGAGGGGGAGGACCTGTTCAAGAGGACCCCACATTTGCCAGCCACCAGGAGTTGTAGTGGGCTGGGTCAAGGAGGAGGGAAAGAGGATGAATAGAAAAAAAAAATATACATCCATGTGTTCATTCATTCATTAAAATGCTGAATGGCTCACTTATGTTCCATACCATGTAAGAAAAGGGAAAGGAAATAAATTATAACAAAGATGGTAATGGCAGCCTACAAGATAGTATTAAACCCCCAAAGAAAGGAGGGAAAGAACTATGGATGATGATAATTTATTGGCTTCACAACATGGATCAGCAACAGCAGCAAAATAGAGTGCATCAAAGGACAACTGTTTCCAAGAAAACCACAACGAATGGGAGCCTTACACATGCTAATTCCAGGCAACATATCTGAATGGAAGATGAATTACGAGTTTTTTTAATTTTGATTTTTGTGAAAGAAATAGGTTGCTATTTTGGCTACAGCTCACTTTGGAAGAGAATGCCCTGGATTCCATGACACCATTTATTATTATTGTTATTAATATTGTTTAATAAGAAATGATTAAGAGATATTACTAGAGTGAGAATCCATTGACCACATGTCACACTGCACTGAATTCCTGAGAATCATCTCCTTGCTTTCCAGTTCTTCCCATTTAAAACTCCTTCTTAAGGATTTCTTTTGTGGATAATCACTGTGGAAAGCCAAAAAAAGCAACGCAAAAACGAAGAAAGAAGAAATAAACTAATGTCAGTAAAGAAAAAGAAAAGGAATGAGTAACAGTGGTTGTGATTTCTATTTCTCTTTCCCTTGCTGTATATATCTATGTGAGGTGTGTGCCAGTACGTATTTCTACACCTAGTTAAGAATATTGTGACCAGTTGATGGATGGGAATGAGATGGGATGGGTTGGGACGGATGAAAAAGAAAGCAAATAAGCCAGAGGAGAGCTAAGTGAAGTGCAAGCATGGATGAGTAGATGCTTAAAACAAAGAAATAAATAAGCATATATATATATATATATATATATATATGTGTGTGAAGAGAAATGGATGAAAAACTGTGGACTCTCCCTGGGGCAAATGAATAGAGCCATACCAAATATGAACAGTCAGCAACTAGATTATTGACCAACTCGCTCAATTATTATTATTGTCATGCAAAGAACCTCTATGCTTTGCTTGTACTTCTTTCTTCTCTCTTTTATTGTTTCTCTTTCCTTCTTCTTCTAGTTTGTTGGTTTGTTTTATTTCTTTTTTGTCCAACTTTGGTCAAGAACAAGAAGAAAGACAAAGAAGGAAGTGGAAACAAATCCATGTGGCATTTTAATATTGCAACTACAGTTATGTTTATGGTTTTAGTAATGTTATTGCATGTGTATAGTCTAGAAGCAATACATGCTAGATTTTGGATTAAAGAATTCCAAACTCAATCAATCAAATTTCTACATGGACTTTTTAAGAATATAGTTTTAGTAACTACATTATAAAATTGTTAATCATTGATTTATCAATCAGGGCTTTTTAGTGATTGAATTACTTTGACTCTATTTGATGATTGTCAAGTAAAATTTATGATGAATTTGATGTAAATTGTATTATTATCTTTACATGCTTAAATGGTAAAAACATAATAATTAGAAAAATTTAACATTCTAATTACCAAAAAAAGAAAAAATAATTTTGTTTTTTGAGTATGTGTAAACCACATATGGAAAACATTGGAACAAATAATTTTATAAAAAATTTCTTGTTTGTTAATCTTTAAAGTTATGTTTAAGAAAAAAATATACTTATTTTATCAAACATTAGAGTTCATTTAAACATGAACTCTAATCCTGACGTATCAAACATGATTCTATCCCAACCCTGAATGCATGGAGGTGTTTAATGTAAACCAGAACATGAGGAATCTTAGGGAAGACAAAAAAACAAAACAAAGAACACAACAAAAACAAAAGGTACAAAAAGTAAAAACCGAAGAAATATAAACAACTTCCTTTCATCCAGTATTAGAGGGCTTGGAATCATCACAAAAGGAACACAGCAATCAAGGCAATGGGCTAAGCCACCAGTTTATCAAAGCCCAACTTGTTATGTTCAATAAAAGATTGACATGAGTTAGCACAAAGATGTTGACTTTTACAAATCTCTTTTGTTTTTAGCATGAAACCAAAAAAGAGAGCAAGTGTGTTTCACAACCATACAAACACCAACTTGTGTATTTTGTGGGCTTTTAAAGTCTAAGTATAGAGTTCTCACCCATATCTGACACTTTGAAGTGGAAAGAGCTTCTCAAATAGAAAGCTAAATGAATGAAATGCTTATGAATAGCATCCGACTTCATCTTCCTAAAAGTATTCCCATTACCACCATTTGCCAAATAAAAAAGAGAAGAAGATGAGGATAGTTTTGTGATACATAGTGTCATTATGGAAATCCAATTCTGATCTTTCCTTTTCTAATGTTCAAATTTGATTAACTTTACTATTACAATTCTTTCTTTTTGAAAAACAGAATCCCACTCTCTCAAAAAAGTAATCTACTAAATCTTGTGGAGTTTTTTAATATGACTTTTTTTTAAAAAATAACGTTGTATTACAGTTAAAGGAGAAAGCTAGTCCACAAAGTACTGTGGTGGGTATTATTAGCTTGAAGTAGTGTTTGTGCGAAAGAATGAGTTGTAAAAAAGAGTGCAACAACTCCAAAAGAAGAAGAACAAAGGTCCTGAAAGGTCCTTTGTTCTTCAATAAAGTGCCAATTTTTCTCTACCCTTGAGTCTATGACCAAAAGTCGTGGATTAGAAGGCAAAGATAATTTCCTCTTTCAAGGGTGGTCTTTTTCTATAAAAATAACAGGGAGGGGGGAGAAGAGAGAAGAAAGAAAGATAGAAAACCATTTGCAAATCTATGGATTGCTAAAGATTGATATTGGTTGATTATTTTCTATTTTCTATTTATGAAGAATAATATGAGTGAGGTACTTAATTGCAATGGTATTAATGTTACTTAGTATTGTTTTAATAGTTGATTTTTTGATATTAAACTTTTTTTTAAAGATTTTAATAGATGGAATGTGTGTGGTGCCACAAGCACACATAGTGATTACCATGGTAATCATATATTGAGACTACTATCTAGCCTCTATTTTTAATGTCATCAATTAAAGATTGATATTTGTCAATTATTCTTTGAATTGATTTGGCTAAAAATCTATCATTAATATAGATAAATTTAATGAATTGTACTATGGTATTTGAGAGTATGTCATTTGATAGGGGGCTATAGTAAGGTTTGCCAATTAAGTATAATATGTCTAGTCTCAGACTTGCATTATAGTGGCATCTTTGTGTAAGACAAGTACATGGTAATAACCATTTTGGAATTATATTATTTAGGGGATAATTATTAAATTTTTTAGCATTCATTAGTATATAGCATCTTGATAGTGGAAATGAAGCTAGTAATTTATGTATTTCATTGACAAATTTGTTGTGCCATTGAACTCATAGTGCATGTATGTATAGTTCAGTGCTGTTGAATATGACATATTTTCAAGTGTCAATTTTGTTAATATTGCATATTGAACAATTAATATTTGGATATCATTCAATGCTAAAGAAAAGTTATTTTTTGGCATTACTTATGTATTGATTTGTTCAAAATTTTATTACTTATTTTATTTATACTTCAATAATTTATGGATTTTTCAAAAATTGATTAGAGGAGATAATGTCTATATTTTTGTCTCTTATTCATTTATTAATATTTGATAAGATTTTTGCTAATTCTTTTAAATAATTTTTATTAGCATATTTTATTAAGTATTATTGAAAATGTCTTATGCGACCTTTCCAATATGTGTGTTGAATTTCTTTCCACCTATCTTTGCAGACATAATATGATGTATGGTGTATATATTCATATAGAAAAAATGGTGGTAGATATTCTTTATTACAATCTTCTTTGGCAAGTACATCTTTCATTTCATTACCATCTATATTTGCATGGATTTTTATTTTATATATAAATAAGTGTTCCATTCTTTGTTGTAGTATAATAATTATTTTGGAGAGTAATGTTATATTTGAGTGATTGTTATGTGATGTTGGATATTTAATTTGAGTATTAATGAAATATATAGAGTTTAAGCTGTTGTCACAGATATAAGATTTATTCCAATAATTATCTAGGTAGAAATAAAGAAAAGTAGATTAATTTGATAATATCTTATAGAAAAGCTTCTTAGAAGCTGTATAGATATGGTTTCACCTTTATACATGTCTATAGGTGATTAGCAGGTTAGAAACTTGGCCAACAAGTTAGCCACATATTGTAGATGTTGGTAGTTTGTAGAACAAGCTAAGTACATGGTACACATATAGGAAACTTGTCTTGCAAGTTTGATATGTGTTTTGCAAATTAAATACATATTGAAGGTCCTATAGAACATCGCCACATAGCTCTTAGATAGATAGTATATATAGAGACAAGAGTGAAGCCTTCTTTACTCTTGTCAACGTCTTTCTTGTTTTTAGTCTTATTTCAAGAATCTCTAATCTTCTTATCTTTGGCAATAGCTATTCTAGTTTTAATATTATTCTATCTTTGAGTGATTTTCTATTCTTTTAAATGATACAAGAATGTATTGATATTTTATTCTTTTATAATTCATGTCCTTGACAATTTGACAAGAATGGAGATTCATTATTCTTGTTTTGTATTTATGAAGTGAGTGGATTATTTTACTTCTGTTAATATATTAGAAAGTTATGGACTATCCACATTTAAATTAATATTCTTTGCTTTTCAATCTTGATTTTTTCTTTGGAAGAAAGTGAATCACCCCTCTTTATATAATTTTTTTTTGATATTAAAGATTGCAAATTATCTTCTTCTAATTCAAATTGTGAATTTATTAAGTTATCTAAGATGGAAGGAAAGATCATGGATGCTAGACTTAATGGAAATAAGAATAGATTTGTAACTATTGTAGATCTTCAAGAGCTTGTGAATACTCTTAGGATAGAAATTTCACGAATCTCTAATGCTAATCATGGAAGTACTATCTCTACATCTATGAAAGAAGCTGAAAGCCTACATTAAAAAGTTGCACAATTGAAGGAAGTAAGTAAATCAGCTTCATAATCAAATCCAAAATGTCTTGCTTCTATTAATGTAAAGGAGACAAAGATTAATATGTTTGAGAAGTTTGATGGAACAAGATTAAAATTTTAAGGATTTTTGCAACATGTCAAGCTATATCTAAAGTTGAATCCTTTCCAATATCCTAATAGATTTATTCAAGTTGGATTCATAGACACACTTCTATCTGAAAGTGTTTTTTTTTTTAATTTTTTTTATTTGTATCTTTAATAGAAAAAAATTCACGATTTCTTTATAATTTGAATTCATTCCTCAAAGTGTTTGCAACTACATTTAGAAAAAGTGATCGAAAGAGGATAACAAAGATCAAGCTCTTATCTTTCTGACAAAGATCACGGTGTTGTAGTAGAGAGAATTTGCCTCAAAAAAGCATTGAGATTCTGATTGTTGCTAAGTACTCAATCAAGATCTAAAATAACAAAACTCTCAAATTTATATAAAAGTCTTTTTCATAGGACTATTACACATAATACATAAGTCTTATTTTACAAAACACTCAAAATATAACAAAATACTCTAAACCCTCATTCACTCGTAAGAGAGGAGATTTTTATAAACTTCAATAATCTATAACTCTTAATCCAACTGTCCAAATCTACTCAAAATTTACATAAAGTACTAATGTACCTTAAATAACTAGCATAACAAATTTCAAGAGTTGATTCATTACCAATCTTTAGATATCGTGAAAATCTTAACAATAGCTTCAAATTCTTGTTTATAAATACCTATATACTAAATTCTTCATATCTCACAAACTAAATATCCAAATGCTATGAAACTTTGATATATAGCTTTTTAGCACAAGGATTTATCTTTTTAAAAATTATTAGATAAAAATTCGTTTGAAAGCTTAAGATATGGTAAAAACTATCACTATCAAAAAAATGGTCTACTTATTGCCTCGGAATTTGCTCTATTGTCTTTGACTTATAATATCTTCTTCTTTAAAACTCTAAATATATTAATTATTTCCTATTAAATATAGATATTAAAACTACTTTTCCAACCACATCTCTTGATCTCTAAAAGCTTTTGTATAACTCTTCAAATTCTTAAAAGAGTGATAGTAGATATTATTTGTATACCTTAACTTCAAGCGCCTACTTCTCTCTCATAAAAACTGTAAATCTCTCAATTTTTATATTGAAATTATAGTTCAAAAAACATTCTTAAAATCTATTCTTTGATTTTTAAGTTCTCTCTTTAAAGTTACTAAAATCCTTCTTCTCCTTGTAGGCAGCCTCTTCAAAGCCTATTGGGCATGACTATTGACTAATAGGAATGAAGAACTTCATCCCTTGCCTTTATTCATCCATAATTTTATCTTCATCCTTCCAAATAAGCCTTTTAGTAGTTTAATTTTTTATTTTTGGACTCTAATCTTTTCTTAAGACTTCATACTAAATATTTAGGTTCTATATAATTTAAAAGTCATAATCAAAATAAATAAAAAATCTAAAATAAAGTTTCTTATATCAACTCCCTTTAATTTATTTTATTAATTATTCCAACACATACTAGAATCTATGAACATATTATATATTTTAATTAATTTTTATATAATATAAGTAATTATAATACAACAACAGTTAGCTATAATATATGCTACAAAAATCTAAAACTTTGCTTGTGATGTGGAGTGGAATAACAAAGTTCTAATCAATCAATTTTAATATGGATTGAAGAATAACATCAAAGTTTTATTACTAATAATGTCAAAAGCAAACTCTTTGAAACAATTTATTGCTTAAGCCATTACATGTGATAATTAATTATTTGAAAGATGTCAGGAACATAGATTTGGTTGGAGAAGAGTGAATCAATTAATGACAAAAGCTCTTAAGTTTTCATAAATTTATTTGACTAAACTAGAACCAATGCAAATTGATGCAATAAATTTTAAATTTTTTATCAAACAAGAAAAGATTTGATGTTGCCAAGAGGATTTGTAGTTAAATTATGGAAAAGCTAAGCACATTGTTTAATATTGTCTAAAGAAGCAATACAATCACAAAATGAGAAGTATGATTGCTAAAAAAGATAATATGTTAAAAAATAAGTTTTTTCAGCTACAATAGGGACCATGCGGTTGGAATCATGTGCAATATCTTATAAAGGTTCTATTCTCTCCTTAGATCCTTTATTTTGTTTTACAATAGATGTATTTTTAGGACCTAAAAATCACAAAGTCTTTATTTTATTAGATTTAAGAGCCTCAGATTGTTTCATAGACAAAGATTTTATTAAAAAATAAAAAATATCTCTACTCAAAAAAATTAAATCTGTGCATATAAATGTCATAAATAGTCATTTGTTGTCTTCTAGAGATGTTATCCATGAGACTATTCTTTTAAATGTAGCAACTAATGAACATAATAGTGTAGTAATATTTAATGTGATTAGATTTCTTTTCAATCTAATTATTTTAGGATTATTATGATTAAAAAAATATAATCCTTAAATAGATTAGATTTCTCATAACCTTGATTTTTTTTGTAGTTTAATCTAAAAATCTATTAGTCAAGTAGACATATATAATTTTAGTACATCCAAACCTTTACTAATAGGTGCAAATTTTTTTATATAAACAATAAAAAAAAGACCATCTTTTGTTATATACGCCGTATTTATTTCTGATGCTAAAAAGACTACAAGTAGTATTCTTAGCCAATATCAAGGTTTTCAAGACGTTTCTGGAAAAAAAAATGCAGATTTTCTTCTAAAGCATCAATTTCATCATTGTTCAATTGATCTTCAAGAAGGAGCTCAACCACTATTTGGACCAATTTATAATTTATCATAGAATGAATTGGCTATATTGAAGGAATATATTAATGACAACTTAGCTAAAAACTTTATATACCATTCAAAGTTTCCAATAGGAGCTCCTATCTTATTTGTGAAAAAAAAAAAAAAATTGATCATTACAAATAGGTGTAGATTATCAAGGACTTAATAAGATTGCTATTAAAAATAGGTATCTTTTATTTTTGATTTTATGACTTCTTGATCAATTAAATCAAGCTAAGATCTATACAAAAATAGATTTATGAGGAATGTACAATCTAGTCCGTAGCAAAGAAAAGAGATGAATGAAAGATTGCTTTTCAAATAAGGTATGGATACTTTGAATATAGTATTATATCTTTTGGACTTATAAATGCACCACTTATTTTTTAACATCTCATGAATGATATTTTTTGTGATTTTTTAGATAATTTTTTTATCTATTATTTAAATGACATTTTAATCTATTCTAAAAATATAGAAGAGCATGAATTACATGTTTGCTATGTATTACAAAAATTTAGAGATAAAAAATTGTATGTAAAGATAAAAAAATATATATATTTCACACTACTCAAGTTGATTTTTTAGAATACATTATTTTAAATGATAGTTTCAAGATGGATATTAAAAAAATTTAGACAATTATAAAATAAATAATTCTAAAAATAATAAAAAATATACAATATTTTTTGAGATTTTTTAATTAATATAAAATCTTCTTCAAGAATTTTTTGCAAATTGCAGCTTCACTTATATGCTTAACTTATAAAAATAAATTCAAGTGGAATAAAGAAATAAAAGCACTCTCTAAAGCTTTAAAGATAGCTTTTATTTTTGCACCAATTTTGTATTACGTTGTCATATTATGTTGTTGTCATGTTGGAAAGAGCCATCTTCAAGAAATCGCTAGAATCCTAACTGCCTATTAAGCAAAGAAAAAGAGGATTGGTGAGATATCTCTATTTATATCCTTGTAATTTCTTTCAAAATATCTTGTTTATCAATCCTTCTGTCCCTTCAAAGGTTTTTTGATAAAAAATTCTTCAATTCTCCTAAAATGCTCTTATAGATTCTTTCAAAGATTTCTTATAGATTCCTTGTTCAAAAATTCTTGATTATTCATATAGATTTTTTATAAATTCCTTATAAATTCTCTATAAACTCTCTATTCAAAAATCTTGATTATTTTTATATAGATTCTTTATAAATATTATTCTTATATGAAGATCCAACAATTATTCTTATATAAAGACCCAACAAAAAGATGAGAGAGAAAAAGTTCTTATTTTCAATCCTAAAGGATTTAAATAGGTGGCTTAGCCAATACCTAGACAATATCAGGTGTAAGCTAATACTTGGCAGATACTTGCTTTATATCTGGTTGATATCCGAATCTCAAATACCCCCATAATCCTAAGATTCTCTAATTGATATCTTAAAATCTTTAAGATTCTCTTCTTGTTCATATTGCAGCTTTGAAACTAGTTCTATTCTATCATTGTTCACACTATAAGTTTGGAATTAATTCTAATTTATTCCTATTCACACTGTAATTTTGGAACTAATTCTAATTTATCTCTATTCATACTATAATTTGGAACTAGTTCTAATTTATTCCTGTTCACACTGTAATTTTGGAACTAGTTCTAATTTATCTATGTTCACACTATAATTTTGAAATTAATTCTAATTTATCATTGTTCATACTAAAATTTTAGAATTAGCTCTAAATCAATCCTGTTTATATTATAATTTTTATACATACTTATTTGATTTTGATGCACTTGCCACAAGTGCATCAGGACATCCACCCCCCCTAAACTTGCACATCCTTTGATATGCGCACTCTATTCTTTTTTATTCTCATTTGCTTTCGATTCTTCTTCTTTTCAATATTCTACTAATAGTGGTTCTTGATCTAATTTTTGAGCTTCTAACTCTTGGATATCTTCAATATAAATTTGTCCATTTCTTTTCTTAAATAGTTTAATCCTTTTTCCAACAATTCTAGACCTCAATGGTGTCCTATCTAGTTCTCTCAAAGAGTAGATTCCATTATCAACTACCTCAGTTACCACATATACTTCAAATCATCTTCTAGAAAACTTTCTTAAAGTACTATATTGATAATCTAATATATTATCAAATACAAATATCCAATCATTAGTTTGAATAGGATTTGGTCTTAACCTATGTATTTTGTCAAACCTGATCTTGTTTTGTAATCTTGCATCTTTTAATTTCTCAATAATCCTTTGATGATTTTCAAATAACCTCTCCAATTGCCTAATTCAAAGCTCTAATAACCTTTTCCTATCAATGTTATCTTCCTAGGCTAAGAACATCCAACTAAACACACTCTCGTCAGTTGGTATTATAGATTTCTGTCCCATCATCAACTCTATTAGCATATAGTCTATAATAGAATTATGTGTGGTTTTATCTGCCCATAAGGCAAACGACAGCAATTTAGGCCAAAGTTTAGTTTTATCTCTACATGCCTTAATCACAGCTTGAATAATTAGAGGATGTCCTCTCTGAATCTTTCCATTAGCTTCTAGATTGTAGGCTGTAGTTAGCTTCAATTAGACTTCGTATCTTTTAAAGAACTCATGAGCTCTTGTTGCATCTAATTCACCCATGTCTGCTTTCATTCTTCTAATGTTCCCATAATGATACATTATATCTTCCAAAATAAAGCTACAGATTAATTTCGTGGATTTACTTCTTCAAGTCCTTCTCTCTACATAATTTGAAAATTTTTCATGTGCCAAAATTAAATACTTCATATCCCATATGCCAATTGGCATAACAACCAAGTCTAACATCTATTGAAAGTGTACACTAGATGGATAAGTAAGGTACAAATCATCTCTGTGTCTAATCTTTGATTGTAATTGACACTCTATACATGAATTTGCAAATTCTTCCACATCTTTGTACATACTTTTTCACCAATACCTTTCTTTAATTTTGATGAAGGTAGCCCATACTTCCCTGTGTCCAATCCATAATATATTATGAAATTTTCTTAAAACTTGATGCTTAATGTCAACATCATCAATAATCCTAAAAGAAATTCCATCCATTCTTTTGGGTCTCTTCCACAAGAATCCTTCCTTCAAAATATATCTGTAAGCTTGATGTCTAATGTCTTTAAAATATTTTTCAGTCCAACCTTCTCTCTTCTTTAAAATATTCAAGTATAAATCAATATTCCATAATTTGCCCTCATACAAATCTATATTGAAAGATAAGATTTCACCAGTGGGAATTTTTATTTCCATTACACATATATAACCTATTTCAATCCTTTCTTCCTTGTTGTAAGCAAATATTTCCTTTTCATAGGAATATCTTGCTCTAGACAACATATCTGCAATGTATTTCTTTTTTTTAGAAACATGTACTAAGACAAGATTCATAGATTTGATATATATTATCCATCTTAACATAGCGATATCAAAAATCGAACAATTTGAAATCATACCTAGTACATGTAAATAATATATCTCCAAAACTACATCTGCTTTAATCAAATAATTTTTTTCTATCTTTAGTGTAATTAAAGTATCCCAAAGTTTTCTTTTAACCTGAGGATAAGCTCTTTGCCTCTCAATAAGAACTTTGGCTTCAAACTTAATAGCAAATTTGTTATCCTCATTATCATCTTGTCCAACAGTCCATTCAATGGCTATCAAGCTTGTATCCACTGTCATAATCACTGCTCTTCCGTATTGATAATCTACCTGTTTCAATATTGGTGGTAATTTCAAAACTACCTTTAATTCCTTCATGGCTTCATCTTGCTCTTGTTCCTAAAAAAATCTCTTATCCTTTCTCAATAACTTATATAAAGGTTCTGCTATGTGTCCAAAATGAGATATCCAAATATGATAAAATCCTCAGGCTTCCAAGAATCTTCTTACCTTAGTTGTATTCTTGCATGGCTTTATACTCAAAATTGCATCAACCTTCTCTAGATTAGGTTTTCTTCCATATGAGCCACACAAATGTCCAACTATAATTATCTCATCAACTCCAAAATTTGATTTTTTAAGAAATAGAGTTAAGTTTACCTCTTCAAGTTTGATCAATATGTGATCAACATCATCAATGTGCTTCTTTACAAATGCCTTGCATCCATCTTCATTTAGTTTTGAATCCATATCTTCAACCTTACAACCCTTAATCAAAATATCATCCAAAAAAAGAATTGTCTTATCCGGAATATAATCTCTTAAAATTTGGTTCATGGTACTTTGCATATGTGCCATGGATAAAGTACACATGCGCACCAATTCCAATGGAGTCTTCATTGTAGTAATATTCCTATTTTCTTTAGCTAATTGAAATTGATCATATTCCAAATACAAGTCTCTAATAGAATAGATAGAATAGCATGTAAATGCCTCAGCTACCTCATTTACAATTGACCCAATATCCATGTTCTTTATGATAACTTTATTAGCTGGTTGCATATTTTGAATAAATCTTAATGCTCCACACTTCTTAGGTACAATAAACTAACGGTTGGAATAAGATGTAATAGAAGGTTCAAGGATCTCCATTTTCACCTTTTCTTTCAATAAATCTACCAACTTTTGAAGTAAAGCTCTCAGTATAGGAATTGGCTTCAAATCCCATGGTATATGAGGCATGGTAAAAATGACCATTGGTGCAACTACACTTGAATCAACACAACCAATTTCTTCTGGTACAAGGGCAAAAGCCTTATCATATTTAGATATCATCTCCAAAAATTTCACCTTTTCTTCTTTGATCAAGAATTCACTTCTTCCAATCTTCAACTTATCCAATGATTCCTGAGTAAACTTGTGACCAATCTTCCATGGTTCTCTAAGACTTAGTTCTCTTACTGCTTTCTCAATATGTTCTAAAGTATCAAAAGATAATTGATTTAACAATCGGTTTTACCTTCTTAGCCACCTTCTTATACTTGGTATTAATCCTTGTTTCTTATTTAATTCTACAATTTTTAATTGTCTTCAACTTGGAAGTAGATTCTCTAATTGCCTCATACAATTTTTTTGAATATAAATTTATAAATATTCCTTCATATTTATCCAAACCTTCTCCAAATGTCAAGTCTTCCAAGCTCTTTAAAACACTGTTCAAATCTTCTTCTAAACCTTCTTCATCAATCACTCTAGAAATAAATTCATCACTTGAAATCAAATCCATATTTTTTTTAGCTTTTTCTGATTTTTCTTCATACATCTTTAATATTTACAATCCAAATTTTCAATTCTTGAAAACTTCAAAACTCCAAATTTTGTATAATCTTAAAATCTATTTTAAAACCTATCTACATTAAAAAGTATAAAATTAGAGGACTTATCTGCACCCTTAGACTCTCCATCCTCGAGGATGTTCATCAAAAGTCCAAAAAATCATCACTAGTTTTCAAAGAAGTTTCTTTTAACTATTCCTTGTTCCTTTCATTATTGGTCATTATAGTCAAAAATTGTAGTGACTTCTTTTCATCACAATTCTTGATCCTTGCATAATGTGAGCCATCATCGAGCACTTTAGTCTCCATTCTTATAGCTGTAATGTATGGTTGTTCCAAAATCATAGGATAGGCAACAAATTCTTGTACAAAGAAATTTTGCTCCACCTCTACATCTCTAATTCTTACCCTAACTGTTGAACATGTTCCATATAATTCATCGTTCTCATTATTTACAACCTTTTTTATGCATCCATGGTTGGTGTCAATAGGCCACATTTCCTTTTCATAAATACTTTTAAACATTATATTAATCTAAATCCATGATCAATTAATGCTAGATAGGTTTCTTTACAATCTTCAATCCTCACCTTGGCTTCTATAGTAGCCCTAGCTCAATATGTTCAAAAAAATACAAGCTTTTCTTTAACTCATATCCTTTCATATTTACAAATTGAGGCCCTCACCTGCTCACATCCTTTACTCTTAGCCTTCTCCATTCCACATCCAATTACAGTAACCTCTTTTATATGCATCTTATTGATGGAAGTATCAGAGGCATTAGATTCGTTAATCTCCTTTTTCTTGCTTAGTTCTTCCTCATTTCTAAATACATTCATATCATTAATATAAGAATTTTTATACTCTTCTCTAATCCTCTGATTTTGTATAATCTTTTTTTTACTATCACAAGACAAGATAAATACTTGTATCTCTTTTTCTTCTTCTGTATCTTTTGCATCCGCTAAAGCCTTTATTATCATTGCTTCAGATGTCATCTTCCTCTTCCTCTTAATGACATCAATGATGAGCTCATAAAATTCCTTCTTGGCTATATCAAGAACCTCTTTTAAAGAAAATTCAATTTTGGCATCTAAAATCCTCTCTTTAAGAATATCTTTCATAACAACAGAGGATTCAATATCCAACTTCAATTTAAATACTGGATTTTTAGTCTTATTCTTCCTTGAATCTTCTTTTTTATTTTTTTTTTCTTCCATTTTTTTTTAGGTAGTGCGGTGTTCTTACTTGGATAGGAAAAAGAGTGCCTTGACTCCATCGGAATGATAGTTTGTTTTTCTTTATTTTTATCCATCAATCTTTGGTTTTGCCTTTTACTATTGGACTCCTCTATTCTCTTCTCTTCTGTAATCCTGCTCCTTTTAACCTCAACTGTAGTTTCCTGGATCTCATTTTTCTCTTCATTAATTTTCAAGTAAGCTTTAATACTTGTAACATCAACAGGATCACTCCATCCAATCTTCTCCCTAATAATGTGTGCACCTCTAAGCATAACCTCCTTGCTAGGGATTGTAGAAACTCCTATATTTTCCATTTCTACGATAACGGGATATGCACTTGCTTCTTTAACCTTAAATACACCACTAGAACTCCCAATGTGGCCTTGCACAAGTTTCTTCATTCCACCCTTGCCAAAATTTAATTCAATAAGTTCACCAGCTGCAGTGAGTCTTATCTTGCCTTCCTTGAAAAAGATCATTCCTTTCTTGAAATCTTTTTCATAGGCTGAGCAATTCCTTCTATCATGATTTTCATTGTTATAATACATACACTTCTTTATCTATTTCTTGGTTTTTATTGGAAATTTAGGAGAATTTACTCTTTCTATTTTTTTTTAATTTATTGAACTTAATTCTTAATTCCCTCATATCCTTGATAAGTTCTTCAAGAATTTCATCAAAAATACCTTTTTTTGGAACTAATACTGAATCAATAGAAATCATTGGAGCTATTGGGATGGGAATAGGAGCCATTCTTGATTCCACAACTACACCTCATTTAGCCTTTATCCTCCATTGCTCCATGATTGTCGCCACAGCTTCTTTAACTTGTTTCCAATAATTAATAAGGCTTCTTTTATCACTTCTATTAACCAAAAGTAGAAACAACTTATCTCGTAAATCTCCATCAACCGCTTGTAAAAAAAATTCCACCTTTTTATCATCAAGTAACTGCCTATTTGCTATAGAAAGTTGGAAAAATTTTCTTTCAAATTCTCTAAGCAATTCTTTAGGATCCATTTGCTTCCCATGTTGTTGTTCTATCCATCCCAAGAATGTTTTTTTAGTCACCTTTTTTGAATTCTCTTCAAGAAACTCTTCCCTTAAAATTTCTTCATACTCATCTCAAGAATTTATATCATCTCTGTATAAATCTTTGACTCTTTCTTTGACTTCAAGAATACAAGCAAGTATAAAACTCAAACACATCCTTTTATAGGAAATTTGATATATTTCTATTTCATCGACATAGATTTTGAGATACTTGGATATGTTTCTTTCTTCAAATCTCTCTGCTTGATTGATGATAGATTATAGAGTCTTAGAAGTATTTTTCTCTTCCATTTGTACGTATTGTATCTTTGATTGTTCCTATGATTGCTTCTCCATATATTTTCAAAATGCCTTCAAGATTTCTTTAGCATTCTCAGATCTTCTTGTTTCTTCCATTTTATTAATAATTAATAGCCTTACAGAATCTCTCAGTGGAAGCACCAAGTATTGTCGTGTTGGAGAAAGCCCTCTTCAAGAAATTATTGGAATCTTGGCTATTTATTAAGTAAAAAAAAAAAAAAATTGGTGAGATATCTCTATTTATATCTTTATAATTTTTTTCAAAACATCTTGTTTATCAATCTTTCTATTCCTTCAAAGGTTCTTTGATCAAAAATTCTTTGATTCTCCTAAAATACTCTCATAGATTTTTTTAAAGATTCTCTATAGATTCTCTATTTAAAAATCCTTGATTATCTTCATAGATTTTTTATAGATTCTTTATAAATTCTTTATAAACTCTCTATTCAAAAACCTTAATTATCTTCATAGATTCTCCATAGATTCTTAATAAATTTCTTGTTTAAAAATCCTTGATTAGCCTCATAGATTCTCCATAGATTTTCTATAGATTTTTTAGTTAAAAAATCCTTGATTATCTTCATAGATTTTCTATAGATTCTCCATAGATTTCTAATTCAAAATCCTTGATTATCTTCACAGATTTTCTATAGATTCTTTATAGATTCTCAATTCAAAAATCCTTGATTATCCTCATAGATTCCTCATAGATTCCTCATAGATTTTCTATAGATTTTTAGTTCAAAAATCTTTGATTACCCTCACAAATTTTCCATAGATTTTCTATAGATTCTTTATAGATTCTTAGTTTAAAAATCCTTGATTATCATCATAGATTTTCTATAGATTCTTTATATATTCCCGATTCAAAAATCCTTGATTATCGTCATAGATTTTTCATAAATTCTCTATAGATTCGCAATTCAAAATCTTTGATTATCCTCACAGATTCTTTATAGATTCTCTATAGATTTCCAATTCAAAAATCCTTGATTACTATCACAGATTTTTTATAGATTTCCTATAGATTCTTAGTATAAAAATCCTTGATTATCCTTATAGATTTCTTATAGATTCTATATAGATTCTTAGTTCAAAAATCCTTGATTATCCTCATAGATTCTCTATAGATTCTCTATAGATTCCTAATTCAAAAAATCCTTGATTATCTTTATAGATTCTTCATAGATTTTCTATAGGTTCCCAAATCAAAAATCTTTGATTATCTTTATAGGTTTTGTATAGATTCTTTATAGATTCTTAATTCAAAAATCCTTAATTACCTTCACAGATTCTCCATAAATTCTTAATAAATTTCTTATACATTCCTTGTTCAAAAACTTTGATTTTTCTCACAAATTTTCTATAGATTCCTTTATAGATTTTCTTGGAGATTTCCTTAGACCAGAATAAACCCATTCAAGATCCAACAAAAAGATGAGAGAAGAAAAGTTCCTATTTTCAATCCTAAAACGGTTTGAATAGGCGGCTTAGCCAATACCCGAACAATATCCGATGTAAGCTAATACTTGGCCAATATTTGCCTAATATCCGGCTGATACCCGGATCTCAGATACCTCCATAATCCTAAGATTTCCTAATTGATATCTTAGAATCTTTAAGATTCCTCCCTTGTTCTCATTGCAGCTTTGAAACTAATTCTATTCTATCCCTATTCACATTGCAAGTTTGAAACTAATTCTAATTTATTCCTATTCAGATTACAATTTTAGAACTAGTTCTAATATATTCCTATTTATATTGCAATTTAAAATTAGTTCTAATTTATCCCTGTTCACACTGTAATTTTGGAACTAGTTCTAATTTATTCCTATTCACACTACAATTTTGGAACTAGTTCTAATTTATCTTTGTTCATATTAAAATTTTAGAACTAGTTCTAAATTAACCATGTTTACACTATAACTTTATACATACTTATTTGATTGTGATGCACTTGCCGCAAGTGCATCACAACAATATGTTGTCTTGTTTGGAAATTCACTGGGCACCTAGCTATGGAAGGTGAAGTTGTCGTTTATAAGTATGTAAGAAACTCTTATAGGTTTCATTTATATAAGAAGAATGCAATTCAAATTTTGATTCAAAAGTGCTTAAAGCCAATATAAAGTACTCAAAAATATTCTTTTTGATAACCTCAACTATACACAAATTCCAATTGCCTTATTACTTTTATAATTAGGCATCTTTGATTTTTCTTTACAAGTCTTAATTCTAATCAATGAATTTTTTTAAGCTTTGATTCTTAATCTGACCATTCACTTGATATAAAATTTTGCATATAAATGCCACTACAAGTCTTTTATATGCTCAAAATTTTTTAGTTCAATTCAACTAACAAATTATAAAAAAATATCCAAAAACCACACTAATGTCACTTAACTACCAATTTAAAAGTTGATGTAGAAATTCCAATAGCAATTTCTCATTTTCCAATTATTAACTTCAATTCAAAATTGATATATAGCTTGATCTTTTAGTCCTTTAATAACATGCCAAATTTCACTTTGTTTCAATTAATAGATCTCTAGATATCACAAAAATCCTAAACAATTTCAAATTACTTACTTCTGGTACCTATTTGTACTAATGATCTAATATCTCTCAATTGCATAATTAGATTATTATAAAATTTTATATAATTTTAGCACATCCAATCAACTACATATTCTCAATTTTTTAATTATAGATGTTATACCAACTACACACACTAGCCAAGTGTTAGTCCTAATTTTATTGCATAAAATCCAAATCACCAATACAAATCTTGACTTTAAACAATAATTGCAAAGTCATTAAAAAATCTACCAAAATAAATCTTATGCTTTTAAAACAAGCTTAAAGCTAGCTTTCAAATCTTAATCATCAATCTCCAAATGATGCCTTACTTTATCATTGGTGCTCGTTTTAGTGGCTAGAGATTTGATTTTGATCCTGTCTTCCAAATGGTTGATCCTTGGATATCAATTCAACCTACTCTAAGGATTTCTAAGCCTAATCCTATCCTAGTATCAACTATGCCAATTATTTACTTCTTCTATCCTATTTTTATCAATTTATGGCTTTTAAAAATAAAAAAAGAATTTTTATAACTTGAAAGGAAAAATTAGTAACTAACTTTCATTTATTAGCTATTAAGATAAGAAAATAATCTAAGAGGCTTTCATAAAACCTCTCTTAAGTATCTTGAGTTCCTATTGAAGGAAGATAATTGAATATTAATTAAAAAAATAATTCTTGTTTATATTTTTATTACATAAACGTATTATAATATGATAATGTCAACTTTTCTAAGATATTTTTATGAAAATAGATGCATCAAACTTTGCTTTAGAGGTGGTATTGTCACAAATAGGAGCATATGACAAATTCTATCTAGTAGATTTTTATTCTAAAAACTTTTCAATAGTAGAAATCAATTATAAAATCCATAATGAAGAGCTTCTTGCGATTGTGAATTCTTTTCAAGAATGACATTTTTATTTGGAAGGCACTTCTAATTCAATCATCATGTATATAGATCACAAGAACCTTGAGTACTTCATATCAATACACATGTTGAATTGTCATTAGATTTGTTGAAGCATGTCTTTGTCAAGATTTGAGTTTATTATCACCTATTGGCTAGAAAAAAAATAAGGTCTATTTGATGCCTTTTTTAGATGTTCTTATTTTGTACCAAAAGAATGAGATGTAGCTTTTGATCAACAAAGAACGATCTCTTTGAAATTAGAATAATTTCATCTTTGAGTAATGAAATCAACATTGACTATTGATTCAACTTTCCTCAAGCAAGTCCAATCAAGTATGTCTTTAGATCCTTTTATTCATGATATTAAGAATAATTCATCTAAGTCCAATCATATTTCTAAGTTTGAGTTTAAAAACAATCTATTCTATTTCAAAAGACGCTTATATATTCCAAAAGAAGAAACACAACTGTGTGCTCTTGAAGCTTATCAAAACTTCCCTACAAGAGGCCATTTTGGATACAATGAGACTTTGAAACTAATATCAAAAGATTTTTAGTGGTCTCAAATATAGAAAGCAATTAAAATAATTGTGCAATCATGTAATATTTGTTTAAGATCAAAAACTCCTTATCACCGATCTTACGGACTTTTTCAACCATTACTTATATCAAAATAGCCATGATCTTTTGTCTCTATGGATTTTATTATAAATCTATCAATTTTAAATTTATATGATTTTATATTTGTGATTGTAGATCATTTCACAAAAATTTCATATTTTATACCATGTAGAAAATCTATTACAAGTAAAGAAATAAGTAAATTCTTTTTTGATAACATCTACTGCTATTATAAATTGCCAAGGAATATTATATCAAATAGAGGGATGTAATTTATATCAAAATTTTGAAGAATCCTTTTTAAGATATTAAAAGTGGACATAAAACTATCTTCAACCTTTCATCTTCAAATTAATGGACAAACGAAATGGATAAATGAAGTTTTCAAACAATATTTGAGATGTACCATCAACTATCATAAACATGATTGGATAACTTTTTTATCATTGGTAGAATTTACTTACAATAATTTAATATATTCTTTTATTCAATAAATTCTATTCTTTGCCAATTATGGTTATTATCTATGACTTGATACTTTTGACTTTTTAAATGTTGATAATTCTATGATAAAAGATTTGACAAATTGATTGTCAAAGCTACATATAATAATAAAAGCACAATTAAAAGAAGCTCAAAAAAAACAAAAGATCAAATCAAATGTCTATTGCAAAAAACAACCTCAATTCTACATGGTCGATAAAATATGGTTACTTTGTCATAATATTAAGACTATTTGTTCTTATGACAAGCTAGATTATCATAAGCTTGGACCATTTCTGATTTGTGAATAGATCAATCCAATTGCTTATCAATTACATCTATAGAAATTTATGAAAATCCACCCTGCATTCCACATATCATTGCTTGAATCATATAAGATAGTGGATATACAAAGAAGAAGACAAATGCCACCACTTCCTATAGAAATAGACAATAATGAAGAATTTGAAGTAGAAGAGGTCTTATATTTAAGGTGGCATCAAAATTAGATGGAATATGTTGTATATTGGCATGGATATGATATTAGTGAATGTATATGGGAGCCATCCAGGAACCTAGAAAATGCATCAATACATTATATTGATGAAATCCATTAAGATAAAAAGTAAAAAAAATATTTACTATAACACAAAGAAGATTCAATAGAGATTTCATTCTATCTTATATCATTATTTATTATTCTTTTAAATTTTTTAGTACCGCAAAGATAGAGAATCAACAACTTATAAATTCAACTCAATAGCTATTGTTTGTTGACTTATCAAAAGAGACATTATAACTATCACAATCTTTAAGATGATAGAATAGAGATGAAGATTCTCAAAAATGACATGTTCTTTTTTGAATTGATAGTGAAATACAACGTGTTTGATATTATTAAATTAATCTATTTTTATTTATTTTTACTTAGATAATTATTAGAATAAATCTTATATCCATGACATTACCTTCTTTTTTAGGGGCGAGTTCCATAAGCAGTGGTGATTACATATTGAAAAAGTCTAAGTTACGCCAAATTATATATATCACATATTTTGATTTTTATTTTCTTTGAAGGTAGTTGATAGGTCATCTTATCCATTAATAGTATTTTATATAAAGACATGAGGATCACCTTGATATTTGATCATTGTTGAAGCCTTTATGACTTCTTTAAAAAAAAAATACTTGAAATACCATCAGTAGTTCCTACCTCTAAAAATATCATCAAACATTGAAAAGCTTCCTAAAAGCTTTATAGATGCAGTTTCACCATTATACATATCTATAGGTAATTAGTAGATTAAAAACTTGGCCAACAAGTTAGCCACATACTATACATGTTAGTAGCTTATTCCACAAGTTAAGTATATGGAACATTTATAGAAAACTTATCTTGCAAGTTTGACACGTGTCTTATAAATTGGACACATATTGGAGGTCCTATAGAACATCGCCACATAGATCTTAGATAGATAGTATATATAGAGACAAGAATGAAGCCTTCTTCACTCTTGTCAACATCTTTTTTATTCTTAGTCTTGTTTCAAGAGTCTTTAGTCTTCTTGTCTTTGGCAATAGCCATTTTAGTTTTAATATTCCATCTTTGAGTGATATATTGATATTTTGTTCTTCTTGTCTTTGAAGAATATATTGATATTTTGTTCTTTTATAATTTATATCTTTAACAACTGTTTGTAAATATATATACCAATTTATTTTGATAATATCTTGTATTAAATTGGATCAATTTATGAAGTGCCATTAATTTTGCTCTTAAGATGTTTTGTAGTCGTAGGGGGCATTCTAAGATTTGTAGATCTTTTATTAAGTTATAGATTCTATTTAAAGGAATTTTTTTTATTTTTTATTTTTTATTTTTCAAATAATTTTATTAATTTATTTTAGATCTATTTGTATTGTAGCTACATCTTAAAGAAAACTTTAAAAAAAATATTTTGTTATAGTTTAGTAAAAGATGAAATAAATAAGATTATGTATTGCATATTCTTGATTTATAGAGATTTAAAGAATTTTCTTATTATTTTAGTATAATAATAATATTACTTTTGTGTATAATAATTTGTAAATACTATTATATTATATAATAAAATATTTGGATTTTAGATTTTGAATTTTCAAGATATTATTTGGATTTTTCATACTTTATAATAGTTTCTATTTAGATATAGGTATTTGCATAGGTATGATTTATATCTTTTTATAATACCAAAGATATCTTTGTATTCTTGTTATTTATAATTTATTATTAAATATATTAGAATATTTTTAATTTGATGCCAAATTTGTAGTGGTAGTAGTGGTGGTGGTATTAGGATTATTACATGGTTATGTAAGATGAATTGTTGTAATAGTATATTTGTTGGTTGGTGGTTATAACATGATTTTGTATAATTTGTGTTATAATTGTTACACTAAATATTTGTAAGGCAACTTTTAGTACACTTTTTATTAATTTTATTGATTTCTATGGTATATTTTAAAATTAATTGGATCTATTAGTTGTATAATATTTGATAGTATTAATTGGTCTAGAAATATAATTTGGCATTTATATAGAGTCATAATACATTTTTGTTTTATAATATAAGATATATGATATATTCTACTATTTTTAATAAGTATATAATTAGTGAAACCTTGATGTATGTTTCCAAATCTACCAAAGTCATTTAGGACATCTTAAAGTTGTTCACTAATACATTGAAGGTATGTATTATATAGTAAGAATACTTCTAGACCAAATAATTTTTGTGGTAATTATATTATAATATTTGATGCATATTTTAAAAATCTACATATAGATTTTTATAGTTTAATTAATATTTTGCTAAATTTGTTGATTGTTAATAAAAAAAAGGCTACTACATAGAATCTATAGGCTATATCTACTCTTATTATTAATTTTATCATATATATTTTTTTATTTTATGGTAGTGGATCTATCTTTAGTTTATATTGTTTATTTAATTTAGTCATTATTGCATGAAATTGAATTTTTTAAATAAGTAATGGCATAAGAGATATTCTTAGATATTTATATGCTTTATTTTGGTGGAGTATTGGAAGGGATTGATTTCTAAAATTTATGTTATGACCTTGTATAATGCTTTAAATACTTATAGAAATAATTTAAAATGATTAAGATATCCAATGATAATATATTTTAGTATTTTAAGGCCTATTCTAATCCCTTTACAAAATTTATTCATTTTATTTATTTGTGGTTGTATTAATGTGATTTTATTGAATAGACCTGCTAAATCATTTGCATATGCTATTGAATTTATGTTATTTTTTGATGTTATAAAGGTATATCTATAATTGTCTTTTTTAGCCATCTGAGTAGTGGTTCTAAGAAGATGATAAATAAATATGGACTTAGTGTATTATCTTAGATGGTGCCATATTGTATTGGAATTGGATAGATTTTTTAAAAATATTCACCTATAAAAATTATATGTGATTATGAGTATATATTTCTTATTATTTTTATGGCATCAAGAAGATACTATAGTCATACATTATTGCTAGGAGTCTTACCTTGTCTATTGATCCAAAGATGTTAGTGAAATTAATGTATAGTAGATATATAACTTGTGATATTAGTCTAACATCTTCTAATGTTACTATTATAGTTTGGATTTGCCTACTTATACATCTTTCTTAGCAAAAGTCTTTTTGGTTGTTATGTAGTTTTTGATTTTTTTTTCCATATGAAAAGAGAAATGAGATTAATTTATTAGTGAATAGTTTGTATATTGTATTAGCTAGTATTATAGGTCTATAGTTTGGAAGTTGCATTGGATTTCTTTTTTTGTATAATAAAATAATATTATTTATTTTTTATGATATAAGAATAGATTTTTATTTGTAATAGTATTTTAAAAAATAAAATAATAATATATAGAAGCAATATAGCATGCTTTAAAGAATAGAATTGGATATTTGATTTGATTTGGCTGTTTTATATTTTGCTAGATATTTAATGCAAATGTCATAGGTTTTTTTATCAAAATATATAACAATTAGAATTTTGGAGTTGCATCTTTATTCTAGTATAAATCCATTAATATCATTCTATGGATATTTTTGTATTTTTCATGTACAATTTGGTAGGTGTTGTAGTTGATATATGCATATATTTATAATAAGAATATTGATTATAAATTGTTGTATAAATATTTTATTAGAAATATCTATTAAATTACTTATGATATTAGTATAATAAATTAGACTATTTAATGATGGATTTTTAGAATTGTTAAAAATTACTTTATTATCTTTTTTTGGTTTAGCATTGTTTAAACTTTAGAATCTTTTAATGGTTTTTTATGTGCTTTTATGGCTATAATTTGTAATGATGATTCAAGCATCTTTTTGAGCTTTTTTATTAATTATTACTAATACATTTGGCTATAGTTGATGTGAATCATATGGTGATGGAGGTGGTAGAATTTGGATATGTTGGTGGTTTTAGAGAATTTGTAGTATGAAAAGTATAGGCCAATGTAGTATATTTTTTATTAAGCAAATTACTTTTTGTATTAAATGGTGTATTGGTATGAAATTTTTCCAATTTTTTTGAAGTTATCTTAGTAGAAAATCTCTAAGTCTATTGATATGTGGAATTAAGTTTGGAAAGGAAAGAACTCTACATATTTGTTGAATAGTTTGGAATATTAGTAATATAATGTCATTCAGTGCATTACAAGCTATAATCCATTAATCTTATGTAAGTTGTTCATTTCTTTATAGTAGTATAATAAGGTTGTCTATTTGTATAAAATATTAAAAGAAAAATTATAGATTGAAGTTTTTTGAAGGGATGGGATTTAATATTTGATTATTATTGTCTCTAAAGAATGAAGGTAGTCTTGTTAGAATCATATTAGCTGAAATTGCTAATACAATTGGAAAGTGGTATGAATTTTGTACAACATCTATATTGATTTTTGATATAAAAACCATCTATTAGACTTATATAAGAATAATTTAGTCTACCTTGCCTTGTGAAGTTTGTGTTTATTTTTATATATTGAAATTATAATGTGTTTATAAAAACTCGCCACTGGAGGTCTATTTATTGTGGTAGAGTGATAATGTAGTCGTAAGTGCAATCTATGAGAGCTATGTCTCTATTGTAATCTCCACATAATATAATATTATAATTAGAATTTTTTTAGGATTTATTATATAATATTATCTTTTATTATTGATATAAGAATTAAATCTTCTTAGTATGTTGGCAAATAGAAGTTTAATAGTATAAATGATTATAATGGATGATTTATTATTTTTATTATTTATAGATATGGAGCTATATTTGATATTATAGGTATTTTTATGATGTTTCTTGGAAATAGATATTTATTATGTATAAGTATAAATAATCCTTTTTTTAATAGAATATATAATTTTTTTTGAATATTCTATATCTAATATTAGTATATATATATATATATATATATATATATATATATATAAAGATTATTTTATATTAAAAAATATTCTTTTAGAAATATTTAGAAGATTTTTTGGATGCTAATTTTGTTTCTTATACTATAATGATTGTAGGTTTATTTATATTAATAAGCAAATATAGGCATGGTAGTGATGTATTGAATGATACTATATTCTATATTATTAGTGTGGAGATGGAGGTGATATAATTTATGTTTTGTGGTTGAGATGGTTGATAGATTATTGGTAGTGGTGGGTGTATATATCATAATGGGAGATTTTTGTATTTTAGAGATTCCATAATAAGTTCCTTTGGGAGGTATGAAAAGATATTTTGTATAATTTCTAATAAGGTTGGAGGATTATTATTGATAACTAGTATATATAATATTCAAGAAGATAGTAGGTTAATATTATTTTGTATGAATTAAGCTAAAAATAGATATATATATTATACCATGTTATAATTTTGGTATATATTTATTAGATGTGTAACAATAGTATTTTCTATTCTTTGATATTTTATTTTAATTATATTATGTTGGATGTAAAATAGATTCTATTTCTTTGTTTATATTTCCATTAGTGTTGATTAAGTATTTTGTAGAAGAATCTACGATTGGTCTTAATATCTTTGTATAGTAATATAAAGGTTTTTAAATATTTGGTGTGGTATGGTAGTATGGTGGTATGGTAGTATGGTGGTATGGTAGTTATGTGATTTTTATTTTTGATGTTTTTGAAATTGCCCTAGATCAAGAGATGTACGCCATTTTATTTTATTTTTGTAATTTTGAAATTGGTATAGGTTGGAGATTTGATTTAAGTCTAGTCTTTTTTTTTGAAATTTATTTTGTGTGCTTTGCCATTGAAAGTTACTGATTTCATGTAATTGTTTCTAATTTTTTAAGAATATGGTTTTTAAGTAATATATAATTAATTGATTTATCTACCATAGGATTTGGATCTACTTTAGACATTATTTATTTATTTTTTATTTGATATTTGTTTAAATAGATAGATCTAAGTTTTTTTACTATAAATTGGATTAGTATCTTTTGAGGTTGGTTAAGGCTTAAAGGCCAATACCATTGAAATTTATTTTGTATCTTTTGAACTAAATTTAAGTTGAAAAATCTAAATTTATTTGATAGAAAATTATTTTTTGTATTTTTACCATTGATAGCTAATTCTATGATATATTTGTTTCCAAGCATTGAGAGGCATGAATTTTGAGCAATCTAAGCTTTCTTCAAATTTCCAAAAGAAGATGTTAGAATTAATTTACAAGAAGAATTTATAATCATAGAAGTTTGAAAAAATATACAAGCAATAGATAATTTTATGTTGTATAGTAATAAATCTAAACCAATTAAGGCTATTAAGTAATCCTAGATGTTTAGAATTTATATATCTTAAATCAAGATTAAAATTAAAAATTGCCAAGAATTGAAGATAAATTAGTTTTTTTTTTTTTTGTGTAAGAGATTGGCTTTTACATGAGATTTCCAATTTGAAAAGGTCTCTTGTGGTTGAAATAAATTATATTATGCCTTTAAATTTTGTATTTAATTTTTCTTTCAGGTCTTCAGTCATATTGTTGGTGTAGGCTTTGATTTTAGAGGTGATTGTTGTATATAGTATTGCTATGTTTTTCTTAAGCTCTTCTTTAACCTTAACTTTTTTTTATTAGTAAATTTGGTGACTTAAGCAAGGATCATGGCACGTTGCTTAAGCCGTCCTAGCTTATTTTCCATAGCTTCTATTGTTCCAATGATGGTGCTGTTGATGTTTAAAAATCCAAATTCTTAAAACAACTCCGTGTCTAAGAGATGTTGTCTATCAAGGCTAAGAGAGGTATGTATAAATTTGACATACAAGTTTAGGATTTTGACTATTTTATTAAGAAGCTTCTTATACATTGCTACATTTAACATTTCCAAATTGTAAGAGCCATCGTGCGTGTTATCTTTGGAGCTACTATTTATGTAGTAAGTTTGTACAATATTCTTGTTTCCTATTTTTGTCTATAGGGCTTATATGATGGTACTAGCAAAGTGTACAACATTGCATATTTTTTATTATTAAGATAAGATAATTTTTTAAAAATATCTTTGTTAAAAAGATTGATTTGGTGCATATTTGTGGATTAGAGGATTTTTCTATTGAATACAACTTTGTATATTATTATCTTTTGTCTTTCCTTTGATAATATTGCTACTAAACAAGCAATTTTATTTATTATATTTTTATTGATATGAATGATTTCAAATTCTTGTCTTCATTTGAAGTTGGTTTAAGGCTCATGAGCTACTAATATTTCTACAAATGAGTGGTAATGTATTTTAAATTAACACTTATTATCTTTGTAGTAAGTTGCTTGTTGTAGGCCATGTTGTTGAAAGCCTTGATTACTTTGGCTATTCTCTTCTATCCATCTAAGATGACTATGAAGAAGCATTTTTTCTATGTATAATATTTTTTTGCCAATATTCAATATTTAATGTGAATTTTTATTATGTTGTTTTATATTTTGGAGCTTTTAGCTTTGCATAAGGGTGCAATTGGTTTTGATATTGCTTCCAATTCCATCTTCATTTGCTTGAATCTAATTCTTGTCATGTCTACAATCTTTTTATTAATATAGTCAATTTGGATTTTTAAAAATATAGCATAATTTGATACATAATGGTATAACCTATATTTTTGTTGATTTCTATATCAAATGGTATTTGAATTAGATGGAAATATTATCTAAATTAAGTATCTTTTCTCATTGATAGCCATTGTCATTGTGGGACTCAAGCAAAGGATTCTTTCACTTGTAATATTTTGATGGCTTCATCTTTTAGTATCCATATTTTTTTGTACTAATCTGCTAAACTAATCTTATATAACTTGAATTATACTTTTATAGCAATCATTTCTATCACAAGATAGCCAAGCCACATATCTAAGATTTGAGTGAGCCGGATTTTGATACATAGCAAGGTTTAGAATGTGGATTTTTTCTTTACAAAGTTGGCTCTTTCTTCATCAATGCTTTGTCTTTTGCTTGTATTTGATTCAGTCATTTTAGTGTCCTGGTCTTTATTAGTAGTTGATCTATTTGACATGAAGGTGTTCATAGTGTGAGTGTTGTTTTCAAGTAGTTGCTTGCTTATGCTAGATGCTTCTTGCTCTTTTTGATGTTGTGCCATGGTTGTTGCCTCTAGTTTTCTTATAATCCTTGTCATAGTTTTTAGTCAAGATGGTGTAGTGAGTGCCGTGGTTGTTAGCCTTCAACAATTATATTTGTAGAGGTGAGTTAGTTGGTAGGATGTTAATTGTACTTTCTTAGGAAGTATATTATAGTTTAGTTCAGATATTAAAGCTATTAAGATTGAACAAAATGTACATAGGTATGCATTTCTAAAAAATATATTGGTGTATATTCTTTTATAAATTTTGAGGTAGTTTGGAATTTGGGATTGGAATCAGAGTAATAGGCTAATATTAAACCATATTATACTAGTATTATTGAATCTATTATACAGAAATGATTGAGTGGGAGGTGATTTTTTATCTTTGTTTGCTTGATGATTTTTTGTGGACAGCTTATATATTAGCTAACTTCCAAGTTTGTATTCAGTTAAGTATCTCGTGCTTTTTCTTTGTGGATATCCTAAGACGTAGCAAGTTAGCAATGAAATGATAGAGCAAGTGGTTAGCACTTATGATTGTCACTGTATTTCTATTGAAGGTTTGTAATGTGTATGTTCTGTAAAATTTTGGGTTTGGATTTTTTACGGTGTCTAATATTGGCAAGTTTCTAATGAATTTGTATTGTTTGTAGGTTTGAGATGACAATGTGTGGAGTTTTATGATAGACAAAGTTATGGAGTATTGTGATTTAATCTGCATCTTTACACCAAATGCAAAGTAGTAATACAAATATAAAACAATGGATTTAGTAGACTTACTTGATTAGTTGTTTGCTCCAAGTTTCATTATGGATTAGGGCTTGCATCGGTGACATGTGTTGTTTGCTTCGAATTCAATTGGATGTTGGAGCTTGCTTCAATATGATGTGCTATCTGCTCCGAGTTCAATTAGGTTTTGGAGCTTGCTTCAATACGACGTGCTATCTGCTCCAAGTTCAATTGGGTGTTGGAGCTAGAGTTGGTGTGAATCTTAATGCTGCGCCTATTCTCTTTGGTCTGATACAATCCCCTAGTACAGTTCATTGAGTACCAGTGTGGTTCCAGATGTGGATCGTGCCAATACAAACATAGCATGCCTCAGATCTATTTGCTCACTAGTTCTCTGAACCACACTGGAACTGTTGTAGATTTAGATCTAAGTCGATTCAATTGTATCTCTTCCAACACATTCATTCGTGCTCCAACTCAAAGTGGCAAGTATTTTATGAAATCTTGCAAATGAGTAGCAGGGAGTACTTACGATCCAACCCTTGCAATACACCACTTTTCTCCGAGAATGCATTCCAAACTGCAACTCCACTGTTTGACATGTTCAAGTATTCGACATTTTAAAGTGATTGAAACGTATAAAACGATAAGGACCAGCTGACAAGAACAAGAAAAATAGAAAAAGAATAAGAAAAACATATATAAATGAATCACCTGCACTTTGGTTTCTATTTTCCTGGCAAATCTAGAGGTTGTGATATGCTCGTTTAACTGCGCCCTGCTCTGGTTGTCATAGATTCTCTGATTTCGTTCCCTGCCGTCATGCTAAACTCAAATTTGCGCCTGTGCCCCAATATTCTGCATGATCCTCAACAGATACTAAATTAAGAAACTGTGAGCAGAGCTACGGCAACTCGAATGACCATGTTGATTCTGTTCATGTAGAGAGAATATAAATCTACGAATCATCGTGACAGAATTTGAGCAGCATAACTTGCGGTAAAAGTCAATCCCTCCAACTGGACCAGAATATTGAGCTGCTGTGTCACCCACGCCCCATTCGCAGAGGGTGTCCGGCTCTCATTCGAAGCAACGTTGCATCCATGGTTCGTTCGAGGGCAGTGGGATCAGGTTTACTGCTTCTACATATTACTGCACTTACTCATGTTCGAGGGATCTGAACAAATGAGACAATGACGATGGTGGTACTGATTTAAGGTCAACATCTCTCGATTCTAGGACCGAGCACCAGAGGTGAAGAAAAGTCCACAAAAAAACTGGCTGACGGTAATCTCTGGAGGGGGGTCAGGAATCAAGCACGCTGGTGGTGGAGAGCACGGAAGAGGTTAGCATCGACCACCATGACTGGTCACACGGAAGGAAGGCTGGTCTTGTCTTTCTCTCTCATTCTTCTCTCCTCTGCGCACCGAATCGGATCCTCGATCTAGTAAAACCCGTCTGCAGCAGTGTCCAAGGACTGCTCCATTTTCCCAGTGAGGTTCGTTCTTCGGCACGAAAAGCATCCGGAGATTCCACCATCGCCATCACCACCACCACCTGCTACTTCCTCTTGAGGGCAGAGTTCACTCTGTATGTTTTTTCTTGGAGACCACGCGACTGACGATGACTTCGCAAGCATAGAATCGTCGCGATTCGCTCGGCGCAGGATTGACAGGCCTCAGAGGATTCCAGAGCACCATGTGGGTATCGTTCCATTCTGCAATAACGACGAGGACGACGATGACGACTGATTGGCTCGGTTCGGCCCGAGCCTCCTTTCCCTGTCGATCCTGCGCCGACGTGGAATCGTGCTCACGTGGAATCTTGGGGACATGGCTAGAGCCGACGACTACGTCAGCATTTGACAAATGCCTTTTCTGATTCCTTTGCCAACCACCAACTATCGTCTCTTTAAATTTTAATTTAATTTAATTTAATTTAACTTTTTTTGTCTTTTGTTGTGGTTATGTCTTTTAATTATTGTTTTGAATTACATAAATTACATGTAAAAAAATTGTAAATATGGCTTAACACCAAAATCAAACCATACACTTATTTTTTTTAATTAAAAAAACTTTTGAGATCAAATATTGAGTTTTTATTTTTTAATTTTAATTTTTATGAAATTTCTGGGATTTTTCAATCAGAATTGTTTTTGGTAGTGATAGATTGAATTATTCTATTTTTTTTAAAATATTTTTACTACAATAATTTAATGCAACTCTTACTATAATGTAAACATATTGTAATTTATGGACCTAAGCACAACAATAAAAAAAAAAAAACAAAAAAACAAAACAAAACAAAGACTGTACAAGAATACATCTAAAAAGCATCTAAGTAATTGTTATTATAATTGCTCAAATAGTTTGCATGTGCATTTTATTGTAATTTTCTTGATAATGTGTGTGTACATATACTTATATAATTAGGTTTTAACAGTCATTATTACAGATAAAAATATTTCATCAAAATTCAAGTATTTAATTTTATTTAATTTATTTTTTGTCTCAATGTGTATATAAGAAATTTGGCATCTATGAATGCCTCCAGCAACAAAGATGTTCATATTACAGTTTATTGTGCTTATTAGGATTCATTATACTTGTTAGGATTTATTATTTTATAACAATGTCTACTTTTAATTGAGATTTAGCAACATAAGGGTAGAATGCACATTGTGCTTTTTCTACTAACAATTGTGCTTTGTAAAATTAAAATGCCTCATTAAATTCAGTAAAATTTATTTAAATTAGAAAATATAATACACCAATTATCATTATTATTAATAAACACTTGTAAGGATAAAAAATAAAAAATAAAATAAAAAAAACTAATCAAAAACTAATTGAATACAAATTACAATAATTATTTTGTTTTATTTTATTTTAGTAGAAAGTTATTAAATATAAAATAAATATTTTTTATTTATTTTATTTTTTATTATTTATTGTGGGATTCTAAAATAAAACTACATAATATTAAAAGATGAAATATGCAAGTGATAAAAACATGAATCTAGATATAATTTTAAATAGACAATACACTCATACATCAGTACAAAATGTATTTTACTTACTTACATCTATATCCTTTGTAGTGACATATAAGTGTATTGTCTATTTATCTTATAAAAAAGAACTAGAATAGCTATTGCCAAAAGCAAAGAAACTAGAGAGAATTGAACCAAATAATAACTAAATAAACAAAATATTTGGTTCTTAGTATGTAATATTTTATGCAAAAATATATTTACAAAAATAAGATAAAAATAAATATATACTTTATTGATGTAAAAACCAAGAATTAGAAGTATACAACACATTATTTCTTTAATAAGCTATTTTAAAATCAATATACAACCAAATAATTATATTTAACACACACATTAATTTTTTTTAATACTATCATGTAGAATGGCATGCAAAATTACAATAAAACTAATATGTATATTAGATTAAAAATAAATGATACAGATATTTTATAATTAATCATAATTATATATATATATATATATATATATATATATATAAGATATTGCTAATGCCACCACAACTTATTCTTTTTTATTTTTTTAATTTTTTATTAAAATTAAATTTATTTTTTATATAATTTTAAAATATATCTATTTTTTGAAAATATTAAGAAATTTTTTGATTGAAATTTTAAAAAATTAAAGAAATATGTTGAATAGGTGGCAAGTTGTGGTGGCATTAGAAAAAATTGTGGTGGCATTAGCAACACCCTATATATAAATAGATATATATATATATATATATATATATACATAGAGAGAAAGAGAAACTAAGAAATTATTTAGAATATAATATTATATAAGATTTCGTGAAATAATATTACATTTATAATATTTGTTTGTTTGTTTGTTTGTTTGTTTTTTATTTATTTTTAAACTTAATTTTTTGATCTTTAAATTTAGATAACCTTATTTTAATCTAAACTTTTATGTTTGTTATTAACAGATTTCTTTTATTATTTTAACCTTTGGATATAAGAATAAATATCACAATTTTTGTAGAGACAATCATACAAAATTTTCTTTAAAAATCCAAATAATTATCAATTATAATGTTATTATGTACTATGTCTTTTAGAAAATTGACTATTATGATTCATATGTATCTTTAAGTGACACATTAGATAAATAAAGGTTTGAATATAAGTTTTTTTTTATCTATAGTAAGATGATGTAGATTATATATAAAGAAATGAGATCTACTAAATTATATATATATATATATATATATTACATGGATATTTTTCTTTTCTAATAAAAAGTATAATATTAATAGTATCTATTCTTTATAATTTTATATTATACATAATTTTTTTTTTCTAATTTTAATCAATCAAATAGAATTTTTTTAAAATTTAAAGCTCTTATTATTTGTATTGTGGTTTCTAATCTAAGATGCTTATATCAAAATCTATATGGATTTGTATGACAATAAGAAAAAAAAAGATATCTAATAAAAAATACCACCAATATGATTACATTAACAAACACCAAATATAATAGAAGCTATAATTATATAAAATTCTATTTGAAGATTAATTCGTTTTCTTTTGTATTAAAAAATATAAAAAGAATTTTTATCTTTATATACTTTGTTCTTCGACTTTTGATGAATTCAAATATTTATTTATTCAATATATTTCAAATAAATTATATTTTTTAATTTAAATAATTGAAATTCAAGTTTTATAGATAATTCTTTAATATTAAGGTCAATTGCTAATATAGGCTAAGAAATATGCATAGTGCTATTACTTCCATCAAAAAGAAAATAAAAGAAAACAAATCTTCAATTTCCAATACCAATGTTTAATATGTATATTTTTAAAAAATAAAAAAACATATTAGAAAAAAATAAAACACAAGTGAGCTTAATCATTTAAATCTTTAATAAAGTTTAGAAAAATCCACAATCAAATATATGACATGTCTTTAATATAGGATCAACTTTTTTTGAACAAAAATAAAATAAAATAAAATAAAAAATCTAACTTTGAATATACTTCAATTTTTATAAAATCAGATTTTGGTTTATATGTTAACTACAAAATCATACTTGAATAGAGATTGAATATTGTATATGGCTTCCTGAACTAAATTATTCATAATAAGAGTCAAAATTTTTAGGCCTCTTTGTTTTTATACAAATCCAAAAATTATATATATATATGTATTATAAATACATACATATGACAACATTGGATTAATATAATAACTATCAATTTTAAATTTGAAACACCTTTATAATACAAATTAACTATATTAATATATATATATATATATATATATATACATATATACATATATACACTATTACTTTAAAAAGATATATTACTTAAAAACTTTAATATTATAATCTAATTATTAAAATTTCAAAATATCAAACTTATGAATAAAATCACAAAATTAAAATTTTAAATTATAATATTAATAAATTTTTTATAGCATAATATATAGTTAAAATTTTTTATTTTAAATAAAATATATTTTTATCTATTATTATTATTATTATTATACACTTTAGGGATATATTTTAAAAATTATATAGCATCCAATATATTTTAGGATCAAACTTAAAAGATTTATTTTTGATAAAATCTTTAACAAACATAAAGTTGTAAAGTATCATAAAAAATCATAAATAAAAATGAGAATAAATATTAAAGATTTTTTTTCTTCTTAAATTTATAAATTAAAAATGATAAAAATTTATAAAACAAAATTGTCTTATAGCACCTTATCTCTTCATTTTGGTTTGCAAAATTTTTAATATTGCTATATAGCAAGCTATCACATATCACCACCTACAAGGTATTTACATTCCCTAGAGTCCCAATCAACAAGTTATTAGCCAATACGCTAATGACTCTACAATTATAGTGTAAGGTGAAGAAGAAAATGTTTTCAATTTGGTAAATATCATCATGCAGTTCAGCTTGGCTTTTAATCTTAAAATAAATTGGTCCAAATTTGTTGCCTATTGGCAATTTAGGCACCAGATATTAGATTCTATTAGAATGATGAATGCTAAATCTATTGCTTATAGAATTTAGGCACCAGATCTGATTTGGTCACTTATCTACTTAGGAGTATTAGATCTAAAACATGAAACAAGATAGAAAAAATTTGAACACATATGTGTAAATTCTTTTGACTCGACCTTCCTATTTCTTTTAATGTGGTTTTTTTATGGTAAGATTTTCAATTTTGTTTAATTGGCTTTCATCTAGAATCTCATTAAGTTACAATTTTCTACTCTAATAGCCTTCTTTGTATCAAAAATCTCTTTAAAGGGCCTATGATTCCTCGTACTATGGAAGAAGCAATATCCACATACCACATTCTACAATTTTACAACTCTATTTGGAATTACTTCCATATTCATTTTTTTAATTTCTTGAAAAAATATACTTCAATATAATAATGCCCTTCCAAAATCTAACAATTAAATTGAATTATATAAATCAAGTTCAAATCATCTTCTTGATGTGATATTTCAACTTCCTTTAGAATATGTACGAGTAGAAGAAAATAAATGGTTTGTCCCATCTTGTCCCATAGAAATTAAATTTTTTTGAGTACATGCTCAATCTAAAATCCTACACTTTGATGAAAAACTTTTGCTTGAATAAGACTTAGAAGATAATACAAATCAAGTAGAAGGTTTTTTGAAAATTGTTAGAATTGTTTTGAAAACAATACCAACCAAAAAAAGAACTTTTGTTGTTAATTTCTTCTATGGTCCAATTAGTGATTTGGCCTTTGATCCTCTACCATATTCTTAGGTTATTGGAGAAGAATTCATGACTTATTCTATCAAACTTGGCAAAAAGTTACTTCAAAGAAATAGCTATATTACTAATCTAGTAGTATAAAGATGGATTTTTTCTTTTAGTCAAGGCTTTTCATTTAATTAAAAAGGTACTTTGTCCAATCTCTGTTCTTGTAAAGAGACTACATTCATTTGGCTTATATAACACAAAGGTGTAGTGATTCATATTTGGAGGAAAAAAATCAGTCCAAATATTGATATTTATTATATTATGTATCAACTCCAAACATCTAAATCCATTTTCCATCAGTTTTGGAATTATTATTAAGCTTGTTACATCTAAGATTGGGCCACTTTTCTTTTATATAGATTAACATTCAATTCTTGGAATTAGAGTCCATAAAAATCCTTTATTTTGTAATAATCTATTTTTGTACAAATTCTTCTATTTAGATTCAAATATTTTTGTAAGATCTAGTCTTTGTTAAGAGGACTTTGGTTATGAACTATCTAGATTCAAAGAAATAATTTTATCTTTAAAAATAAAGTATAGATTATACTCCATATTAGAAGCATAGTTTGAAAAGGTCTTATTGAATATGGACAAATTTGTTGAAAATTTGTCAAAAACAAATTAGCAAAATATGTGCAAAATGAGTCTTCTTTACTCAAAATATGGAATAACTCTTGGATGGCTAAATATATGCTTGGTTCTAAAAATAAAAAAGTAATTAAATAAAACTCTAGAATACCTTAGTGTAATATGATCATATATAAAAGTATAGGTAAGCTTGTTTTAATAGTTGCTCCTTTTTCTTAGTACTCTTAGCTCCGCTTTGGATATAAGTAGTTAATTATATTTTATAAATTTATTTATAAATTTTATTTATAAATTTTATTTTTTCTATTTTATTTTATTAAAAATTAAAAAATTAATTTATTAATTAAATCCAATGCTAAAATTATTAAAAAAAATAAGACAATTGTAGAAAACTTTAGACTTAATTTATAAAAATTACTTTAGAATTAATTATAAAAAATATCTAAAAACTACTTTTAGTCTTAATTAAATAAGAAAAAAATATCATTATTTTTTGTTGATTTATAATAATAGGATTTGATTTCTATGCCTTTAAATATATTCTTTAAAGATAAACAATTCTTTAGTACACTTATAAAAATATTTATGTAATTTTTATTAAAAAAAAATTTATTAGTTTTTCAAATTTATTATCTTTGAGCTTTATAAAAAAATGAAACATTTAATATTTACAAGTTTATATACATTTTCTATTGTAATTATTACATCTAAAGTATAAATCTATAAAAAATAAATAATAAGACTCAATAGAAATTATTAATAAAAATAACTATTATAGTAAAGGTACTAAATTTATATCAGAATAACAAATATATAATAATAATAATAATAATAATAAGAATAAGAATTTTTAATTAAAAGTATAAAAAAATACAAAGAAATATATTTATAATAAAATTATTATAAATTTTAAATTAAAAAATATTTTTATATAACTAAAGTATATATCTATGTTTAATAATTTATCTAAAAACTAAGTAATAATATTTCAAAAGAAAAATTAGTATTTAAGATCCTATTGTTGTTGCCAAATTATTTTTAATTTATTGAAAGAACTAGGTATTTAGAAATGCATTGTTAATATAGTTTTAATATCAATGCATATATAAAATCTTCACTTTGTTCAAAATATTTTTATTTTTTACCAAAATATTATATATATATTGTATATCATCTAAAATATTATATTATATATATATTGTATATCATATAAAATCTTCACTTTGTTCAAGATATGTTAAATTTTTTTATATTTTATGCTATAAAATTATTTCATATCTAATGTGGGATTAAAGTTTATTCTTTAATCTAAAGCAAATAAACAACTTTAATTAAGAATTGACTTCAAAGTGTGGTATATTGCAAAATAACAACAATAAGATTATCATTATATCTTTTTTTTCTTTTTAAATTAATAATTGTATATATATATATATATATATATATATATATATTCTATATTGAGATCTTTTAAATAATATAAAAAATATTTAATTTTAGAATTATAACAAAAAAATTATCATTTTTTAAAATATAGAATAAAAAAAATAAGAATGTGATAATTGTCCTAAGGATATATTTAATTGGTTATAGATTTGAGCTCCATCAAGGCTCATGAGTGGTATAGAAGGGTGCTCTAAAAAGCCTTAAGACCTTAATATTATCCTATTATTTCTAAGGAAGGTGCTACAATTCATTTGGGATTAATCCATCTAATTTTATAATTCCTACTAGTCATATTATTCTTTATTGTAGATTCTATTTTTTTCACTTTCGATTGCATCCAAATAATTAAGAAATATTAGGAGGCTTTCAAGTCTTGCTCCATAAACTAATGATGTTTTATCTTAGTAAAATTACAAAATCTATCCAAAAAATTACCAATTAATTATAAACAAAATTTTCTAAGTTTGTTAATATCTTCAAGGTGTCAATTTCAAAATTTTAAGTTATGTTATTAAATTTTGGTAATTTTTAATAGCCATAATAATATTTACCTAGTAAGACTTCTTAAAATTTAATGTTTTATACTTACTAATTTATATGGCTCTTACAACCCTAGCAATATTTCTAGTTTCTTGAAAGCAAGCAAAATGCAAAAAAGAATATTAATGCAATATTTTTGTTTTTATTTTTTTTAATAAATCTATAAAATTAAAATGATAGTAAGTCAGCTAATTAAATTATAAATAAAAATACTTAAAATTAAAAAATTATGATTTCAAATTCTTATTATTTTTCATATTTTTAGTTTAAAAATTTTTAATCTATTGAAGTGATTTTTTTATTTATTTTTTAAATATAAAAAATATAAAAATATTAATATTAATATTAATATGTATCAAATATTATCAAATAATATTTTTAAAAATAAATCATTGAAGGAATCTATTATATGTATTTGATAAAAAAATTAAATTAAATGTGAATTATTAATATTAAATTAAATTTAAATTCAAAGAATTGAAATTTTTCAAAAGAATAGATAATTAATTTTACATGATTTTAAACTTAATTGAAAGTGTCTATCCACTTATTTTGAGCATTTAAAAACATTCTATTACCATTAGAAAATTTCAAAAATTAAAAATACATGCAAGTATGCTTGGACATGTCAACCACATTTTTTCTCACTCTAAATAATTTGAGTAAAAATTGTGTCCTCAATCCACAGGTTTCTGGTACCCTATATGTGTATATGAATTATGCATCACAAAATGATGAATTATTAGATCAATGTCTCCATGAAGAATTAGCAAACGTTTAAATCAAATTCTTTTCAATTTATTTTTATTCAAAACTAGCAGGTATACAAGGAGTTTTATTTTCATTTGTTTTCAAAGTTCAGAGGTATCGGTTCATCAAATATACTAACAGCATCCGATGGTGTAAGGAAACAATACCAAGCATCACCATACTCAAGATTGAAGAGAACAATGAGCACAAAATGTAATCTGAATTGGGTACTTTCATACATAAAGATTGCAGAATCTCAAGTACAACAATAACATTTTACAAATAAACACGGAACCTGGACTTTGTTGTTCTGTAGAAACTTTAAAATTCCCATCAGTGACTCTTAATCTCACAAGAGTGCATCACGAATTCTGATGGAACTTCAGGGCACAAGTATTTTCAAATTTAACGGAGAAAATATGAGTGTTACAACATTTCCACGTCGATGTCACTGGCTTTGGAATGTACACATTTAAGTACTCAAAGGTGTTCTGAATGCCAACCTAGGTTTCGGCACATATCAAACAATATGGAGAGGGGTTTCTTGCAATGTGTGCACAAGACATCACAAGGCTATAACCATCACTAAATTCGTAGTACTGAGTTGACCATCGTTACTGAGAAGAACACTAGCTATAAGAGCGTTCGTAAGCAAGGCAAAAGCGTGAATGTGCAAAAAGTTTTAATCGCACAATTCACCACATTTCACAATTTGTATAATATAGTGTCATTCGACTGTCGCACTCGAAGAAAAACCGCTGGAACTTAAATTTCCGAATCATACCAATGTCTGTACCTCTTTATATACATGTCATTCATTGTATTCACACCGTTACGTCAACTACCACAACCTGGCGACTATCGGCCTGGTAAACCAAGGAGCTATCGCCAATACTAAGCCATACTTCGTAAATGATTTAGCATTTAATAATCGACAGCGGCAAGCTGTGTAACTTACGAATGAGGTTGCCTTGCTATGAGTTCTAAAACTTCCAAGAATTATTACTTCTTCCCTCTCAACTTCACACCTAGTGCGCGCTCCAACTTGGCAAGCACTTGCTGCGAAGGTATTGCTTTCCCGGACTCATACTCTTGCACAACTTGTAGACGCTCGTTAATCAATTGCGCCAGCTGAGCTTGGGTAAGTTCCTTATCCAAACGGGCTTTCTGAATAGAATGCTTTATCTCAGATGAAACACGTTCCAGCGCCGCGGGCTCATGTTCCTCGTCAAGCTTTCGAGCATTTAATGAGGGACTGGCCTTCTTATTAGTCCCAGCATCGAACTTCCTGACTGTTTGCACCTCCGCACCAGCTCGAATTGCAGCAGCAATAGCTTTCGGATCACGAGCGTCAGCAGCCTTCACTGGTCGCTTGTGTACAACGACAGGGGCCCAATCTTGGGAGACAGGGCCGGCTGTTCTGGCAGGCATACCTGATTAATAACTAGGTGTACGAAAATTGAAGGTAGTATCACCAAAATCACAAAGATCTGTTGGAAAGCAACACGCACCATGTTAGCATACTGCAAAATAGACAGACAAAAATCCTCTGCATCCAATCAACCTATATCAGAGCGTTACACTCTCAAAATTAAAAACAAAGAACCCACAACCAAACGCAATTTCTCTTACACCAAGAAACCATCCCTAAAAACGCATTCCAGATCACCAACAGCAAATCGAATTAAACTCCCTCCATGGTTCACAAGCCCCAGACCAGAACGAACCATCAATTTTCAATACACCACATGTGGAAACAGATGCAAACGATCCTAGCAAGCGATATAACATCCTGATAACACAAACCCGCACGGGACCGAAACGATCACCCGCCACAACCAACCAAACATCAATCGAACAAAACACTACCAGAGCACAGACACTAAGGCTGAAATCAACGAGAAAATGGCGCGTGAGTCTCACCGAAACGCAGATAGAAGACGACCAACGCACTGGTAGAGAGCAGAAGCAGAAGCAGGAGTAATTGAACACAATGCGGGGGGGATTGCAGAGCTTATAAAGGGGGGTGAGGTCGGAGGAGGAGCGGCAGCAACGCCGGAAGAAGAAGAATAAGAAGAAGGCGTGGGTCGGAAGGAAGGCTCCAGAAGTTTCAATTGCCCTTGTGCGAAGCCTCAGCGAAGCATCCAGAACCCGATTCAAGTGATTCTGGAGGCGGTTCATCCATGACTGAATTCTCATTCATCCCTCGGTCGTAACCATGGTTGGTCCAACTCAGCTTCGCGAAACGTCACCTTGAATTGAGACCTCGTGTTAAAATATCTCATGTTTGTTTTCAACCACCAGATGGTTCAATAAATACAACAGCAATATAAAATTGCTTGTAAGAGAATGTATCCTAAAAATCCAGTTTGTTTTAAGAAATTAGTACCATTGAAGAATTTTTTAACTTCAAACAAAATTTTAAATTCACATTTTTCAAAGAAAGAAAAACAAAATAAAATTATTACATAAAATAATTTCCATACATATTAATATATTCTTTTTAAATCAATAATTAAAGTTTTTACTTTCAATTAAGGTTTTTGTGATATTATTCCAAAGATTGAATTAAAATTACATTTGGTCCCATATCTATAAATATTTTTTAAAAACCTAGTTTGTAAATGTGTTCTTAAAGTTATTGTCTATAATTCTTTTTCTCTTTCCTTTTTGTTTTCAAAAGAGCTAAGATGACTTTATACCATAATTTTGTAATTTATAATTTATGAATACAAGGAATGATTCATTTTATTTTATTATAAATTATAATTAAATTTTCTTCATAATTTCTAAGATTAGAATTCAATAAAAAAAATTAAAAATCTTTAAAAAAAAATTTAAAAATTAGAAATAAAATAGATAGAGATCATTTTAATCTATGCAAGATTAGAGACATCTTTTAAAAAATCATTATTTTTATCATGTTTTTTTAAAGCAGATATATATATATATATATATATATTAAAAATAGTGGTGTTTATTTGTCTACACTCATCTCTTCATGCATCTATTCAAGTATAAATTCATCCAAAATTGTAAACCAATTCCAATATTATTTAAGTGTTTTAGTAGGGAGTGTTTTAGTAGTTGAGTGTGAGGATTATGCAATGAAAAAAGTTGCGAAGAAAGGTGGAGAAGCCAATGAAGGCACAATGAATAATTTTTAATTTCATGCCCCTCAAGTGGTGTAGCTGGTTTTCTACAATGAAAAGACCTTACTACCAAATGTTTCTAGGCAATAACAATATTTGTTGACACTATTTTTTACTAAAACTACAAGAAGAAAGTAGAACCTACATAGTTTCAACCCACCTTAATGCCACTTCATCAAATTCTCCTAAAATTAAGCACATATTTTTGCTACTCCCCTAAAAAGTTACTTTTTGCAATGAATCCCACTATAACACTCTCTTGTTGGATATACTATTCTCGATAAAATTTCTCTAATGCAACTTCTCACTCTAACGCTTCCTGATAACTAATTAGAAGACACATGCTGTTCTTTAATTTCAATTAGTTATTGTAGTATTATTTTAAAAAACATATCCCTATAATGATTAATTCCTACACGGCACAAGCATTCAGAGTCCATTGCTTCAAAATGTCGCTCCCAAAGCACAGCAAGGGCCCCATTACGCATGTTCTTTAGCTAATATATAAGTACAATAATAATAATGAATACTTGCATCAGAACCTTTGAATTGCCAACAAAATTTTACAACCAGTGGGCATCCAAGTATACCTGAGTCGTACTATTTACTTAAATTCTTTTTAAGTCTCTCTGTTAGTATTCAAACTCGTTCTTGACATCAGAATAGCCTACTTTAGTCTACTTTTTTAGTTTTCTTCGATTCAACTAATTAATTGATGATTTTTTTCAAATTTTCTATCCCAGAGAATTAAACCAATTTAGAGGTTCAATTCTCTTAATCTCTACACCCAAGAGAAAGTGGAACTAGGAATTGCTGCAGATTCTAGTGGGCATTGAAGATGAATTGCCAAGATAATGGTGTTCATCACTTGATTAGTTATGACACTGGTGGTGACCATCTTCCATTGCTAACTCCGCTTCTTGTTGGAGAATGCTTCTGCATTGCTTACAAGACCAGCTCATAGCTGCACTCGGGAGGTATGACTGCACCTACCTCATGAGGTGATTGGAGCTTTATGTAGGCACACGCTCCACAAGTGACCATTTACACAATGGGTACATATTATTTCCTGGTATTGAAATACACTAAAACACTGTTTAGAAGTTCAATAAGTTCCGCCATTGCATGTCAAGAATGCTAGGATAAAGATGGAAACATTGAACCCAAACCTGCAGGTTTCACTTGATCCATTTCAGTTGGTAATGCTAAAGGACTGAGCCTCCTCAACCTGCATCATCCCAATGAGAACACAAATCTGGGGGACGAAAGTTCTACACATCAATTCCACCAAGTCAACTAAAACAGGGACTATATTCAAGTTACTTGTTTGACAACATTGTGAAGATATGGAAGACCACGCAAGGCCCTAGGCGGGTCTCCATTTTCAACTTACTCTACACTAAAAAGTTAAACTAGTAATGTACTTCGTTCCCACTGAGGAACCAGGGCGTAGGTTGCCGCTATGGATGAGACTGCTGAGGTCAAGAAATGCGGATGTACCTGCAACCGGGTAACAAATTGCTTTCCTCAGAGAGAAACAAAAATTTTAATAGCGATATTTGGTGGAGTAATCCTTCGGGGAGACAACCAGACCCCTCCCCTTCCGCGCTCCTCTATACACAGTTTCCACAATGTCGATAAACTCCTGCTTGTCTTTCAGAGCCCAATTGATCTTGTTATTATTTCCCGTACCGAGATCGATCATAATGTGTTTGTTGCGGAAGAAAAACATTATCGTGCAAGGGTCGTACAGCTCGTACATAGTGTTGAAATCTGGCACCTCTGAAATATCAACAAGATATATAACAGCAAAATTCTTGATCGTCTCAGCCACAGAAGCAAGAACTTCATCCATCTGAAAACAGACCACGAAACATTAGCCACAACTCAGTAATGAATGAAGGTTGCAAACTCAAGATTCTAACACCCTGTCCGGCACCCATAGCATTGAACCAGAGCAAATTTGAAATACAATAAACAGAAATTCGACGTGCACCATCCCAGCGAGCACCGATTCAAGAAGTCGAGGTGCTCGTGCGAGAATTATGAAAGGGTTTCGAGCAAACATAAACAGACTTGCAAATCACGTCACGATATACTGTCAAGTAGACAACAATCCAACAAAGCATAAATCAAATGACTAGGAACATAAACACAAGGAGAGGGAACAGCTAGACCTGCATGCAAGTCTCATCCCAATCGTGTCCAAACCGGATGACGACCGCGCGCTCCTCCTCCGCCAGGATGGCCTGGTCGACCGCCCATCCCGAGTGCAGATGCGGCAAAAGGTACGACATGGCTGCAGCGACGGCGGTAACTGGAGATACGAAACTGAAGTAGAAAACCTCGAGCAGGACCAGGGGCAGCTGGAGCAAAACACAAGCGAAGAGACTACTTCGGGAAACCAACCCTAACCCGAGCTTGGTAAGCAGCAAAGTCGACATAAGCACAATGCTTCACTGTAGAAGATGACTGTTCCGACGTCTGGAAACTTCGAGGCAAAGGAGGACCATTGGTTGGAATCGGCATGGACACGTGGAGGGTCGACATCACCTCGCACGGATGCGTTCTGTGTAGTGAAGATCCTCAGAGTTTTTCAAAGGCTCTACACTTGCTTCTTCATTCTTGTTGGTTTATTTGATGTGGAATAAGTCAGGTGTATGAATACCTAATTCATTTGTTCCTTTTATATCATATAATCATAACATTTGTAATTTCAAATCTACATTGAGTGAAAATCTAAAAGACTTAAAAACAGTGAAACATTAGTAAGTTTAAGAATATCTTAAGAATAAATATGCAATGTAGTATTGTTAAAATGATTCATATGATGAAGAATAAATTTGTGTGTTATTTAGTTATTTAATTATTTTAGCTAATTAACTGATTGCGTCCTAGAAGCAAAACAAAGTAATGCAATTTGTTTTTATTTTTATCTTTTTGAATAATATTTTAATAGTTCAGTTCTCATATAATAGTCTATCCTTCTATATAGTCTATTATGTCATATATCATTTAGTACATTCTTTAGTTTTCACTTCATATGATTTATTATTTTCTGTACTATAATTAGTATTATATCCTAAATATAGATTATATGAATTAAAATAATGATGATGATTTAAACAAAGAATAAATATTATAAACAACAAAATATACCCAAATTGAAATAATACTATATTTAACTATAACTTCAATATTATAATTTAATAATTATTTTATGGATATATTTTAGATTTTTAATTTTTAAATAATGCCAAAAATTTAACTTAATACATTAGAGCTATTATTCTATTATAATATAGAGTTTTAAAATAGAATACATATTATATAAATAAATATTAATTTTCTTAAATCAAAACTAATATTGGATGTATTTAAATTAGAAATAATAATTTAAATATATCCAGTATTTATATAAAATATTATACAATATAATAAAAAATTATAATATAAAAAGTATAATTAAAAATTATATAAAATTAGGAGTGTTATTATAAAATTTAATTAATTATTTTTGTTATTTTGTGATAAATGTTCAAATAACCATAATATGATACTACAAGACATGTATTCTTTTATTTTTTTATTCTTCTTTTTCTATTTATTAGAAAATACTTTGCTAGCCAAAATTTGAATAAAATTTATAAATCTCCTCTTATATATAGATGGTATAAACAAACTTGTTTTAAAAGAGCTAATAAGACTTTGTAAATTCAACAAAACTTATACTAAACATTTTATATTCACAAGACTATCAAAACTTAAAACTAAATATTTCTTAATATTTATAATTTAGATTGTATAATTTTATAAAATATCAATTAAATTTTTTTTGAAATGCTTGTTAGTAAAATATTAATGGAGAGTATTTCTTTATTAAAATATTTTTAAAAATATTTTACAAAAAATTCTTCAACACTGATGTAAAAACTTTTTATTTTTTTATATTCTAAAGTTAGACAAATATTATTCTTTTGTTTAAGACATATAAAAAATAAAAAAAGTCTATTTAATATTTTAGATATAAAAAGATAGAAGTTATTATATAGCTTTATATATATATATATATATATATATATTGAAACTTAATATAGTTTTTAAGTGGCAATAATCAAATTTTTTAGTATCTTATTTTAAAACTATAATATTTTTACATTATGAAATATATTCATGAAATAGCTTAATATAATAAGATGTTTTAAATTAAAATTTAAAATATATATATATATATATATATATATATATATATATACCATAGTAACATTGTATATAAAGATAAAAAATATTTTTGCATAATGCCAAATTAGAGAAGATAATTTGAGTCTTTTAGCAAAGCCTTGTACCATTTAAAAAAAAAGACGGTGTCGGGTAGAGAAAATTCGCCTTGGCAAAACGCTGGATTTCTTGTTGCTACTAGAATTAGTAGAGAACATGAGAGGAAGCCGTGCAAGTATCTTCTATACTTGTACAATATTTGAATATAATCCTTGTACAAAAGTAGAATATAATCCTTATATAAAAAAAGAATATAATCCTTATATAAATACTTATATAGAATATAATCTTTGGTATAATATTGATACAAATACTTATATAAATATTATATATAATACTTGTAAAATACTTATATAAAAATAGAGTATAATCCTTGGTATAATCCTTGTATAAATACTTGTATAAATATTATATATAATACTTATAAAATACTTGTAAAATACTTATATAAATACTTGATGTAGATAAAATTATATATACTTGTATAATAAATATAAACAAAGTATGTATATACTCAAGTATACCTCAAATATGACCACATATGAGGAATACAAGTTATACAACAAGCTGAAACTAAATAAATCACTAAAAGTTCATCCAAAGGTCAAATCAAGCGTGCTTATAGCCTATGAAAAGCTAATAATTCATTGTAAGACATATCAAAATTTTGCAAATAGATGTCTTACTATTTAAAAGTTATGGCTAAATGAAATAGGCACTAAAAATTCCTAGCAAATACAAAGGCAGCAAAGCTCCTCTTCACTTAAGCCCTTGTTGTGGTTGCTTCCCTTCTCCAAATTGGACATGCAATTGCTTTTTAGAAAGCTCACTTCATCATTTGAATTGTCTTAAAATTTCACATGTATACCTCTCAAACTTCAGATTTTATAGCTAGTCGAATCTACTCCTCAAACCCTAGTGATAATTTGTCCTCTTGACACTTCATGGCTCATAAATCTTTCATAGAAGCTTCAAATGCATTGATTTTTATTTTTGTAGAAAACTTATATAAGCTACTATAAGAATCTAAAATATCAAAAAGATTGAAGATACTATCCGACTTGGGTGGTTGAACAAAGTCTCAACCCCTCTTCATTAGGTGGTAGCAGACCCTTTTCTATTCTCAAGCTTACAACTTTCTCTCTCCAAATCCAAATGCTACAAGAGATAGCTTGATAGAAAGCTAGCACAATTTTCTATATTTTTTATAAGTTTCACGAAGAAAGAGTCGAAATCAAACTTGCAGTGGTAGCTTGAAGTTTCTACCATCACTTTTCAATAGCAGTAGATCTCACTCTATTAAAACAAACATAACTTTTTTTTCACAATTCCAATACAAGCAAGTGAATAGGTTCTAGAATCCTCACAACTTAAAGAACACATCCTGTAAATTTCATTATGAACGCTTTTATATAATTGGAACTATCTCTCTCCAAAGTTCATTGCTCAAAACTCTAACCTATCACAGACGTAGAATATAGACTGGAAGTCTAAACAAGAAGTTCAAGAAGAAATGACAAGAACTAGATTAATCAGATGACAAGAAATAATACTAAAGAGGTGAGTTAGAGCTCTAAGAGATGTGTTGTCGAGACTGAAGAACTTTTCAGCCTCGACTCCAATATATATTCATATATAGGAAGCTTCTCAAGCAACTTCCACCAATTAGGAAGCTTTTCAAGCAACTTCTACTAATTAGCAAGCTTTTCATGCAACTTCTACCAACTAGGAAGCTTCTCAAGCAACTTCCATTAAGTAGGATATTTTTTAAATAACTTCTACCAACTAGGAAGATATTAGAAGATTTTAGAAGGTTCTAGAGAGTTCCAAGAATCTTCTAGAATATTCTAAAAGGTTCTGATAAGGATGTCTTTGACATCACCTCTTTTTCTAGCTTCGAGATTTCCGAGAAGCCATTTGAGATGTATGCTCACAAACATAAAAAATCAAAGATTTGGCGCATAGTTTCTACAATATATTCCAGTTGTTGTTCACGAGGCAGATGATTCATGGGTCCTTGTAGCCATCAATAATGACCAACACCTTCCATTTAAACCATGTCTAAAATTTTGTATCTTCTTTATAGAAGTGGCCTAAAAATATCGTTTTGCCACTACCTTCAGGAGCTGATTCAGCTTCAAAGATAATCACGAGTGACCTGCTACTTGATATTCTTCAACATTTTCTTGGTTCTTCCAATTCTTCACCTCGAGGTCGACACCATGAGTTACTTAGTTGAGATAGCATCACTAGTGTAGTATCCTCATTTCCACTAGCCATATCTAAATACACTATGAGATTATATATCTTGGAACTACAAGAAAGTAAAATGTAATAAATTATATTTAAATAAAACCTGGATCTTCTTTATACATTCTTTTGGAAAAGGCTTCATCTTCACGTTTTGTCAGTGGCCGATTTTTAGTTTATCAAGATATGTCAAGGACATACTTGTTAGAACCTTCTAGAACCTTCCAGAGCCTTCTAATATCTTCCTAATGTCAAGGACATACTTCTTAGAATCTTCTAGAATATTCTAGAAGTTTCCTAGAACTCTCTAGAACCTTCCAGAGCCTTCTAATATCTTCTTAGTTAATAGAAGTTGCTTGAGAAGCTCCCTAGTTGGAAGAAGCTGCTTGAGAAGCTTCCTAGGTAGGAGTATATATTGGAGTCAAGGCTGAAGAGTTCTTCAGTCTCGACAACACATCTCTTGGAGCTCTAGCTTACCTCTTTGGTGTTGTTTTTGTACTCATCTGATTAATCCAGTTCTTGCCAGTTCTTCTTGAACTTCTTGTTTAGACTTCAAGTCTATAATTTGTGTCCGTGACAGTTTGTCGAGACTACTCTCACCTTGGATATCAGAGTTAGTTCCTTCTTGTTGGAGTGTAGATTATCCCTCTTCTTGAAGGTACATTAGTATTTTAGAGGTTGCGGATTACCCTCTTCTAAACCAATATTTCTTCCTTGTAGAAACAATTACTTCCTTTCTCTTAGAATGGTTGGAGGTCAAGACATTAATATGAGTGAAAGTTTGGAGTCCAAGATGGACGCCATTATGAATGCTCTTGCTACGTTATCATAGAGAACTAAGGTAATGGAAGGAGTCTTTGTAAGACTTCATAATGATGGAGTATCCGGAATAGCACAATCTGGGCTTCATCAGCCTCAAGTTTCTGCACCAAAAGAAGCAGCTTTATTTGTGGTTCAACAAGAACTATTGCTTCCTCAATGAAAGGAACCTCGAATTAGCCTTCCAGACAAGTTTGATGGCACACGCTCCAAGTTTCAAAGTTTCATCAATCAAATCAAGTTAATAATAGCTCTACAATCCGAATATTATCCGACGGAGGAATCACGCGTTGGATTGGTTGGAACTTTGCTTACGGGACAAGCTCTATCGTGATTTGCTCCTCTATTTAAAAAAAGATCACCAATTTTGAACAACTTTGAGACTTTTTTGGAGGCATTTGCAGAAGCATTTGGCAAGCATGACAAGGCTCGGTGGGCTACAACAAAAATTCGATGACTACGACAAGGGACTCGCTCTGCATCAGTCTACGCATCGAATTTTAGGCAATTGGCATGCGACATCAATTGGGATGAAGAAGCATTGATGAGCCAATTCTATTGGGGTCTCAGGGATGACGTGAAGGATTTGTTATTATCTCTTCCTCATCCACGAATGCTCAACGAAGCCATTAGCCAAGCTGTAAAGTGTGACAATCGCCTATTTTAATGT